>JAIXMP010000002.1:1800000-2140511 GCA_025677815.1 Phascolomyces articulosus
AAACAGGTCTCTTTTGTTGTTTCAATGAAAAAGGGAGGGAAAGATTTCTCATATATATATATAATACTTTTATATTTTCAGAAAGAAAATGATAATAATAATATATAAAATGACTTGATTCATTATTGGAATTCAATTTTTTATTTGATCTGTTTGATTGGCCAACGTTTTGAATTATTCAAAGAAGCTCATTGTTAATGTTGATTCCAACGTGTTCACTCACATTTTTTCTTTTGATTTCTTTTTATGATAAAGACTTTTATTCTTTGGAATAAACAATATAAGAGGTAATGTCAAAATGACCATTATATAAAACAAAACCAGCTTCTTTTCTTTCTACAGTTATGGGTGGTCTGTGCGTTGGTGCGTGGTTCCTGGCCGCATTGTTCCGAACCTCAGACAAGATTGACATAGTACTAAATTGGACCCATCGTTCATGATGTTCTCAAATGAGATAATCATATCAGAAAACTTACAATTATATAATGGCTTGTATTATACATGTTTGTTCATCTCCCAATTTGTTATATGTCTACTACATGTAAATCCATCCCAATATTATTATTTATCTATCTCTGTTAGTTGTTAGCGCTATAATTTATATCGTAATAATGACTCTTTCCTTGATAATTTAATAAATATTGTTACGTATTATTTATAAGCAATCGAAATGGAAGCACAGGCTGTTCATTCTCTTTTGCATTCTTTTTTCTAACTAATGTTATTTTTTATATTATGGTGGATGACCATGGATTTTCTTTCAGTTAATAAATAAACGAAGGTTTTATTAGCCCTTGACTAAATTGTTTATACAGCACTAATCGTTTAATTGTTTGAGATTTACGTTGAATTTTTTTTAATAATACAATGTTGATGTTGACTATTTTTTCTCACTTCTTCATGTCACGCCACTGCTTTACAATCCTGTATATTATTTATAAGAACTTTCCTTATCATTTTGTGTTCATACACCACGTATCTAGCACGGATATTATGTGAAATGTGAAACAAAAAAAATCGTATATAATACCATGATTATCTGTGCATGTAATAATAAACAATTTCATTGGTTAGATGTATTGCTTTTGCTCAATACATATCTTCACTGAAAAACAAATATAATCGACAAGGACATATAATCAAGTGTGGTACCATCTTTGCCGATTTTAACCTAGAAAAAAATATTCTCAGAATACAGATTTATAGCCATGTAAATAAAAACCAACCCCATCTTTATCTACTATCCCCTTACTTATAAGAATCTACTTATATGCATAACACATATATACGTATAAATAACTAAGAACAGCAATGATAATGATAACATTGCTTTATGTACACAAGTTTCTTATTATATTAAGTGAAACCAACTATCAAAATTACGTATGTCAAAGAATAAAAAAAAGGAGTTTATGTTTTTATCAGGTGTTATTTATACATTTTCTTTGTTCAACAATATAAGTTTTGATTATTACATTACAAAGATAAAATACAGGGTATATATATACATATACGTAATTGTTTAAATCAAAAGTGAAGATATAATAGACTAATACGTATTTAAAAAGTTAAAGAGGAAGAAGAGGGAAGGAGGAGAATAGGTAATCGTTTTTTTTTTTTTTTTTTACTTTTTCTTGTTCAAGATTTCTTTCACATTAAGATCATACCAACCAAGGGAACGGCCGATATCTTCGATACTTTTTTGCTTTGTTTCAGGTACAAAGAAGAACATAAAGATAGAACTACATGCTGCAATACCTGTGAATATTAAGAACACATAGGCATTCAGGGCTTTTTGTAAGGCAGGAAAGATGAGACCGATAATGAAATTACAAAGCCAATTAACAAATAGAGCGGCAGAAGAAGCAGCACCGACAGCATAGGTAGGGTATACTTCTGCAGTAATCAAGAAAGGAACAGTACCAAGACCAACAGCAAAAGAGGATACAAACAACATGACACACACGACTTGAAGTGCAGATACTTCAAATCGAAGGGCAATGGTCATAATAGCAGCAAACAAACACATACCCATGGAAGAGAACAAGAGCAAGAATTTACGACCCAATCGATCCACAAGGGCTAAACCAATAATCGTCACCACAACGTTCAAAGCAGCTACACCAACAGTGACATAAGGAGCATCATCACCAAAGGAAGTAGAAAAAATATTGGTCGAATAATACATGATAGCGTTAATACCATTTAATTGGGAAGAGGCATGGACAACACACATCTTGAGAGTAATAAGAGCAAGGACGGGAATACGAATAACTTGGAAGAAAGAAAGGTTGGAATCACCATTTGTATTCTTGTTGCCGGCAGCCTTTTCCTTGTCATAGTAAACAGAATCGTTATCGCCATCAGCAACAGGTTTCTTGACATCTTCATTGCTATTGGTAGAGACACCAAGAATCATATCAGAAAATTCTTCTTCAATATCACCGTTACGAAGGCGTAACAATTCAGCACGGGCTTCATCAATACGACCATGGGAAATAAGCCATCTTGGGGAACGGGCACAGAAAGGTAACAAGATCATTTGAATAGCAGCAGGTGCGACAGTGATCACTGTGGCAACACGCCAGCCAACTGAAGAACGTAAGCCTAGACCAATGGCTTGAATAATAAGAATACCAAATGTCATGAACAATTGAAGGAAACAGCCAAGAGCACCGCGAGTGGGTGGAGGTGCAATTTCAGCAATATACATACTGATGACAACAGTCTATTTTATATGTTTAAAATCGCTCGATTAATATGACTTGTTCAAAAATTAGGGTTGTCATGAATATATAATTGAATGTATATTTACCATAAAACCAGATCCTGCACCAACAAAAATTCTTCCAACTGCAAATTGGCCACTTGTGGTGGATGTAGAAAGTAAAGCAGCGCCGATAAAGAATGTAGTGTTCATCAAGAGCATGGAGTCACGACGACCGAATCGTTCAGATAATGGACCAGCAGCCAAAGCACCAAGCAAACCACCTACAGCAAACATACCTGTAGCAACACCCCTATAAATATTATATGTTAGCATACTTAAACACTACTACTAACTGCGTGTTTTGAAAGGTGGTCAATTTTTACAGCTATTACTTACCAAATCCAATCACCCATAGGAATACATTTTGGCATTGAACTTCCTTCAAAATAAGAAACCTCTCCTTCAGGAACACCAGGACAGTTCTTGACATAATCACCGGGAATATTCAATGAACTCGTATTGATACCATTACTAAAGGCACCAAGACTAGCAATAATAACACAAAAAACGACAAAGGGTCGAAGACCTGCTGTTCTGGAATCCATTTTTTTTTTACTCAAAAATTGTAATCGTATTTGGCCAGAATGAAATTAAATAAAAATATTTATATAATATATAAAGAAAAAAAAATGAATAAAGAAATAGAGGAAGAAAAGTCGTTGGATGTAAACATGCGCAAAAAAAGGGCTTCTTTTATGATATTCGGACAATGATTATTTTCGAGTGGTCATGGTTGGTGTTCACTCGATCTGTAGGTACGTAGGTGAAAAAAAAGGTCATGTCCGAAATGTAAGAAGCGGAGCATGCGGATTTTTCTTTTTTCTTTTTTTTTTTTATTCATTTAGTTTCAGCTAAATAAAATGACAACATAAGGATGGGGGACCCTGCACATTTATTTGTATCTAACCTCAGCATTATTAATAAGCATACGATAAATATGATTAAAAAAAGCAGGGTTTACATATTGTACCTTTTACTACCTAACTTTTGTGATGATTGCCAAAAATATTGACTACACATTTAGAATGTTATAAAGCGTATAATGACACTGACAAGATGAGTATGCTTTTTATTTGTATTTATTGCTTGTTGTCACCGTTATTTTTTGATATATAGTGTAGTAACCCTTTTATCTATTAGATTATATCAAACATAGACTATAAATCCGCGGTCAGAGAACCGAAATGACTTCATTATCATCATTGTATATTATATCTCCTTGGTGACTAGACTTTCTCCTTTTGAGCAATCAAATTTTCTCCAGATAGATAGTATATCTTTATATACATGGTTTAAAGTTATCATTTTCCTCCCTCTTTCTTATCATTATGCATAATGAGCTTATTGCATATACACAGGTACATATTCATCATCGCCATAACACGCATTTAACAATGTTTTATCCAAACCAGTAAAATACTAGTTTACTCTTCCATTCGTTAATGCGAACACAATTTCCCGCTTCTTTCAAAAAACGGTATGAGGCGGGATGTCGCTAAATGATCCGATGAGATCCGTTTTTACTTTTTTTTTTCTAATATCTTGATGATTTTATATCAATTTTTGAAAACATTTTATCAAAATAACAAACATATATAATCATGGAGTAAATAAGATGGATATAATGTGGGGCAAGAATTTACTCCATCTTTATTTTATCAAGGTGGGGCCCCGAATAAAAAATAAAAAGGCGCACACATGTCCATACTTATGGAAGCAACAATGTATTCTATCATTCCAGCCTATAAGAAAACCCATGTTCAACGCTTTTTTTTTTGGTATTATCTGTGAAACAATCTTTTGGAAAATGATATCCCGACAACAACGTGGGCAGCATTTCCCGCTGGGTCCCGTTCTTCCTTGACGATTCAAAAAGAAAAAAACTTGGAACGCACGGTCTTGTTAAATCACGGAATAATTCTATGTTCATGATTATATACAACCCTGGATTTGATGGGTTCTGTCTATTATTTCCATATTGATATAAAAGAAGGGTTCTTCATTCCATTGTTTCCAACAATACTATTATCAAAGCGATACATAGTGGGTTCTCAATTACATTTATTACCATCATCCATGACACTAACTATAATATAATTGAACCACCGAAGAATTTCTTTTCATTCTTTTACATTATCCGCCTAAAGCACTAATAACATCGTTTTATTTCGTTCGATCGGGTTGGGTTATTTTTTTTTAAAGAAAAGCTTTTTTTGGGGAGAGGAGATGAAAAAAAGTGCTACTACTACTATTATATATTCGCCGTATCGTTATACAATAGTATATACCTTATAAGCTGCAGTTATCTGCTGGGATTGTTCTTATTCAAAGGCTTATAAAGCATGCCATGCTTGTAAACCTTGTGGCAAATATCAATTTTTATTTTATTACTTACATTTAAATCATCATTTTTTGGGCCAAGAGCCATCGCTTAACTTTTAATATGATTGGCGCCAGGCACTTTTACACAACCTTAATCAAGCCGATTAAGCTGTGATACGAAAACTCCGCCACAAAAAAGTTTTTAATGATAATTGCATTAAGAGAAATAGGTGGTCTCTCGTTGTCATGATAGGTCCATATTAGATCTATATCCTGTTGATGAATTGTGTTCTTTTTTTTATTCAACTCGGACCTAATTCGGGGACCGGCCCGAAACAAGATGTTGGTTTTCATGGAATTAATCATTGAGCCACATTATGCCGTAGAGTAGGAGATGGCTCAAGAGGGGAAAAAAAACCTTGCAATGCATTCAACTTCAATTGCTTTTTTTTTTTTTTGGATAATGACAAATGACAATATAAAACGTGTCAAACCATACTATACAACAATGATGAAACAATAAAGTACATGTGTGTAATAATAAATGTTGATGCAAGGGGCCAGAAACAACTATAGCAACAACGTGTTTCTTACTCATGTGTCTCTCTATACCTACTGATCGTAGCACCGATCATGCTGTCAGAAGAGTAGTAGCATTTTAAAATATAATTACACGCAGATTGAATAAAAAGAATACTTCATTTTTTATATGTATAAATTATTGCTAACATGATGTATAATAGCTGTTCAACTAATGATTCATTTATGAAAAAGTATTTCTTTTTGGTAAGAATAAAACAAGGTATTACTAAAATGTAGAATTCAATGATGCGTAATGATTATAATAAAAAGGCAGAAGGGGGTATATATGTAATTATTAAAGTGTATGAATGTATGTAAAAAAAAAGTGTGGCACCACACATTTATATAATTACAGTGTCAAAGAGAATAATGGTGATGACTTTGCAAATGAATTGCTATTAATGTAATGTACTAATGGTGTTGTCGTTTGTTCCTTGTTGGATGGGAGATGGACATGACGTAATTATAGAGAGGATAGTAAAAATATACGTATTATTATCAACATCGGAAATCTTGTTGTGGGGGTACATGAGTGGATGTAGATGCTGTCGTTCCTATTGAATCATCAATATTATTGTTCTCGGTATAGTCATAATCATGATCGTTATCAGGATCCATATCCATCCAATCAGGCCACATAGGAACATGGTTAATTATAGCTTTAAGTACTTGTAACCAGTCTTCACGTTCTTTGGCTGAGTCGCAGAAAAAATCAATCGATTCTCCGTTTTTAAAAGTAATACGGTAACCATTTTTGACTGAATATGAGACTAGTTCATCTTCGGATGCTGTTGTTGCACTACTCATAATGGAGCTTCTGTCTCCTCCTCCTCCTCCTCCAGCAGATGTTGATGATGCATATTGTTGCTGTTGCGGTAATGATAATAAATTACTATGACTGTTGGCAGTAGTTGTAGTGGTGGTAGTGGATGAAGCATCATCCATTGGGTATTTCGGTGGAATAATTATTCGATGGTCAGCAGCAAGTGATATAGCTTGAGATAAGTCAATAACAACTCGAGGTGTCCGTGGTGTTCCATCTGTATATGAATATAAACGCCATCCCCGTAAGCTAAAGAAGCGTCGTCTCCAAAACTATAATGTTTTAATACATCGTAGATTAGTCTCTCTTTCCTTCTTCTATTGCTATGATTAATGATCATGCCCAAAATTTTCATATCTAGCCATATTCTCCCAAAGACACTTGCCTTGACATCTCCTCCAAGTTGTGACATACATCCTGATTGCCAGCATGTACGATGACATCGTCGAGCATTTAATGCTTTTTGACAATCATCTAGATTGATGGGTAGTTTCTCCATCTATATACAACAACAATATATTTTAGTATACCTTAACTTATTTCCCATTCACCCTTCTGATCCATTTTTTTCATCTCCTTTTACCTTTGCTTCATCATCGCATGGAACATAACATAATTCCACGGTTACTTTTCCAACAGCTTTTTCAGGCACATTTCCATTTTTATCCTTCTTGTGTGTTGGAATAATACCTCCAAAACGTGCATATTGGTACCAGCCATTAATAAGAGCAAAAGAAGCCCTGCACACTTTGGTTCGACATTGTGTTTCAATACTTTCTAGTGAAACCCTAGTTTGTGCAATAGCACCATCCATTCGATTCACATAACGTAAAATACTATCGGTTCGTGTTCTTCTTCGATTACCAAGTAATTTTCGGAATTGGTTGTTACTTTTTGTTGTTGGTTGACCAGCAACCAATGTTAATGTAAATTCAGAGGATGGTTCTACGTCACTTTATAAAATAATATCAATATGCATTTAAGAAATGAATGTCATTTGAAAGTAAAAAAAAAAAGAAAACAAATTACATGTAAAAATTGTGATCAAATTGGATATTATGCTTCATGGCATGGAAATCTGTACTTTGTTCTGAGTTGCCATTACTGAGAACACAACGAATTTGAGGTGCATCTAGACATGATAATGGATGGACAAAAAATAAATGGTTTCTCTCGTTTAGAATAAGATGGTTGGATAGGTTTTTTCTTCCTAAAATTGGATGAAGTATGTTTTTGTACCTGAATGGATCGGAAAATCCAGATTTTCTGCAGCGACCAAGTGGATATAAAGCCGACCTTTCGATTCTTTGTTTCGGCTATTAATAAATGGTGATAATCTGTGTTTTCTTTCCTAATAATCATAGATATATTATAAAACACATTTAATCATTCTGCTATTCAGAATAATGAAAAAAAAAGCCATATTAATATTTACCGGAAAAGAACCAAATTCTCGCCATATAGGTTCCATGGGTATTGCTGATACAATGGATACATTTTCATGGACTAATCGCCCATTTATTTCTTCATTTTCATCAATAAGAGTTTTTGATGCATGAACAACGGTGTTACTTTCTCGTGCTTGGTAATAGGTTGTCTATAAGTTCCAAATAGTTTTTTTTTGAAGATATCAGTCATTTTTTCCATAATGAATAGCCCAAATTTCTTTATTGTAACTATATTACCCTCTTTGATGTAATTCTATCCAATTCACTCATGACCGACATGCCAAAATCAATATCTTGATCATCATTTGTTCCTCGACTGGATGCAGTACTTGTAGCTGTTGTTGTTGTATTCAATGTTGCATTACTAGGTGTGGATCGCAGTAAAATAGGTTCTTGGGTTGTCCGTGATGTAGCCATTCTACTATGCGTCCTTGGTGTTTTCGTTAATGATGTAGTAGAACCATTAAAATCCGAAGCAGCATATTTCTTGCGTCGAAATAATCCATTACTGTTGTTGTTGTTGTTCTTGATACCCAATGGATCTTCTCGATGTGGAAAAAGAGAATGTTGTATGAGAGAAGGCATGCTTTGAGTTTTTGTAGGTGTAACAGCACGGAATCGCTGGTTTTGTTCTTTGGCTTTGTTGATAGCTTCCGTCAATTTATTATCAACAGACCGAATAATAGTAGTTGTATTACTTTTTGTGGTTTTAATTGATGATGTACCGCCATGGAATGAAGAGGTAGATGTAGAAGTAGAAGTAGAAGGTGGAAGAGAAGAAATAGGGGTACTATGATGTGATGAGTGCCAATTTCCTAGTTTGGGCTGTGTTAATTCGGTTAATACCTCGTCTCCAAATCCTCGTTGTTCTTTTAGATATTGATTGTTTGTGGATGTCGGCATTGTAAATGGCATATCTCTTGGAAGACTGTTTTTATATTCTTGCTGTTCTTCTTTGATAATATATCGATCAACGGGTGTGGGAATGGTGGAAGAAGTTGATGAAGCTCCATCTATTAAATCTTGTTCTTGTTTGCTGGGACCGTCATTGTCCTCGTTGTCATCATTATTGTTGACAGTAGTGTCATTATTATCCTCTTCCAATTTGTTGCTATGGAGATGATCATTGTTATCCACATTACTGCCATTTTCATTGGCATTTTCATCATTGTATTGATTTTCTTCTTCCATTGAGATATTGATAGCACTGTCATGATCTTGATCAGAAGATGTAGATTCATCTGCACCCAAAGTAAATACTTCATCATCCTCTTCCTCTTCTTCCATATCATGGTTGTTCACATCCTCTCTATTCTTAGTCCCATCAATTTGATTTTCCTCATCGTCGTCGTCGCCGTCATCGTCATCATCCACTTCATGGGAACCCGATTCCGAGGTTACGCATATATCAGAGATTTCAATCTCGTCAATATCACTATTAAAAGTCACTTTTTTACGAGAGGATGCTGATTTATTTCCATCGTCATCGTCGTCGTCGTCGTTATCTTGATGCGCATCTCCATTGATCCGATCGAATGATCCATGGGTTGGTGTTGTGGGTGATATATTATTTAAAGGTTGATCGTTGTTATTGACACGAATGTTGTTGCGAAACGAAGCAAACGAAGTAGGTGAGATTGGCGCCAAAGGGTGCCTTCGCCATTCATGTCGACGATTATGAAATGTTGCTGAAGCAGTTTCTGGAAAAAGAGAAGTTTGAGCGGATCGAATGGCAAGAGAAGCAATTTCAATACCTCCTCGTGCAAAGTTTCTTCCAAGTTCGGGTGTTGGCATGGTACCATTCGATTGTAAAGAACCACTCACCATGTGATTTCTATTAGGTTCATTAGGCGCGTCTGTTTGAATAGAGTTCCCAGCCATTATATTTTTCTATTCCAACATATACAATAGAAGAACAATAACAAGAAAAAGAAAAAAAAAGAAAAGGGGGGACGTGCAAAAAAAAAAATATCTCGGTTCCCTCAATTGTATGAGTTAGTTTTTCGTGGGGAGGGCGTTTTTTACTTTTCTTTTTTGCAGGAACATCCAAAAACGGATATCCGAAAACATTTCTAAAATTGGCACTTTCATTTTCTTGGTTTTGCTTGTATACTAATTTTTTTTCGTTGTCAAAAGGAGTGGTACTACCAAAAGGAAGGGAGTTGTTGGTAACTGTTGAAAAAAGAACCTGTTTTTTTAATGATTATTATTATATTTCTTTCATTTTTTAAGGAGTATACCATTTATATTAGAAAACGTGTTATAACTTAATAATAGTAATAAGTAGGTCAAGCATGACCAAGTCATAGTACATTTTTTAACTTGTCTTGTTTATCTATAAAATCATCATCTGCCTGAAGCTTTGGGAATAATGGATGGCACTGTTTTGCCACTAAACTACAACTGTTTTTGTATTACCATGCAGTGATCACGAAAAACGCCACTCATTTAGAAACGGTATTACTTTTTTTTTTTTATTTTTGGCTTCTTTTCGTTGTTGTTTATCATTTATACATTTCTTAGTCTTCTTCTTTCTTGTTTAATTCATCAAAGGTTGATAAATATATTCATTCAATGGCAAAGGTGATATATAATTACCATTAATAATAGATATAATATTCTTCGTTCTCCTTTTATTGTCCTTGAAAAAATAGTCTCCTTGACAAGTAATAAATTATTATACTTAAATGTCATTTATTACTAATAATAATTGGTTGGGGATACGGTTGTTCCTTAAAGTTCTACTTCCAACTACTTCTTCTTTATAACATACCATATAAGTATGTTAGTAACGAGTGTACATGGTCATACCCTTGGTGTAATTGTACTACATCCTATATCTATTTTACAACATAATCCTAATTATGCTTATTATTTTCAAGTAAAAAATATAAAATAAAACATACAATTATTTAGGTTATTTGCGGGTATTTTTCATATCCTATCCAGAACTTTATTATGATCATCCTTTTTATATTGTTTTAGATTATACAACAATGAACACTTTTACAATGGTCCTTTGTTGCTATGTCAAATCTACGTATTATAAATATGTCGATCATTTTTTATTGCTGAGGAATGATATGCCAAGAATAACTCTAATGTACGAGCAGTAGTAGTAGAAGTAGTAGTAGCATTGCATATTATAGAATAAAATGTATATAAAAAACGCAAAAGCCTCCTCTACTCGATCCAATAACTATAAAATCTCCTACTTTTTTTTATGCATTATAGTAAAATATATAAAAGGTCTAATTTTGATGGGGAACAGAGCGTGCAGTTTTGTTTTCATGTTGCATCAAGCAATAATGTGGGTCACAATTATGCTGCATATTTTTTTAGAGCACTTCCCACGAAACTGAAATATATATAAGATGGTCTGGTATTATTTTGACAAGTTAGAAGGCGAGTGTATATACAACAAAATAAAGTGTTTCATCAAAAAAAGAAGTAGAATGGAAAGCACATGTGAATATACTGAAATGTTGATTCAAGTGAAAATAGGTTTTTTATTTATTATAATAATATATGTATAGTGAAGGAGGATATACAAAGATTGCTTGTGCTTTTTTTGAATAAAGAAGAACAGAAAATAAAAGGAGTCATATGTCAAAACAAAAACAAAAGAAAAAAGCAAAAATTGATATATAAAAATGTAATAGATATAAAGATATAATAATAGTAATTGAATATATATAATAGTAAAATATATGGCAGAAAGAAATATTTATATATTAAAACAACAAACAATCATCTTTTAAATACCATCCACAAGCACATATTCATTCAAATTGTAATAGAGTCGTCGACTGGTATCTGGATCATTGCTGTTGGGGAAATCAAATTGTTTTGCTGTTGTAGGAGTTGGTGCAGGTCGCGTTATAGCAGCAGAAGTTGTGGTTTTCGTGACATTGTCAATTAAACTACCAGCCGATGGTAAAGAATTAAATCTTCCACGACCTACCAATAACGATGGCGGTGCTGTTGGATCATGATTATTATTATTGTTTGTGATTGTCAAGGATGGATTAAAAATATTAGGCGTGGATTGTTGGCGACGTGAAGAAGTAAATGATGGTTGTTGTTGTTGTTGTTGAGAAGGCATCGATAATGTCAACAAAGGGGGAGGAGGAGCAGGTTGATGGAGAGGCTTTTTTCGTGCAGCGGCAGCAACACAACAATCTTTTGCCCAGTGACCAGATTGTTTGCATAACATGCAGCGAGCTATATCTGTAAGGTCTCGAGCGAAACCAGCTTCTGCCAATCGTGTCATATTTTGTTCAGCCGATTCAGGTAGCACACCTGGATTATTATTACGATCAAAGCCCCCACAATAACCCATCGACGATGATGTAGTGGAGGATGGAGGAGGCGGAGGAAAAGCCATGATAGTGACTGTATATTTTCGACGCATAATACCTTGTAAATCAACAAGAATGGTGGTACTTAAAAGAGGCTTATCCAATGCCACCAATTGTAATTTTGATCCAGCATCTTGTAATCGTCTTTCAATAATGGGTAACGTCTCATTGGGTCGACTTTTGGAATAAATATCAATGGCTTCGACAAATCGTGTGGTATCACCTTGAAGTCCAGCTTGTAATAATTGAAACCATGCTTCTTGATCGTTCATCAAGGGGATAAGAGGACATTCTTTGGGTGTGGAATGAGAACCGGAACCACAATGACGGCATCCCATGTGGCCTGTTTGTACCATGTTTTGTAATAGTTGTGAGTTAGCAACGAAAAGACCATCTGTTGTTGTAGAAGAAGATGCTTTTTTGGTGTTATCTCCGTTATTATTCCATAAGGTACGTGGATGTTGTTGCTGTTGCTGAGGAGCATGTGAGTGATGAAGAGGTAAAGCATCATTATAACTGGATCGATGTTTTGTTGAAAAATATTCATCACCACGAGAATGATGAGGATTATCCATAATACCAGCTGAAGGGGGAGGTGATAATGGCCACATGTCATCTTTAACAAATGAATGTTGTTGTTTTTGCTGTTGATGATAAAGCGGTGTCGTAGTAGTAGGTGTTGAGTCATCATCCACCACTTTAAGAATACTTGCAAATCGTTCTTCCCATGTATTGCTGTTATTATTGTTACTATTATCGGGTGATAGTGTATCGAGTGACGTAGAAGATGGAAATGAGGATGACGCGTTTGAAAAAATATTATTTCGTTTACTACCCATACTCCATGGAGATACTGGAGGAGTCCATTCTTGTTGTTGCTGATGTTGCTGTGGATGAGATGGAGGAGGTGGGGGTGGAGGCATGGAAGCTATATAATTTCGTTTCAAGGAAGTAGAATAAATAGCAACGCCGCCAGTATTATATAAGATTATATGAGAATCATGTTGGATGGGATTATTCATTGGAACAAACATTTTTTTTTGAGTCCCCCAAAAGAATGAAAAAAAAAATATTTAAATATATTACCTCTATATTTGGATGACCAGTCCGGTAAAGTTGGACTCCAAGGTGAACACGCGTTCATCAATGGATCCATGTTTCGTTGCTGCTGTTGTTGTTGATAAATAGAATTGTTATCATGACCATGAGATAGTCGACGCATGGCGGAAATGGGATGCAAAGCTTGATGATTCCCTGTTTGAATATCCAAACTAAAAGCAGAAGCACGTCGACCATTAGGATAATGATGATGCTGATGCTGATTATAAGAGGATCGATTATTGTTGTTGTTGTTGTTGTTGTTATGAGGATGTTGATGGTGATTGCTAATATCCCATAAAGAAGGTGTTTTTTGTTCAAATAATTGTTGAGATGACGAATAACCACCTTTGGATGATAATAAACCTGCCGATGATTGTGTGAAGAATCTGTCTGGGAAATGAGTTGGTGTCGGTGTGGGTCGTGTCGTTCGTATATTATTACTATTGTTGTTGTTTTCATTGACAAGTGTTGACGTTGGAGTTTGAGATTCTATTCAAGAAAGTTTTTGTTTATGTTTTATTTGTTAGTCCTTTGTTTGTTTATTGGTTGTACAATGTAACTCAAATAATAACCATGATAATATTTTTTTTACTCTTACCTTGCATTTTAATATTATCAGAAGGGGAAGTGGTGATTGGAGGATTTGGTATCGTACAAAATGTAGTTTGTATATAAGGAAGTGGAGGATGATGAGGTGGAATTGGATGGTAATGCTGTTTATGATGCTCTGTTGAAATACAACTAGGAGGTCTCCATGCAACATCATGCTGTTGCTGCTGTTGCTGCTGTTGACGTGTAGAAGACTTTCTGGATAAGCCATCACGTTTGTCATGGTAACGTGTGGTTCCCATAGCAGCAGGGACAGTTGAATTGGGAATCATTTTATCTGCTGCGTTTGTTGCTGCTGATACAACTACGTTACCGTTGGCATCTGCTGCTGTTGTTGCAATTTTATCCACCATAGAAGATGATGTTGTCTTTTTATCTGTTGTTGTTACATTTTCATGATGTCGATGATGACGAGCCCAAGGCAACTTATTTTTCCAATCAGGATCATTTTTATAGGAGGAAAAGTCACATAACATTTCTGCTGTTTGCTCCCATGTAATCACACGGTCTGGCGTTACTTCATCCCAACCCCCTGGTAGAGGTGGAATAGGTTTAAAGTCAGGATCTGAATATCGTTTTTTACATCGCATAAAAAGTGCAATTTCATCTGATCGTACAACACGTTCCTCTTCTTTTTCATCTTCTTTTTCCTCTTCTACATGCTGTTGCTTTACATTTCCATGGATGATAGAGGAGGAGGATGTGGTTGATGTTGAAGAAGGAGCAGTCATTGTAGTAGTATTAGAAATATGGGTAAAAGTGGCGTTGTTGTTTGCTTTGTTGTTGTTATTGCAAGCATAGAGTTTGCGGTTATGATTGGAAATATCTGCACGTTTGTGATGATCAGATGACCGGCGAACGCGTTTGCTGATGCGTCTTTGTTGCCCGTTAGTTTGCATCATTCGCGATGGTGCTGTTGTTGATGTTATATTTGTTGTAGGAGAGTAGTTTTCTGTGACAGCCAATGAATCCACTATTGTTGTATTATTTTTGTCCTCAGAGCTAGAAGATTTTTGTTGTTGTGGCAAATGATGTTGTTGAGGATGATCACTATTCTCCCGATAGTCCAGAATTTGTTGTTCCTTTTCTGATGAAGAGATCGGTGTTGTTGTAACAGATTGCCAGGTATTCGGAACACATTCCGTGAATGATGCTACTGAGGAGGATGACTTTGTTGTTACTACTGTTGTTGTCTTTATATGATTAGAAGGGTGATGGTAATCTTCTTGTTCTCCATGGTTATCTATTATGTTAGAAGCAAATTATTTGTAATTATATAAATTTATACATATTAGAATTTATAACAAATGTTATATGGTTTCTTTTTGGTTTTAACCATATAAAATAATACAGCAAATCTCTTTTTTTTTTTGCTGCATGTGCTGCAATAAAAATAATAAAGAAACTAACCTGCTTTTGATGAAGATGATGATAACGTTATTGGTTCCTCTGTATTTTTTTTCTCTTGTTCTGTGGCTGTCCATGATACTAATGAAATAGAAGAAGATGAAGATGAAAAATCTTCTTCATAAGGCTGTTGATCTTCTTGTTGATGTTCTAAAATATATAATATAATTCAATGCATTGTTGTTGTTTAGATAATTTTTTTTCTTTTCTTTATAACATTTTTTTTTCAAGGGATCCATGGTGAGATGCATCATTGAATATGCAATAAAATATAGATAAATAAATAGATACCATTTGTTGTTACAACGACAGCTGTTGATGATGTTTTATAAATTGTATCTTCATCGTCATGTTGTTTAAAAGTAGTTCCATCCACGTTTGCTTTTTGGTTTGTTGTATTGGACGTAAGTTGGATATTAATAACGTCCATACCGCCACGTGCCGTGTATTTTGGAAATATAAAGTTGAATCTGTTCAATAAGTGGAGTAGTAGTTGAATATATATAGTTTTATAATATAGAAAGATATGCAAAGATTGAGAATTTAAATATATTGTATATTTTCTTTTGGATGACGCTATATTTGTATAGATAGATGGCAAGAACAAGTTTATATTTATATAACAAAGTGGAGGAGGAGGTATGTGTAAATTTGTAAGTAAAAGAAGAAGGAAAAAAGGGGAGGAACAGGAGGAGCGACAAGAAAAAAGACAAGAGAAGAATTATTATAAATTTAAGTAAGGAAACCAACAATGAAAAGAAAGCAGTACAAAATAGAGGTTTGTTTATTAAACAATTTTCTTAATAATTGAATACTTTTAATTGTTTTCCCAAGCGATGGGTGATGAATGATAAATGATGATGATGATGGAGGAAAATAAAAAAGAAAGTAAGAAAACAAAATAGCCCTCAGTTCAATCAATAGGATTATAAGAAAAGATGCAGGGGAATTATGTTGCAAAGAAACTGAAAGGGGTTGAAACATTATTTGGTGGCGTTTATTACACATCAACTACATATAAAGTTTACTATACTCATTATAATAAAAAACACAGAGGCTCTTTTTATGTTCCTTGCTGTGCTACGCAATATATGTAGGATGTATATATAGTATTTTTTTCATCTACCATTTGTTATTATTATTATTAAGATAAAGACAGCTTGTTTCCATGATGAAAAAATGCCATGTCATTATTTTTACTTTTAATAGTTTATTCTTATAGTAAATGCATTATGTACTAGTTAGTGACATTTGTTCCTTGAAACAGGATATGCCGCGCGGCGGATTTAGAACAACCTAAGTGGTAACACAAAACCAATCGCTTTTGGTTCCCCTTCTCTAACCCAAAAGGAGCTTGGCAAAAAAGAGCTTTACTTTTTTCTTCCTGATTTTTTTAAACATACTTTATATATAAATATACAATGTCATTTAATGATTTAGAACAAGGATATGGTGGTTCAGCTAGAAATAGTACACCTGCGAGATCACCTTTATCGGGTAAATGAAAGAGAACACCCATGTCTTCATTGTAGACCCTATTTTTTTCAATGAAGAATAAAACAGCGGACTTATCATATACATTCTTACCATTCAAAAACTTATATAGGTGGAAGTGGTGGAGACAGCGACGACGATCGAGAATATAAAGCATTGATACAACGAGTTTCACAACAAGTATTTCATATTAATGGCAACATTACGAGTATTGAAAGATTAGTGGGCTTTCTTGGTGGGCCAAGAGATACTACGGATGTACGCAGTAAATTGTAAGTGTATTCGGGAATGGAGTGAGGTTTTTTCATTATCTTGTACGTAATCTCCAGGTGAACAGAATGAGAGAGGATGTTTATATTTTATATTCACTTATTTAACACTTTATTTTTTATATATATATGATAGACATGATGTAACAGAATCGACGAGAGAGTTGATCAAGGATTCAACAAACGATATCAAATCATTATCACAATACCAAACGACGGACCCAAGGAAATCAGTATGTATCAAGAAACAACAAGTCCTGTTCTTTGTTTTATTATCCTAGAGAGTATCTATATCTATGTTCTTTGTTTAATATTTTTCCTTCTTATCAATAGCGCCAACGAAAACTTGAGCAACAAAAATTATCCAAAGATTTCCAAAAAGTATTGGGTGAATTTCAAAAAATTCAACGTGTCTCTGCAAGTAAACAACGTGAATATGTTGATAAAGCGAAAGCAACTTCAGCCATGTTACAATCACAAGCAGCGTATGTTTTGATAAATATAGCCTAGGATAAGGGATTAGGATATGAGTGTGTGATGGTGTTGACAACAAGGACTCATATTTTTTGGATGAAACACATAGGGCTGAGGAAGAAGGAATCCATCAACAACAACAAACAGAGCTATTACCAACTGTGGATGATTCGCAAAGACGACTTCAAATTCAAGCACTTGATAATGAAATCGAATATAATGAAGTCTTGATCTCTGAACGTGAAGGAGAAATACAGGGCATTGAACAAGGTATTACAGAATTGAATGAAATTTTCCGAGACCTTGGCATGTTGGTCAATGAACAAGAAAGTGGCATCCGTAAGTTCTTTTTTTTTGTGAGTGAAAAGGGTTTCTACGGATATAATAAACTGATCGAAAAAATACCTACTATGTGTAATAATATAAATTTATAGAAAGCATATATGGAAACGTTCTTAATATCGCTCAGAACACGCGACAAGCAGCTGATGAACTGACAACGGCAAATCGTCATCAAAAGAGTGCAAGGAAGAACATGTGTTGTCTTTTACTGATCATTACAGTAGTTGCGTGTGTTCTCGCTTTGATTATTGTAGTAGCAAAATAAGTGTTGTGTGTGGGTTATTTTGTTCTTTTCTTTTTATTATTATTATATTATTATCGTGTATATTCATACAGAAGGACATCAAAAAATGACGACAAATATATATCCCCCTTTCTTTTTTATATCTGTTTATAATTATATATGTGCTGGGATTATTACATAGTACTATTGTTATTATATATATATATATCTTATAAGCATGTTCTACAGAGTTGGTTTTTTTATAAATGACACTAGATATTCTTTTGGAATGGGATGAATCAGAGAAAAAACATACTCTTCGATGAATCTCCCCCTTTTCCATCCACTCCATAACATTGGTGAATTTGAGATGATTGGATAACTTTTACTTGGTTTCTTCTTTTTCATCTTCTTCCTCATCAATATCACTATCATCATCAAATCCAGTAAGTAATGGGTCGCCCTCATAGGTTGGCAATAAATATCTATAAATATAAAAAAAAATGAGTTATTCCATGTATGAAAATTCGAGTATCCATAATGAATAGAAAACATTCTTACTTTGGATCTTTCCAGAATTCAGCATTTGAATCCAATGGTTGTGATAAACATTTCTTTTCATCCAAATGTTTTTCCAACAATGATAGATCTTCCACTGTGGTTCCACAGACAAAACACCTGTCAAGTGATGACTGATGGCGAATGTAATTAATAAGGACAATGGTCTTGTAAAAATCGAGACCTAAAATATTACAAGGATAATACCTCCACTATTAGAAAAAAAAGAACCTCCCACCTTTCTCATTTTTGAGGACACATCCAACACACACACACACACACACTTATCCCAGCTATCTGTTTTACCAAGTTGCTTTCGTATCCTTGTTAAATCGAATCCATGTTTCTTTTCCATATGCTGCCAAGCTTCTTGTGGTGATGACTCAGTTTCAGGACATAATAAACACATTGATACTTCAGGCTCTTCTTCATCCCATTCTGCCCAGGAACTAATATATGGATTTTGTATGCGTTAAACGTTATGCGACATTCAGTTGTTATTTACTAAAAAAAAATATGAACTTACTCATTCGATGCATCTGATTTTTCATCATCACTTTCGACATTGTCACGTTCAAAATGTTCCCAGTTTTTGCCAGGTTCCAAATAATTAATTACATAAAATTTATCATATTGTCGATTCTTTGCTGCAATCTTGAAATGCTTTTTCTTGCGCATATGCTTACGTAAAACGGGGGCACTCGTAAATGTCTTTTCACAGTATAGGCATTGAAGTCTGAATATATCATGTGTGTGTTAATTTTTGTCTATTACTATTACACCATACACACTCCCTCTCTTTGATGCATATATCTTCCACATCCAAGTTCGTTTTCTCCTACATACTTGATCAACTTGCTCTCCAATAAATCTAAAAACTCATTCACATTGACAAGGTTATCGGGTAAACCGATATTAAAGTTATGCTCTCCAAACATGTGTTTAAATAATGCAGTTCTAAAATAAACAAATAATGACATGTTAATAACGCTGCGCGTAAACTTGTTACCAAGGTGAAACATCTCACTCGTTTTCCCATAACATAACTTTTCCCCCTCCCTTTTTTTTTAGGTTACCTATTCTCGCAAATGACTTTACAGAATAAACACTTTCGTGTTTCCTTAGCTGGTCCATCGCGTTCTTTTTGTTGAGTATTAAGTACTTCATCCTACCACATTCCAAAAAAAAAAGATTATTTCATTAGTTTCCAAAAAACAACACGTTTCATCCTCTGCGGAGGAAAAGAGGTGGAGAAAAAGATACTCTCTTACCAGTGCATGACGTTGCATTTCAGTACGCAGTTTTTGATCCAATTCACATTTTCGTGGATCAATGATATATACTAACAAAAAAAGTATCCATCATCTCCATTAATATAAATAAACAAAACGTACGGTCGCCCTTTACGGTCCTTCTTTTCTATCCTCAAGTAATATATGTATATTACTACTTTACCATCAGAGTCGGTACTATCGGGTGTTGCATACTCTGTGATAGGTTTTGAGCGGAGCAATTCACCCCAACGCTTCAAATAAGGATCCAATGCCATATACATATGATGCAAGTTCTTAAAAATCAATTTATGGTCTGTTTTAAAATGATCTGTCAATGCTGTTGTATCCAAAAACGGTCTATCTGACAAACAATCAGGTAAAGGACACATGGTCATTATGGTTGTATGGTAAGGTGGGACGGGATCGTTGATAGGATCATTGACATCGTCTTCTTCGTCTTCGTCATTAGAATCGTCCGCGTTTTCAGGTAAATGATATGGGTTTTGTGTATTGGTTGTCGCTGCTGTTGTTGTGTCTATCTTTTTAGCACTCGTTGTAGTTGTGCCAATTGCTGTAGTAGCAGTGGCTGCTTGCGACTTACGTCTTGGACGGACATCGGATTTGGATTTGCTAGTACCACTTCGTGTCGAACTTTTATTAGGACGTCGTCTATTACTGCTTTCTTTTGTTTTATTCGACTCGTTTCTCGAGTGTTTGCTCTTTACAGTACACCATTCGCCACCGTCATCCATTGTGTTATATAGACGTTATTTGAATGGACTAGAAAAAAAAAAAGAGAAACGATTATGTTGTCACGAACAACCAGAGACATTTCATATAAGCATTTCCTCGAAATTCGTGACTTGTTTTAAGCAAATGCAGTACTTTTGCTTTTCCGCTAACTTTTTTTTTCTTCTTGCGATTTTGACAACAACCATTTATATTATGCCAGAAGAATCGATCCGTCCATCCGAGATTAAGAATAAGGAACGACGTTCCGCACTTCATCGTAAATTGAAACATGAAAAAGCAAAGTTAAAATCGGAAAGACGAAAAAAATTGGCTAAAGAAGAAGAAAAAAATCCGGAACTGAAAGAGGTAAACTATTTAGGGGAGAACTTTTTAGATCTTGGCCCTTGATCTATCCCCCTCCCTTTTGATTCGACTGTTTTTTTAAATGAGGTGAGAATGAAATTGGATCATTGATTGACATGGTATTTATTTATTTCTTCTAGAAACGTTTAAAAGAAAATGTGCCAAAAACTTTAGAAAATACACGGGAAAAAGATGATACTATGATCGACGACGATGACGGAGAGGTGGCTCAGGATGAAGCTGATGATGAGCTTGCTAGTTATTTCAGTGGAAGAACACCTAAGATTGTAGTGACTACGAGTAAAAAGGCATCTCAGGTGAATATTACATCCTTTTTTTTTTTTGCATGAATGGATGAATGGAGGGAGAACGATATAGGATGAAAGACAAATCTAATATACTTATTGGGATTATATATTTATTAGATTGCCTATGATTTTTGTGATGATCTTGTATCAATATTCCCCAATGCTCAATTTGCCAAACGTGGACCCAAGCATGAAATGAAACAAATCATTAAGCAAGCAGTAAAGCATGATTTCACTGATTTGATGATTGTCAATGAAGATAGAAAGGCCTTGAGTAAGTAGTTGTATGAAGATATAAGGGATTCGAGTTGATAGGATGGATGAATGAAAGAAATATGGGAAACCATGTGTTTTTTTTATACATCAAGTTCATATTTTATTTACTTCACTTTTTTCATTAGATGCAATCACGTTAATACATCTTCCTGATGGTCCATCCGCCTACTTTAAACTCTCGAACTATATTCCTGGAAAACGAATTCCTGTAAATATTTTTTCTTAAAAGCCTTGAGCGGGAAGAGAGGGGAGGGGGAAAGAAATAATAATAATGTATCATGGAATATTCATTAGTTATTATTTTGCTTGATTAATACAGGGTCACGGTCGTACAACAGCACATAATCCAGAACTTATATTGAACAACTTCAACACACGATTGGGTCATACTGTTGGACGTATGTTCCAAGCATTAATGCCCCAAGTACCAGAATTTGAAGGTCGGCAAGTAGTGACATTCCATAATCAACGTGATTTCATCTTTGTACGGCGGCATCGTTATGTTTTCAAAGATACTGAAAAAGTGGGTTTACAGGAACTGGGACCAAAATTTACATTGAAACTTCGATGGCTTCAAAAGGGAACATATTCAAGAGACGGTGAATATGAGTGGATATTTAAACCTGAAATGGAAACTAGTCGAAAACGTTTCTTCTTGTAATAATAAGTTATATTCATTTGCATTTCCCTCCATTCTCTCTTTCTTTCCTCCATCTCACTCTCACATATCTACAATCATTTGGAAACACATTGCGCATTTGCCTTTTTTTTGTTTTATAATATTATTATTATTATTATTATTATTTTCTCTCTCTTTTCATATATACATAATATATCATGTTTTTTTTCTTTCATTTCAAAAAAAAAAAAAAAGAAAACGTTTCTATTACACAAATTTGTTGGTATTTTCATTGTATATTTTTTTCTTTATAAACCTACTCGAGCAATAACATGCTCAGGCATACAATAGATAGGATTCACTTTTTTCAATCCAGGATATCCAAGCAATGATAATCCAGCCACGCCAAAACATGTATGATAAACGTCTACCATATTACCAGGACGATCGGAAATACCACCATCTTCTGGATCCTAATGATATAAAAGTTAAACAGCTTGCTTGAAAACAAGAGCTTCTATGATATTCCCTCTCCCATATCACCCTTCAGAAAAGAAGATAATACATACTTGAGCAGATAATATAAATTGAGAAAGCTTTTCCTTATTAATCCAATGCAATCGACCAATGATAGCAAGAGCCGATGAGACCCACCAAGAATAACATACATCTTCCAATTTCTCGGGTCGACCATTTAATCCACCATTTTTAAGTTGCCTTTCACATAACCACCAACCCAACATATCTTGATCGATCAAATGCAAAGAATTCGTTAAAGCCAAAGCACCCACACAACAACAGACTTGTCCTGAGTGAGATTCAGCACCAGGGGTATTACCAAATCCTCCATCATAATTTTGACACTTAAGTACCCATTCAACAGCCTTGTCTACATTGATGGCATCCATCCGTTTCAATAGTTTCAATGCCATTAAACCGATATAAACGAAACGGGAATCGACTTCACCCCATTCATCACCTTTGAATGATCCATCTTCCATTTGCATCGATGCTACATCTATATATTGATAGAATTGGCCCAAAAACAGGATAAAGATAAGAATATATAACTTCTCTCTATTCCCCCATCTCTCCTTTCCGTCTTATTTACATGAAACAATTTTATCAGTATCGAGCATATCGACCGCATCCAAAGTTACCATAACTTGAATAGCCGAAAGAGTGTAAAGCATATGGGGATCATGACCTGTATGACCACCGAAACCTCCATTTTCATGTTGTAAACTTTTGACATAATTGATGATTTCCTCGCGTGGAAGAGCATCAATGTTATTCATCAGGTCCAGTGCTGTTAAACCCCAATATAATCCATTAAGTCGTAAATGTTCTGTCAACCAATACTCTAGCTCATCCGTTCGTTTGTCGAGTGATTGTATATATTTGACATGCGTGGATATTAATAATGAATCAGCCATTATATTTGAGTTATACCCAAGAGGGAAATGGTAAAAAATAATAATAAAAAGTAGTTGAAAGAGAGTGCTGCAACCTGTAGCTGCGGGTCTTATATTTTTATATTTTCTTTTGTGAAATACCGATAGGCCTTTAGCTAATATTTGTGCTTTATATATTAATACAATGTAGTATTACGACTTATGCAGCTCATAATATTGTCCATACACATTTAATTGCTCTTAACGCCTTTCCAGTTCTTTATTTGCTATAGAGCTATGTTGCCAAAGTTTATTATTATGTACAGATGAACCTTATTCGGTGTTTTCGTAATTGATATAAGCACAATGGTATTCTACCTCCTACTCTCTCTTTTTACCAGATGGTAAACACATCAGAGTTTTCTAATTAATAAACCATACTCTTTTTAATCCAAATACTATAGTAGAATCTGCTAGGTAGTAATAATATGATTCTATAATACTCATATTTTTTTTTGCATATATCAAAATGAAACACCCATTCCACTGTGCTCTTTCAACTATTTGATAGGAAAAGCATCCTGCTACATATAAACATAGATTATCATGATTTGAACAAGAAAGAGAGACGTAGTACAGCAGGGTTACCACAAAGGGGTCCATATATTGACACAAAAAAAGTCCTTATGAATGTTCAAGCAAAAACCCACATTGATTAAACACCTTCTGTGGGGATGTGAGTAAAGATTATGATAATAGGTTGAACATGAGCTAGAGTTATTACGTGTATAGAAAAGATAAACATCGCTTGTTTTAAGTCTTCCCTATGCTACATCATCCTCCGGTGTTTAAGACCACAGTCAACCCTCCCCTTAGTTTTTCCAACACAGGAAAGTCCAAAAAATTGCTGCAGAACGTGTATACTTGCCCCAAAATAAGAATGAACATGCAGAATTTGGATGATGAAGTCTCAAAAAATGATGCGAAACCTGTGGTGTGCACAATGTGGGAGTGCTAAATTCGGGACGTGACTCTAAAGATGTTGCTGCCAGATTACTATATCACTACATCACTAATAGAATACTACTACACACATCATCTTAATAAAATAAGCCAATCGAAAATGATCTAGAGATATTGATTAAACTTTTAAACATGGATTCAGATCAATATACATTTATTGAATTGAAAACGTTTGTTTGGGAAAACTACAACCAGAAATAAAACACTGATAATATTTTACTCTACATAGTCCTATAGCTTTATAATATTCTTCCCCATGCCTTTTTCTAATGATAGGATAGTGTGAACATAATTTCAGTTCTTCAGGATAACAACTCGCATCTTTTCTTCATTCTTTATAAAAGAGATTCAGAAAGTATCGTATATTGTGCACAAGGATCATCCACATCTTCAGTTACCAGTTTAAATTAATTTCTGCAGCCTGGTTGCCTTCGCCCATATTATAATACCAGCACAAGTTTTCTTTTTTTACATCGATAAACCTTGATAATTGCTTGAATAATTTTTTAGAGATAAAGTCGAGGGCACCTATATAAAAAAGAAAATACCAACACAAATTTTCTTGTATTTCTATTTGTAACACATTATGCTACGTACATAGAATATCGGCTCAACCAACTGTTTAGTTGATCCATTAAATCTATTACTGATATATGATTGTCTATCGGTTGGTGCCATTTTTATTTTGGAGAGATCAAACCTTTTATTATTATATTACTTTGCCTAATTGGACAATTCAGAATATGTGATACAGAGTTAATTTTGCATAAGTTACTTGGATTTGGTTTTTGTTACTTGCGGGTACAATAAAACACGATGAATTCTGTCAAAAGAACTTTTGTGCTATATTAATATGAAGGAAGATCTAGTACAATTTGCTTTGACATGTGTGTATAAAAAAGAAGGAACCTCATTACGTACTTCTTAACAATCACTTAGTATATAACGAAAATAAGGACATTCCTCTTCTAATATAAGCAAAGAACATAGGATTTTTCTGGTACTGGAACATTTTATATCCGCTATGTATTTTGCATAGCCAAATTAATTACCTCAATTTCTCTTTCCTTTTGTCTACACGACGCGACACAACACCATGTCAGAAGAACGCGATCGTAAAACAATAAATGTGTTGGAAACCTACTTTAGTGATGCCAATCTGAACTTTGATAAATTGTTAAAAAAATATATTCAAGAAAACCATGAAGGCTGTAAGTAAATAAATCGATCTGATCGATCGTTTTTTATTATTATTCTGAATTCTCGAATTCTATGGATCTCAGTACGTAAAATACTAATTTGTATATACTATATATAATATATAGTTGTACCTATTGCAAAACTTATTTCGTTAAAAAAGTTCAAGGAACTTCAAGCAACAGCAGAAGATATTGTAAAAGCAACAGAAGCATCGACACGATTAAACGTAACTCATTGGAAAGAACTTACAGTTATTAAATGGAGATACTGAAAAAAAAACATTTATGCAAATATTTATATATTTATATAGCTGAATTCTGATAAGACATCTGTTGCTCGAGTCAAACCTTTTGTTGCCTTTAAAAAACAAGAATTGGACAATTGGTCTGTTTATGTGGTAAGGATCGTAAAACTTGTTTATTGTTCATATCATATAACATAAACTCATCAAAGATGTGTTATTTACTGTCCTATTATTATAGGAAGGATTATGGAGGCCTTATAATAATAAAGATAAGATATCAGAATTATTTTCTCGACTCATTGGTCATGTCTCATTTATCCGGTTTCCACCCGATCGTAATAATCAGGAACACTTTCATGGTTATTGTTTTATCGAATTTAGTGAAAAAGAAGACGTTGCAAAAGCAATTGAATTATTGGATTGTTCAAAAGGCCAAAACCATTCAGATCCTGAAGTAATGAAACTTTGCTTGAAAGTCATATCCAAGTAAGTGAAAACAAAAAAAAAACCTTTTGGAATATAATATATTAGAATATTATAATTTTGGTAGAGAAAGGGGGTTGTAAACGCGAGGAAACAAAAAATAGTAGGAATTACACTAAGTGTATCAATCATATAGGATTGAATACAACGAACTTGAAAAAGAATATTTAGAAATTCAAAAAGCTGCACGAGAAAAAGTGCAACATGCATGGGAGGAATACAATAAAGAACAATCAGAAAACCTTGAAGAACCCATGGATACAGATGAAAAAGAAGGAAAAGGATACCCAGAAGGTTTAATAGTGTTTGTAACCAACTTAGCACCAAAGACTTCCAAGACAATTATTACCGTAAGTAAAAAAAAAAAAAGGCAATGAATGGATGAATAAAAAAAAATGGATCCTTGGATATTGATTTTTACTTCCCTTGGTTTAATTGTGCATAGAAATTATTACAGCAAGCCGATGTGGAAATCGCCTACGTGGACTATAAAAGAAATGCCCCATCTGTATGTATAAAGTAGAAATATATCTTTTTGTTCATAACTAAAAAAAAAGAACGTTAAGCTAAAACAAAGTTACTTATGTATATATAGTGCCATGTACGTCTCAAGTCGTCAGATGACGCGGATAAATTAGTGAATTATTTTAGCGAAAATAAAAAAACACAGCAGGATGGAAAGGATGCTGAAGGTCAACCAGCAGGCGAAGGAGAAGTTTCGCAAGCATTGGGTGTAAGAAAAATTACTGGTAAGCAGCACATTGAAAAAAATTGAGAACGTTTTTTTTAGGATTGAATTGATACTGATAAAGCTTTCCTTTACAGGCGCGGAAGAAAAAATATTTTGGGAGAATGAGGGAAGCGCTGCGATGGATTTACTTTCTCAACAAGCTTCAACGTCATAATCTCGAATAAGAAAGGACTGTTCTTTAATCGCATGAAAAATCACTAGGATTAGCCCCCCCCTCTCTCTCTGTATGTTATTCATCGTTTTCGCTTATATGATTTCTCGAGTTAATAATGCACATAATAAAGATTAGCTTTCCCTATTGTTACCCCTGGCAATATAATAGAAAATTCTATCCAATCCATTATCAATGACATTGAATAGCATTTTAATATAATGCATATATATCTTCGTCGTTTTATATTTATGTTGATAAATATAATAAAAATAGTTTGAGCGTGAAGGTACTTATGATGGACACTCTCAAACCAATATCGATAATTGGGTCAGTGCTACTGCTTTTAGATATGAAGTAATACAACTGTTTTATGAAATGATCGGATATGGTTTATCTGGTTCCATGATATACGTGATCCAAGATTTCTTGATTATACGGGTCTTTCCACGTATGTAGATTTGTGGGAGCAAAGTACATTTCATTTGTACGGCAAATGTCATGTATGAAAAATTGAAAATACAAAAGGAAACAATTCGTAATAACTAGTTGCCATGAATATTAGGAAACGAAGATATGAAATATTGTTTTATTTCAACAACCTCTGATGTACGTAGAATTTTTCTTCTAAATTTAAAATTCTAACAAGTAAAAGCTGACTGATTACACACAAAAACACACAAGATATTATACTGTCTAACGCACCACAAGAAAAAAAAATTAGTATAAAACACCTGTCAAATATGAATCAACCCATTTTTATTGTAATTATTATTAACGTTTTGTAACACGTTCCAATAATCTTTGCTTGACCGTAGTTGCTTTTTTAGAGGATCTTGATGAATTATTGTCGAGTGTTGGTCGTTTTTTGTTACTACCTTTTGAAGTTCCTAAATCATCATCACTACTACTTATAGACCCACTTCTTGTCCGACTTCGTTTATTCCTATTAGTCACATTGGATTTCCTTGGTGTTGGTCGTTTTCTTTGAACATGTTCATTCTCTTGATATTCTTCATCATCACTATCAATTTCAAGATCTTCCTTTGCAATTTCTTCATCTGATAATTCTTCTTCAATAAAACCATATTCTTCATCATTGTCATCGTAATTTGGATGTATATCATTGGTATCGTGTTCATTAAATTCTTCTTCCTCCTGTTCTACAACAGGTTCTTCTGGTTTAAGTTTCAAAATAATTCTAGGTAATGATGGTGTAGATGTTGCTACTGTTGATGTCGTTGATTTATTGGAGGAGTCTTTTTGTTTCTTCTTTTTCTTCTTCTTCTTTTCTGATCTTGTAGAATCGAGTTTTAATTTGACTTTGGGTACTAGTTTATGTTCATCTGTTTCCTGACCATTGTCTGTTAATTGTTTTAATGATCGTTCAACACCAGCGAGTAAATCTGCCAAAAGTTCTTTTGGATCATTTACATCTGAAGGTATATCGATGGAGCGCTTCGTTGTTCGTGTTTCAGATTCTTCAGTTTGCATAATGTCTTTTTGTAACCATTGAGAGAGTGATGCTATACTCTCTAATTCGTAATAAGATATTGGTTCTTCTTTCTCAGTAGCTAATAATAAAAAAGAGATGGTTTTATTATTTGGACCTTGAGAAGAAATTTAAAAAAATAAAAAGACGGCAAAATACTACTTACCACGATTTAATTGATCTCGATAGCGTAACGCTGCATACCAATTTATGCGTTTATAAAAGGGGAACCGGAATTTCATCGGTACATCCGTCAATTCCTCAATATCAAAAATCCGGACCTGAGTCCCGATATTAAATCCGTGTAAGAAATTACCGCCAATGACAAGAGCGTCTTCTGGAGTATATACTGCATGGATCCAACCTGTAGGTATAATCCTATTTTGAATTATTTGAAATACATATATGAGTCATTTATATCCATCAAAATTAAATTATTCACCGCCAGGAGAAAGGTTATATATTATGGGTAAAAAAAAAATTGAACTTACATTGTATTTCCTGCCTTTAGATGAACTGCAAAACATTCTTTCACTTCATCGCCGAAAAATATCGTGCTTTGATCCGGTGATGAACTCCATTTTTGATACTTTTTTAAGTTTTTTGATGTCGGTTCAATAAAATAGAATATTTTTGACCCTCGAAAAATGTGATAAAATACCTATAAAAAATACATTCGTTTCATTAATATACTTATTGTTCTTTTTGATGAAATATATATAATCAATGAGCATTTCCTTACAGAGCTTCCACCAAAATCAATATGACTATATGTTAATGAAGATTACAAGTAATTAGAAATACGTGAGAGTGAAGGAACACTAGGGTAACAAGAAAAGAAAAAAAACTTACAAATCAGTATACGAATCTTTGGTACCCATTAAACAATATAATTGAACTTTGGGATATTCAACTGGTTTCAATTCTTTTGGCCACATATGATCAATCCAATCCAAATCTCTATATATGTGATAAACAGAATGAGCCTCTTCTTACGGTCAAATGGGAGGCCCCATCATTTCCAAATCACTGTTGATAAATCAAATGATAAAAAAAAACAAACCTAACAATTTTGGGTCGAACTATATCCTTTGCAAAAGGAGTATCACTAATTTCCAAACTAATGACGTTTCTTATCCTATCACGCTCATTGCTTTGATAATATTCAGACCAACGACCCATATTCCATCCTGTTGATTCCGATTGTGTTGCAACATCTATTAATAATATCCCACCCATCATTCGCATCCTAAGTCAGTTTTATAATCATGCATAGATATAAATTTCTCTGTCTTTTTTTTTCGTTTTTCCAATTACCAATAACTTCTACATGATGATCATGACCTATATATATGGTCATTTTTCATGAGTTAAAAAAAAGTCGAGTAGTCATTACTTCAATAGATTTGAAAAGAAGATTATCTGGCTTACCAACACCATCAGCAATATCAGCTACTGTTGTATTGGATGAGGGCATTTTCATATCTAATCCATCTGGCTGTTCAATAACAAATGGTTCCCGCATGCCCGTCTTTTTTAATAAATCCACTGTCACTTCTTCCCCTTTATATCGTTTAAATGGATCTTTTGCAAATGCTTTGGCCTTTAATATTTTTGACCATATGTTTTGATCAGCTGTCTTGCCTTCGTTCAAATCGGCATAGTTGAGTCGAGTATGTTCTCGTTCTGACTTTCGTCGTTGTGGTTTATCTTTTTTTAAGTAGTATATAAGTAGGTATAATAAGTCCCTACGCGTTCCATATAATACTGCTATATTTTCACAAGTTTAATACTGGAAGTAGAAGAAGTAAGGAAAATAAAGTCATTTACATGTTGAAGGACCGTGTGTTTTAATGCATAAAGCACAATGGTATCGTTCGATCAGGTCGCATTGTTCTTTTGTTATGTCAGCACATGCGGCATGATACCAAGTTGAACAACCGTCACATTGTAACCAAGTATCGTATAAGGTCGTATCAACGTCTTTTGTACATAATGGGCATCTTTCAACGTTTTGTTCCATAACAAGGTTTCTGCGAACAAAAGTATATCTGGCTAAAGAAGATTTGGTGCCTTGTAAAAAAAAGTTAGTTTAAAAAAATTGTGATACAGCAGGATACGCTTCCTGAGAGTTGGCCATTAACAAATTTTCATTGGTTAATATAATTACCCAGTCATGAGTATACTTAGACATCATTACAATTATTAAGGATACCATAAGCATATAAATATATATAAAAGCATGACCATGGCAACGATCTATTTAATGTTTTGGATCTAAACAAAGAAAATCATAATAATTTGTGTAATCTCGAAATAACAAGCAACCAGCACCTTCAGTGCTATATCTACAAAGTTGATCTTTTCAGAGCAAACTCGACCATCGATAAACATGTTTTCAGTAGCAATTGATTGACTCATATACTATAATGGAACATTTGTATTAATAAATTTTATTCTAGAAGTTCCACAGCAGTTTATAACCTGTGCGTACACTTATTACAATAACCAGTATTCTACTTTACTTTATCTTAGTATTTATTTTATTGTTGTTTTTAAATTTGTTTGTTTATTGGCAGGATGTGTTTTTCTCCTTTTTTGGTTTGTCAAATAAGTACCGGCTGTCAAAAACTGTCAACGATATTGGCCTTATTGATTTTTGTTCTCTGTAATCTTTGGCTTGAATGCAAGATCTGCTTTAAAAAAAAAGCTCACACGCTTGATGAAGCAGCTGAAATAAAAATAACAACTAAAAACTGAAAGACCCATACAACTCATTCCATTTGGTGCTTTGGTGAGTGCATTAATGTGTTGAGAATACAGATTACCTTCTTTTATAGTAAATATTTACAATATATTATAATTACTTATTATCACTATAGAGTAATTTTTGGAGTGAGTTCTTTACTTCTATAATGGAGATAAATATCATTGAATTTTAATATCTGGGATATTATAACTCCCAAATTTTGTATTGATCCTGTGCCTGAAATGAGCTTATTATGTGTGGAGCAAGAATTCTAATGAATACACCCATACTGTTATGTATAGATCAACTTTTTCAATCTAATCATATGGCTTTTATACGCACATACAATACCATTTACAAAATGATGACTGAAGTTAGCATTGTTATAAATAAATGCTATTATTTAAAATGGGGAAAATAAGACCCTTTCGGCATGTCCATGCTTCATTTCCGCACTTTTTTTCTACTGTTTGAGAAAAAAAAAAATACGTACCTGCTGTTTTTTTACTTCTCCCTGACCACATTGTGGAAATAGTTTGCGTTTCACACCTGTAAAAAAAAACTATATGCTGGGTGTATTGCGTCTGTGTATGAGAAAATTAGTGATTTCTTTTTTTCAAGCTAGATCATATATATTCAATTGTAATAAAAACATGGATTTAACAAGTTATAATAATAAATAAGCAACTTCCACAGTTGTTTACTAAATAAGTTTTTACCATGTTTCAGGATTTCACCGAAATTGTTTATATAATTTGAAAATTTTCCTTTCTAGCTACTTTATATAATTCTTCTTATCATGGCGTGTTTTTTTCTGTGGAACATCTTCTTCAATATGGTCTTGTAATTATATAGTGTCTTGGTGATCCCTCATCTCTGTGCTACCATGGAAATGCTTCAATGAAATTAGGCTACAAAGGACACATGCTTTTCTGGGAAACCTACGATCGGTTGTACCATAGAACACATGGTCATAATCTATGGTTAATAAAAGAAATCCATTCTTTATATCAACTCTTGGATAACTTATTTATAATTTTAATTATAGACGGAATGTAAGATATACCCGTGTTGTTCTTCATGATAAGTGATTAATGACTGTTTTTATAATATATAAAAGTCTTTTTATTGCTGAGGTTTATTATAAATGCGAACAATGTTTAAAAGAAAGTGCATGGTGATAACAATAAGAGTGTTTGAATTGTGTGAAATTCTATACAATGGGCTTGACAACAAGTTTAGTATATAAACTTTTTCGTTATTAATATGAAAAATGCTAACATGAACTTTAAATTGATCATAAATTATCACAAGAACATGAGTCTATTTTATAGTAGTCGTACCTTATTATGTTCAATATTATATGGTACAATTGCACCAAAGATATGGTTTGTTATCACCATCCTCGCACATCAGCATCCTCATCTCGGAGAGTATATAAAGTGGCCTATAGTCAATGGGAATTTGGTCTTTATTTTATCTTTTTTTTATTATTTTTTTTTTGTCTTTTCTGAAATTTTAATCAGTACAAGAAGATGTATTACAATCATATATTGAGTTTGCTTTTGTTATCATGGTTTGGAACCATAATTACTGCTCAACAACAATTCAAAAGTGGAAAATACTATGATCGTATTGTAATTGTTGTTATGGAGAATCAGGACTTTAATGACGTTGCTGATGATTCTTACTATCCTACAATTGCTGAAAATCATAATGGTACTATCATATAACATTCCTCTATTTTTTTGCTTTAAAGATGTTTTGCTAACTTTCTTTTATATATAGGTGTACTTCTGACAAATTTTTATGCCCTGACTCATCCTTCTCAACCAAATTATGTATGTATATGCCTTCTCTTTTTTTAAGTAACTGATATGTAATATATGTAATGATTGAAAGGAAGAAAAAACTCATAATTACATTGATATTATGTTATACCAGATTGGTATGATTAGTGGATCCACAGGAGGCGTAATTTTAGACTTTGATTCAAACATTGAGCGTAAATCTGTGGTCGATTTGCTTGATGCAAAAGGCATTTCATGGAAAACATACCAAGAATCATACCCAGGTAACGAAAAAAAAAGAGTTGTTGTATTTATTGTTAGTACGAATAATCATATAAAATGGTGGTGTATTAACATGTTTTTATATGCTGTATTATCCTAGGTGGCTGTAGCACAGAATCATCTGTAGACACTTACCGTCGTAAACACAACCCATTCATTTCATTCAAAAACATTGCCAGTAATGGAACTCGATGTGCTAATATTGTACCTGCTACACAACTTGATGAGGATATTGAAAACAATTCTGTACCACAATTTGTTTTCTATACACCTGATGTAAGGCATTTTACAAAAAGGGAAAAGAGAGAGAGGAACTCGCTATATTATTATTATTATTTTATTAAGCAGCAGCATGGGCTTTTTTGTTTCTTTTTTTTTTATATTATAGATGAACAATGATGGACATGGTATGTGCTATCATATATGAGAATAATGGTATACAATGATTAAGTTATATATTAAATCATATTTTCTATACTTTCATAATATAATAGATACTTCACTCCAATACTCATCAGATTGGATGAAGTCGTGGCTTGAACCTAGAGTCGGTAAACCAGGATTTAACAATAACACATTATTTATACTTACTTGGGATGAAAACAAAACATGGGTTATCAAACCCAATATTGTATATACGGTTCTTTTTGGTCCTGCAGTCAATCGTACAGTATCAACTGATGACACTAAGTACAACCATTACTCAATTCTTAAGAGCGTTGAAGAAAATGTATGTATTATGGATTGGTTGTATATACAACATGTAAACAATCGCATTCAATGTTCTGAGGATATGAATTTGTTACCAATAGACTTGTTACTAACTTATGCCTCTGTTATTATTTATTGAATAGTGGGATCTGGGTAACCTTGGAGAAGGAGATGTCGATGCAACCCCTTTGATTATCAAGGACTAGAAAGAAAAAACCAATTTATTTTGCTGAAAAACAAAGCCATCTTCTTCCACCTATTCCGTATATTTATTAATATCGTTGTTATATCAGATATATATCTACAATACAATAACCTTTCATTTTATATTTATTTGCACATAAATTAACAATCCATTCGGGTATACTTTCACCAACAATGTTGTATTTTTTGATTTTCTTTTGGTTGTGATTCATTTTTTTTACAAGTTCAAATTATTTTAAAGATTAATGTTCATGACAATCCGTAATTATAATTTTTTTCATAAATGATGTAACAATGCTATATATTTTTCCCTGGGAAATAAAAATGCTGATGAATGAAAGTCTCTAAAGATTCCAACATTATGCAAACAAGTTCGCACGCAAGTTGAAGAAGTAAATGTAAAGAGACTAATTAAAGAGCCGCACTTTAATATTAGTCAAGGATTTTCCTCTCTCTTTCACACGACGACGACATCCCCTTCTCTTATTTTTTTTAGTTCTCTATTTTTTCTTTCTTCCTTTTATTCTTTTTTTTTTCTTTCCTCTCCCCTCTTTTTTTTTGATACCATGTCACAAAACCAAGGAAAACCAGCCGATCGATTAAATGCTATTGCCAACCATTTAGATCCTTCGAAAAAAGATGAAGCGCTTGAAAAATCAGCTTGGAAGGTATATTTTCTATATCAATAGACATAGAATATAAAGTTTTCGATAACAAAGAATCAAACATGATCTATTAACATGTCATTTTGGCAATAGGATATGATTGATCAAATCAATTGGCGTAAAAATAAAAATCGTACAGCAGATACGAATGATCACGGTTATATTCGACAAAAATCACAAGGAAAACTTTGGGTGCGTGAACGCATTGACGCTTTTGTTGACAGAAAGAGCTTTTTAGAATTTGGTTCAATTGCAGGCAAAGCAAAATATAACCCCGACGGATCTGTCAAGGAATACACTCCCGCTAATTTCATTGCTGGCAAGGCTACTGTCAATAATCGTTCAGTTATTATTGCTGCTGATAATTTCTCTATTCGTGGTGGCCATGCTGATGGTTCTGTTTTCGGTAAATCTGTAAGCGGGTTTTTTTTCACAAAAAAGAAAAAAATGCTCTTATGAACCATAGCATGATTGATTAATACATATATTTATTTATTTATTTTTTTTAAAAAAAAGATTATGGCAGAGCAAACGGCACGTAATTTAAAGATCCCTTTGGTTCGACTTATTGATGGTAGCAGTGGTGGCGGATCTGTTACTACCATGTTGGATACTGGTTTTACTTATATTCCTCCTTTAAAGGGCATGCATACAATTATTGGCAGTTTATCTGAAATTCCCGTCGCTACTGCATCTCTTGGTCCAGGTACTATATACTGTATTTCTATATTATCCATAATGGCTATGTGTATATTAAACACCAAAATATTTCTTGTTTAAATAGCTGTAGGTCTTGGTGCTGCTCGAGCCACATTAGCCCATTTCAGTGTCGTTGCAGAAGATATTGGATCATTATTTGCTGCAGGTCCACCTGTTGTTGCTAACGCTACCTATGAAACAGTTACCAAGAAATCCTTGGGTGGTGCATTGCTTCATACTACCAACGGTACATTTGATAATCTTGCCAAAAACGAGTACGATTGTTTCGACCAAATCCGTCGATTCTTGAGCTATATGCCCAACAATGCATTCGAATTACCTCCTGTGAATATTGATTGTAAAGATCCAGCCAATCGTCGTGATGATGCATTACTTGATATTATTCCTCGGCGTCGACAACGACCTTATCAAGTCAGAGATATTCTTACCCGTGTTGTGGATGAAGGAAGTTGGTTTGAAATTGGTTCTCGATGGGGTGATGGTGCTGTATGTGGTTTGGCACGTGTGGCTGGTTATCCCATTGGTATTATTGCCTTTGATGGTAGTTTGCAAGGAAATGTCTTGACAACCAATAGCTGTCATAAATTCAGACGTCATATTGATCTTTGTGATACATTTGGATTACCTATTATTGATTTTGCGGATTATGCTGGTTTTGCTATTGGCATTAAAGCGGAACGAGAAGCGTAAGTATACTTCTACCATCACTCTTTTTGCTGGTTTTATTATAGACCAGGGGATACTGATGATTCAATAATATTATAGAACAATTCGTTATGGTTCTACATTGACTGCTTCACTCTATCAATCCGATGTACCTTATTTTACTGTTATCTTACGTAAGGTATTTGGTGTTGCTGGTGCTGCATTCGTTGATAATCGTGACCCAAATTGGCGTGTAGCATGGCCATCCACAGATAGTGGTTCATTGCCATTAGAAGGTGGTATTTATGTAAGTTATCATTATATTATATTGTCGGACAACATAGTAAAAACCTGTATTATCTTCTCATTGAGCAACCATGGATTCTCACAATTATAAACCATGCATTTATATAGGCTGCCTATAAAAGAGAATTGGATGCTGCAGGGGATAAACGGAATGAACTGTATGAAGAACTTTTGGGCAAGTTTGAAGCTGTTCGTTCACCTATCCGAACAGCCGAAGCTTTTGATATCCCAGAAATGATTGATCCTCGTGATACCAGACCTGTCCTTTGTGAATGGGTCAAGCTTGTATATGAGAATGTTCTCCCACAACGAGTATCCCAACGCAAGGCTCATGGGCCACGTAACCCTTATAGACCTTAAATGTATTTTCTATTTATATTTGTAATTTTTTTTAGAAATAAATAAGTGTTTGGGTGGCAGAACTGTTATATACAAAAATGTGTATTATTGTTTTTATTAGTAATCAGACTTTATTTATTAACGATATTCTGAGTGTTGAACCGATAATATATATATATATATATAACTATGACATTATTCAGTTGATGAAAATGGTGTTACCAGCATCTAATACAATCCAGCATGAATCGACTATAACACTGTATTTCCTCCTGAAAAATATTGTATATATTGGGTGATGTGATCAGGATTGCAGGACGAGACATCAAACAAAACAAATATTTATATCCTTCTGTCACACATGAAAGCTATTTATATATGTTTTGTTTATTGTTTATAGTTTACTACGCCCCATCACTTTTGTTATTATTATTATTATCATGAAGCTCAAAAATATATGGGTGGACACCAGCAATACGCCAATGAGTGATATATGGATAATTATGGGTTTTTGTTCTTCAATAACTAGGTAAAAAACATGGTCAATTAATTTGAGTCTTGTTGTCTTCTATATTCAATATTCCGCAAAGAGAACAATCAGGTCAGCCGAAAGAGAATGTACTGTGTATCAATATACTAAAAACGCGTTTTTTTGTCACTTTTTTATTTTTTTTTATTTTTTCCTCAAAGAAAAATAATCATGATGCACTCTATTTTTTATTATGATGATTACAAAGGGGTTTTAAAACAGGATCCATCCAGTTTAACTGTGACGAGTATATTTATGGCTCTTTTGATAGCAATTAAGGAATATAATGACTATCGAGCTGGAAGGAAACTATATATGTACTTGACTAAACGATTGGGAATTCAAGATAGCGTTGGGAATGATGTGCTAATCTTACTTATCCTTGAATTTTTCTAACACATCAGCCACTTCCAGCAACAGCGACTCTGATGGGCATGGCGTGAAATAAGGGTGTGTGCCTGTCATGCACGGGGTTAAAGTGGTACCCGAAAAACATCAACGACAACAACGGCATCGTCATCCCCTTGATAAAGTTGAATATTACTTGGAAGCACGAGTTTCGCCTATGGATATCAGCGCATTTCGAGATGCAACGACATCGATGGTTCGATATGCGCCTCATCCACGCGATGCTTTAGTCTATGCGAAATTTTTCATGGCTCAGATATCCCCACCCCTCCGTAATGAACACAGCGAACTATGTATTTTGACAGCATTGATCTACGTGTATGTAAACTCAAAAGAAATGGAATATTTGGAACGTGGTGTTGATTCAATCGAACTAGGCTTGGAACGTGGATTATTGATACGAAGTACCCATATGAATGTGAACCAGCTTTTTCTACGAGAAGGATTCGAAAGAACATCAGGAATTTTTAGCACTGTTGCAAGAAAAATATTAAAACGTAACAAGTTGAAGGCATCAGAAGATAGATCAAGCATGGTACCGTTTGTATAAATACAATCAGCATAGTCAACAAGCCACAAGATGAGGATATACACATTCATATGTATTTGCTCTCTTCTCCATCAATACAAAGAAAATAATAAATTTGCATCTTTGAATAAACAACGAAAAAAAAAAGTATTATAATAAACTTTGTTGTCTAACCATCATTACTTTTCTTTGTGTGTATTTTTTTGAAATCCCAGTAATATGGATAATGTGGATTTAAAGAATATAAATTTTTTCCATAATGTTATGTTATGATAATCTTAAGTATAAGTTTAATTGAACAGATATTTTATGCATTAAAAATAATTATAATCATACGTCATCCAGCAAGAATAATGATGCACCTTGATATAAATTTATACCATGTCAACAGCGTATAAAAAGAGAGTAACTGATATCTATTATCAAGAGAATGCACTTTTGCTCGTGATAATAAACGACTTTAGGCGTTGATCGTATCACTTAAATACCACCAGTTACATATCTCATGATCATAAGTTTCGTAGAATAAAATGCATGCTTTATCTTCAAAGATAGAGTAAAAAAAAAACAGGTTCTACACAAGTCTGCTATAAAATCATATAGACTCATTATTTTAAGTTGTTGTTAGTATATAATCCTTGACAATTATTGTGTACACTCAATGATGTTTATTAAATCAGCTGTTGCTATAAAAATGTAATTATTTAATCCACTATTGAAAAAGGCTGCCCTGTATAAAAAGGTTTTTTTCACAACTTCTTGTTCTTGTCCTCTTTTTGTTATTTATCAAAAGGGCAAAACATATATAAGTAAAAAGGTATGAACAAGGTGTTCATTTTTTTCTATATTATTACGGGATCCTTAGGGATATCATCAATCGACTCATCCTTGAATAGCCAGGAAAAAATCTGTAGATAATGGACTCAAAACATTTTGTTCAAACTTCTCTTTATCGATATTATAATCGCACACCCACCATGAAAGATTACGCTATCCTTGATCAAAAAATAAATAAAGAAGCAGCTACTACTATTGAACCTGTAATGCCAACACCTTCTTATTCTTCATCTACCGTCGATAGCCGTTATTGTACAGCTGAAATGTCCATGTCAGAAACGGAAAGTGCCTCTGCTGGATCAAAAACATCTACTGTTATCACACATCAACAATATCAACAACAACAAAGACTCAACCATCAACAGTTACAACAACGTACTGAAGAAATCATTCTCACATATCACTTTATCAATCATAATAAAGGAGTGGAACCAACTAATTGAGATATGTCTATCGATGATATCTATGTCCAAGTTGTATCATTGAAGAGAGAGGAAGGGCAAGGTTTTTAAAGTGAATGTTTTTTTCCAACTTCGAAAACGTTGTTGTTAATCAGCTATCATTTGGTTTATCCTTCACATATCATCTTTCCTATATAGTACAACCTTTTATATATATAGTTTTTAGCTTACATCCTAAAAAAAAAAAAACCGAAAAACCACCTTGGTTATATTCACTGCTAAATACATAATACGGGATGCAATAAACTTGAGTAACTTTTTTTTTTTTGAAAAAAATGAATTGATCACTTTTTCTAATTAGAACTTTTTCAACACACCGGATATAGCAGCCTTGTGAATGGCAGCCGATAAAATAAAAAATTCAAGAAAAGGTACCACTTTTGTTGTACCTTTCTCTCCGCCACCCACTTTACCTCCGTCATGGAAGCAACAGAACAGCCTTCAACTCAACCTGAGATCGTCGTAGAAGCAGGACACAAACGTAAATCAATAGACGATTCCGAAGATCTAGAGCAGCAAGTTCAAGATCAAGTAAAAACAAAGGAAACAAAACCGAAACAACCACGTCAAAAACGAGTTAAAGGTCGATTAGAAAACGATTTCCGAGATAAAAATGACATTAGCAACGCAGAATATATTGTAGAAAATGGTAAAGGCTTACGCTATTGATAAAATGCAATCGAAGGATACATGCATAGAGAGAGAGAAAAAGAGAAAGAGGAAAAGTTTCTATTGTTTTTGGAAGCCACTGACAACAATACACTTTTTTTTTTTGGTTTCAGGCTTAAGAACAGTAAAGCCATACTTTTTTGAATATAGAGCCTATGCTAAAGGACGATGGATGCAACGATCATTGATCAATGTATTTACAGAAGAGTTTCAGGATCGTAATGAAAAGTATTATGTGAGTAACTGACAATTCAACGATCGCTTTATTGGGAGTGTCAAAAATCAAAAAGAAAAATTAACATAATCTTTTTCTATAATTAAAAATTAGCGTCATGCTATGGAAACAGGACTTATCACTGTTAATGGAGAAAAGACAAGTCCTGATCATATTGTCAAGAATAATGATGTCCTTGGCCATAAAATTCATCGTCATGAACCTGTTGTTACGGGTAAACCAATCGAAATCGTTCATCGATCAGACGATTTGATTGTCATCAATAAACCTGGGGGAATACCAATTCATCCAGCTGGTCGATATCGTCATAATACCGTTATCCATGTAATGCGCAAAGAACTTGAAATAGATAGATTATTCCGTAAGTGTTTATCTTCAAAAATAGATCATTTACTATTTCTGCGTGTGACATTGTATTCATGCAGTTATTTTTGGTGATGGTGTTCTTAGCTGCCAATCGACTGGATCGACCGACTTCTGGATTGATGCTTATTGGATTAAACTCTGATCGAGCAAGGCAATTGGAAGCTGAGATGACAGGAGGATTTATTCAAAAAGAATATGTATGTAGAGTGGTTGGTGAATTTCCAGAGTAAGTTACATATCTGTTTTTTTTTTGAGTTATTTTATGGAAGAAACGTTTTCTAACAAAATAAAAATAGGGAAGAAATTGTATGTGAAGAACCATTGAAAACAATTTCATACAAATTATCATTGAATTACGTACATCAAGATGGCAAAGCTTCCAAAACCATATTTAAGCGACTTAGTTATAATGGTAAAACAAGTGTTGTATGGTGTCGACCAAGAAGCGGACGTACCCACCAAATCCGTGTTCATTTGCGATACCTAGGCTATCCTATTGCTAACGATCCTATTTATGGTAACGGTCTTCCATGGTCTGATCTGATCCAAAAGGGACAAACATTAAACGATGAATCAGCAGAAAAAGTAGTACAAAAAGTCATGGAAGTGGCTACTTTTCCAGAAGGAATGTGGGAGGATATAGAAGATAAAGATGGTGTCAAAGAAATTAAACCACGGTGTGAAGAATGTGGTATTGTTTTGACACCAGACCCTTCAAAAAAAGAATTATTTATTTGGTTACATGCGTGGAAATATGCTGGAAAGGATTGGGCTTATGAAACTGCATTACCAGATTGGGCAGAAGAATCTTTTACAGAATAGTTTTTTTTTTTTTGAAATACAAGTAAAAAATATATTTGGAAATTGAGTTCTTTTTTTGATTTCTTATTGTTTATAATAAGAGTGCATGTTTTTTTGTGTGGTGTGGAAATGTGATAAAAAGAAAGAAAAAGAATAAGGAAGAAAAGACAAGATGTTTGTGCATGTTGTATGTGTGTGTGAAAAGAAAGAAGAGAATTTTACTATATTTGATATTTTCTTTTTTGAAGCAGAGAAAGAGAGAAAGAATTATGGGTGATAATTTTTTTGCTTTTGCTTTAACTAGTATATTATGACACTGTAAGTTGTTCTGCTCCAGATACCAATTCTCGAACACTGCTATTATCATTTTCATTGTTTTCATTTTCAGTGGATGATCGAATGGATGATTGTCTATCATGTTGTGTTGTTGTAGTTGCTGTGGGTGATCCAGGTACTTGTTGACTTAATTAATGTAATAATAATTAAAAAAAGATGCATCAGTTAGGTTTGGATCATCATTATTCACATATACATTCACACATTCATACATATTTTCTCTTTTTCCTTTCATTCTACATAAAATTTTCACTTACTGTTGTGAAGGAGGATAACCATTATTGTTATTGTTAGTAGTTGTAGTGGTGGTTGTAGTCACAGGTGCAATACCAAGCATATCTTCAGGGGTAATTGGCATGGGTCTTCCACTTGTGGCAGCAGCAGCTGCAACTGCAGCAGTAGTCGAAACAGCAACACCCAAAGAAGGAGGAGGAGAGAATCCAGCAGCCATAGATTGAAAGTCGCGGGGTGGTCTGAACATTTTCTTACGTGCTGTTTGATTCTTTAATTTCTTTTGTGCTGGAGAATCTGCAAATCGTACTTGTAATGGTGCAGATGATCCTGCAATGGATTGTCCACTAAACTTTTCAATAATTGCAAGTGCTGATGATCGATCTGCTAAACGTGCAAAACCAACACCTCGACTCAAATTAGATTGCGGATCACGCAGGATTCGATTGGAGATGGTTTGACAAGGATGGAATAATGCTTCCAATTTCTATCATGTATCCATTTTTTTAATATCATCTTTTCATGTCTCCTTTTCCAATCCATATTTTCAATTGTCACTCCAATTTATCCATCCATTGATCGTCATTGTATCGTTACCTGTTCAGTCATATCAAGTGGAAGGTTGGAAATATAAATGTTGGTTGATGTTTCATCTTGTAAACTCCGTAAACGCGAGCTAAATGATTCCTAATAGATTTTCAAGGAAAAATGCATATTCAACATCATCATCAGTTTATCTGTCTGTTCCTGCTTTTTCCTTTTTTCACATTATTCCATCATCTCATTTTCCCTTTCCTTTCTAGAAAACAGATGTATATCCAAACGTTTCATTTTCATTCTAGTCTTACCTGGCCGACTCTGGCAAACGATGCTTGTAATCCACGTCTATTCAAATCTTCAATAGCCCTATGGCAATCATCCTCCTTTTCATACATTGCAAATCCATATCCTTTGCATTGACCCGACTTTTGATCAATAATAGCCTTGGAAGAAATCACATTGCCATATCTAAAATAGTAGTAATAGATCGGAGTGAGTTTAGCAAAATAATGTGAACTCTTGTTTTTTTTTCAACTACGATTTTCTATATCCTTTTGGATCCAATCTCTTTCTCCCTTCTCCCCCCATCTTTTCCATTTGGAAAAAAATACCGGGAAACTCATCATCAAAAAAGGGAAAAAATAACTTACGATTTACATAATTCTTCAAAGGATTCATCCGTCACCGTATCACCTAAACCGCGGACATAAATGTTATGAGTATGAAATTGTAGATCCTCCTGACTTTGCGAATGATGACGCTTGTGATGTTGACGACTATCAAAAAGAGCAGCAGGCAAATAACCATGTGGCAAAGGTGGAGAAACGCCAGCAGCCGATGACAATGGAGGTGGAGCAGGTGGCGAACCAGGTACACCAGTCAAAACGGGTGATGTAATATGAAGTGGAGGAAAATGATGCTGTTGATGATGATGATGGTGAGCATGATGAATCATGTAAGCAGGATGCATAGGCGGTGACAATAATGGCGGACTGAAAGGCGGACTTGTTGGACTCATAGCAGGCGATTGTGGATGAATAGCTGGTGAACCTGGGTAACTACTACCTCCATCCGAATAATACTGAAACTGCGGGCTCAAAGGATAAACATACGCTGTTGCTGTTGCTGGTGCTCCTCCAGCAGCTGCTTGATGATGAGGGTGATGGTGATGAGGATGGGGATGGGGATGGTGGTGAGCATGAGGGTGGTGATGATAATGAGCGTCATCATAACCATTGGGATGTCGTACTTGGATTGTGGCAGGATCAACGAACCCACCAGCATAAGGAGGATAAGGCGGAGACGTTGGTGTCATTAACCCGGTAGCATGTAAAGGAACAGTAACTGAAGTTGTTGCTGCCTGTGTTGCTCTTTGTTGTTTTGCTGAATTATGTTGGTGTGTTTTACCAGTGGAAGATGCTTTGGTCGTCATTATAATATTACAATGGCACTTGTCAAATAGGGTAAAAAAGTATAAAGGCTTGGCAAAGGGAAGGAGGGGATATCTTATTTGATATATTTAAAGTGTGGATATGGGTGGGGTTCCTCAAGGATTATATTCCTTTTTTATTTTATAATAATAAAAAAGGGGAGATTACGTTTAGAAAGGATAGAGATCCGTGTGTGCGTTTGGAGGAGGGTAAATGAAGAAAAGAGACAAGAGAAAAAGAGAGAGCGCGTTTCTATCCAAGAAAAGAGGAAAGGGGTTTTGCTGAGTCAAAAGAAAATATTCTATTTCTTCATCGTACTATACGAAATAAACACTCAAATGACGATTGAACTTACTGTTTTTATAATATATTCTATTATGACTATTATATTATTATTATTAATATGGGCTATTATATAAAGTAGATCGCTACTTTTTTAGCTCTCTTTAAAATACAAGATTGAAGAAGAAGAATATAGAAATCTCTTCTTGTTATTGTAAATGAAAAAAGAAAAAAAAGTGAGTCGAAAGAAAAGAAAAAAAAGAAGAGGGAAAAAAAAGTTTCGAAAAAAAAGGGGTTGTTGTTATTGAAAGGAGAACAAGAAAATATACCTTTTTATCGATGGGTACCAAAAGGTCAAGGTGCAAAATAATCACTTATAATGACATTGTACGCATTTAAACTTGACGAAACTTTCAAAAACTGTCAAGACTAGCAGTAGCTAATAGGCTAATAGTAATAGCATCAAGTATAACAGCAAGTACCTTTCGTATGTATGGATTAAACAATAATGATTCTATTCATATGATATTATTAACAAAGGCATGCTTTCTCTCCAACTTGACACACGTTGTGCAACATCATGATCCAAAAATGAGGTTTCGCCCACCCCTTTCTTTACCCTTTCAAGTTTCATCTTTATTATATCAACAGTTTAAACAAAAATAGTAACCAAATAATAGAAAATGGTCATACTACCATTACTATGAATTCAATTGAATTCATATATGTACGATTATCGTGGTGGTTTAGTATGAAGATCAATCTTCATTCTTTATCATAAAATATCCAAATTTGGATTCGAAGAAAACAGAAAATTTGTAACCTTGGCAATTAAAGTTTTTTTTTGCCGTCGTACAATTAGTAAGTATTACACATCACCCTTTCATTATTTTTGTAACCTTATTATGAATGGCCTTGTCGGCATCGAAATATATTACTCTCCACGTTTCTAACAGCACGCATATATGAACAATTATGCCTGAGCAAATTTATATATTGATATAGGTATATTATTATTACTTTTGGGATGGACCTGTATATTAATAAGGTATATATAGTATCGCCTCGCAATATTTTATGATTTTGAGAGTTATATATCAATTACACATGGTCAGAATATGGAAGAATAATAGTACCCACCCTGCCTGTCAATATTATTACATAATACATAGTCCATTCACCAATAATAATTATTTCTATTGTCGGTAGCTTTATCTTTTTTCTCTAACCAAATTTATTATATTGACTTGTTTATTTCAGAACACTATTCTGGGGCTGCATGATCGTATGTATGTATTTTGGGGCTTTTTTTCTTGTCAACAAAGATATCATGGACCTAGGACTCTCTAAATACTGTCTATATAGGCAACCAATGTTTTTTTTTATTAAACCGACATGGAACAACCTAATCAAAAGCTAAAGATGCTTTTCAGCACGCGGGTGAATAAAAATGGGAATTTTATTATGTTTAATACTACTGTATATTGTGGTTTTCTTTTCATTGGAAGAATGTGTGATGCTTACTAAATATCGCTATACATTTCCTTGGTAACCTTCTTACATATTCAAGTAATGCTAAACTAGTATTTTTGCTCATATAATTACCTACCCTTTGAACATCACGTATTTCTCGCTACTAATATTTCTAAACCCTGATATAACGAACTTGCGTCATAAACGAAACATACATAAAATATTGTGCGTTATAATATAAAATATATGAGCTATCTCTATATTAAAGCCAGAAAGGTTAAATGCAAAAAAAATGAATGTCGTGATGATACCTGAAGGGGTGAATTACTTGTGCATATTAATGGTATGCCTTTGCTTACAGAAGTTAATTGACGAATTTATGAATGTACCAAAACAAATACGATGATAAATGAAGTAAAATGGCAGTAAATGGGCAAAAATGGTCCTTCGAAAATTGAATTTCTTTATCCTTGGTTTAATTGTGTATAGCAATTGTCGTAATAAAACCATGTAAATGTTATCTACATACACTTCAAAGATTCGTCCCGTCCGTATGTATAAATGAGGACAGCATATCCATTTGCTTAATTAAAAAAAGGGTACGGTGACAACAAGCTATATCTATACAGTGTCATGTATCCCTTAAGTCATGTACTGCCGCTGACAGACTTATAAAACATTTCAATGACATAAAAAATATATGCCTTCACGATAAGATGGAAATGTTATCATTGGTAGAGTAGCAAGGCATTGGAGAAATGACATAAACGTTGAGCGTCCAAAAAGCCACCGTTAGGTATACGTAGTTTATATATTGAAAAAGAAGGAACCATAATTTTTATAATGATTTAATTGATACTAAATTTGTTCTACTTTATTATAGGCACAGCTGATGAAAGGTTATTCTGAGAGTATGAAGGATGGGTATTTGGTTGACTATAGAGTTAAAATATTCAACGATATTAATCAACTTGATGATGAAGAATCTACTGAAGAAGGAAAAAAACTTGTAAAGATAAAGCGAGCCTTCGTTAATTTAAGCTATGAATTTTCTTTTAGACCTTGAAATCATCAAGTGTTGGATATATAATGAGGAAAACAGATACAAAATAACCAGATATTTCAATTTTTTTTAATCAACAAAAGTTCTCTGTATTGTGGAAAATAGAAAATGGGGTTCTGTAACAAATACGTTGGGACTGGAAAAGGTGTTTATGTATTCTGAATAGTAAGAATAACGAGGATGGTGATAATCATAGTTTTATATAAAAAAAATCGAGTTCCTTTTATACTTTTCTATGTTAGATTTGTGGCTAATATTACCATCTCACACCATACACATTGATTCATCGAAAACCTCATATACTATCTTTTTGGGATGCTCCTTCTTTGGTACGTGAAATAAAGAGCCAACTGGCTCTATTTACTCATCCATCTAATGCAGTAATCCCTCCTGAATTTAATTTTTATCGTATGGACAGGCAGTGTATAAACACATAACTTAAGGTATGTTTTTCAGTATTATTATTTCTATCTATCTTGTTGGACAACATCTTTGCTTCATTTTCGAGAAATAGGAAAGGTACAAAAAAAAAAAAAATACAGCATACATAAGAGCCTTCCTCATATATATATTTTTTTACTTGTATCGTTATCATGCAACATAATCAATGTACCTAGTATATATCCACACCATCCCATACATTAAATATAATTTGCCCTTGCATCCCAAGTTACTGGGATGGTTGCACTTCCCAATTCAATAACTTTCCATTTCGTTGTACTAAAGAGACTGCATTTTGTCTAGGTAATTTTGTCGCAGATATACTGAATTCCATAAGATGCGAAGCATTCTGGTACTCCAGGATTCATTACGTAAGGAGTTGCTAGTCATGGTTATGAGCTTCCAGGTAGCTTCCAGGGATGGTCAATATATTCAGTAGAGAAGGGGCCAGATGATTCCATGATTACTACTTCGAACCCACCCTTGCGTCCAACACCATCTGCAAACAACCTTTCAATACTTTTATTCCAGACACTTGGGATGACTTGGCTGTTGGCATTGTGGAATTTGGTAGGTTTTACGTATAAAAGATCAAAATAGAAAATGGACAATATGAATCCTTTGAGACTTTTCTTTAAGGTTTATTATGAGTGTTCAGAATTGAAATAAAAAGTTGATTAAAGAGGTTTTTACAATTACTTTTACAATGGCTTATTTATACTTTTCTATTTTATGATGGATGAGGGCTTAGTGGATTATTATGTATTATGGATAACGGGGTCAGATCCTTCTTGTATAATTATTTCTTTTATGAGGATGATATTAATATGGGATCTATAGGATCGAGTACAAGAATATGGCGCACCTTTTGATCCTTTCTTTTAGATTTTATCTTGTACATCGTTATGCGATTTGACTTGATTTCCTTTTTAAAATTGAAGGATTTAGGGTTCCTTATTTGGGAATGTTCTTTGGGCTGAGCCCTTGTATGATATATATTTTATAATGGAGGTATTTTATTATGTAGAATACGACAGGGATGAGAAAGCATTTTTGATTCGCGCCTTATGCATAATATTAACAATGTCAGTATATTTCAAACGTATACCAATTAACTTGCTAACCACTTACCAGCTAAATATGAGCCCTTTGTTCATGATACAGAAATGCTTAAAGATCGGCATAACGTATTCTGTCCAGAAGGTCCTCTCATGGCTTTTGTTGAAATCCAGCTTCTGGAATAATCCCCAGAAATCGGTCAAAATGATAGCAATTGTCAAAAAAAGTTACTCTCCAACGAGCCCCAAGCCAAAGCTTCACTCTTGAAACGCCACACATTCAGAGGAAAGTTTTCGAATTGCATATCACCAGCCATCAAATCTTTCAACAATTTAAGTACATTAGGGAACTTCCCTAAACCTTGCAAAGCCTTTTGATCAGCACGATTATTGTTTAAAGCGTCTCGCAAAGAGAGTGGCATCAAAGGCATATTGGATATGGCGATATGGCACTTGTCTTGTACATTTTCAATATCTGTGATTAATAACTTTGGTAAATTAGGAGTATGGTTTATTAATCTTGAAACCCCATCAATTCAGTTTCGCTTGCATCTGACGAGTCCTATATATATCATCAATAATGAATACACTAATATATATATATTTTTTTACATATATTGATTTATAACTTTACCACGTTTGTCAGTTGGCTTAGTCCTGCAGTGTCGTCTCCATGATGATCTAGAGCATGATTTTAGTCCGTATTTGGAATAATTGTTATTTTATCAACACTTACCATTATCCATTTCTTTCAGTGTAGACTCTTTAACAACATCCAGAGCCTTATCTGTGATATCAGAGGTAGATTTTATGGCTTTTGTAGATAATGTACGTGATTTTTCTTTCAATTCGAGATCTTGTACCCTTCCTCGTTTTGCGGTACAGTACCCGCTCGCTAAACCGGTACCCAAAATATGTGAGGAACTGTACCGGTTTAGCGAAATACCGGTTTAGCGAATACCGATTAACTTTTGAAACCCCGTTGACAGTATATGCTGGAAGATTGAATAGGTTAAAATTTATATTTTATTAATGTGGAAGACTGGCTTGACCTGCGCCTATAGGCGTATGGTCGCTTCCTTGTGGTACTTTGATGTGAAGTTATAAATGAATAAAGATGTGTAGCTTTAGCTGAAAACCCCCCCTTTAGGAGGAAAAGCTAAGCTAGTGTGAATGAGGTGGTGGTACAATTGTAAAAGGAAGAAAAAAGAAAAAAGAGAAAATTTTATAGGAGGGGAGTATAGAAAGAGAAACAAATTAATTGTTTTCTTGAGTTGACTGAAATGTGAGTTGTGATGGTAGTGGTGGTTCTTCAGGTTCTGGTTCATCTTCTTCGTAATCGTCTTCGGGGTGACTTAGGTGATCGATTTCCCGGAGAACACGGATTAGAACGAACCAACAGTTTATCCATTTTCCACGAGATAAGCCAATTTCTGAACGTGGAAGGTGGTTTAAAATATAGTCGAGTGGTTGCATGTCTTACTTAAGTTCAGGTATTGTTCCAAATGTAAATGATAATTCCTCAAGAACTTCTTCCATTAGTGGACAATTTGCGAAGTGTTCCCTATTTGCCGCAGGATGTCCACATCGACAATCTTTTAGAGGATAGGAGGGAAGCCAATGCATTCTCCATTTTATTAGCCTGTGTCTGTCTCGTGAAGTAGCAGGAGGATATAATACTGGGTCGATCATTCTTTTATCCCGAAGACAGCGAATAGTTTTCTTTTTATTAACCCAGTTTTTATATTCTTCATCCCGTTTTTGGGAGACTGCTTGTTCAAGTGGATCCTTTGGAGGGTTGTTGCTATATTTCAATTTGGAGTAAAGCTGGTAATAATGGTTGTTTGACGTAAGGTGTTTTCAATGTTTATCTTTTTTCTTGTTCCAGAGAAGAGATAGTTCAATGGATCGAGACAGTGTGGTGGTTGGTAGGTTTTGAAGTCGAGCAGCAAATTTAAGTTGTAATGTACGGGTACGGGTGTGCATTGATGGCAGGTCTGATAACACCATTGGAACAATAGTTGGAAAATGTGTTGCTTTATTCCTATTAAGGGCCATTTTTATACACCCTTTTTGTGCATCATGGAGTTTATTTTTTTGTGTTGCTGTAAAGTTGGCAATTGCTATTCCATATTCAAGAACTGGTCTGACAAAGGTGCGGTATATTCGAAGGGCTAGCCATAAACCAATGTCATACTGATACACACCAAGTTGTCGCAGTAAAGCCATATTTCCTGTTGCTTTGGTGGTTCGTTGGTTTATTAGCTGTGCAGAATTAATACCATTGTGATCAAATGGGATCCCAAGGTATCGAAAGCTGCTAACCAAAGGTATTGTTTTGTTGTACAGCTGATATTATAATGCTGATGATGGTGGTTGGTTGTTTGTGTTAGGGGCAAGGATTGGAGATGGTGGTTCAATAATGGCACACTTACCGGGGTGCCATTTGTATCCATGGTCCATGGAATGTCTTTCTGCTACTCGTAACAAACGTTTCATATCTGCTGGGGATCATATCAATGCAACACCGTCGGCATAGAGACAAGCTGAAACAATGAGGTTCGATTTATCAGGCCTGTTGCAGTCGGGACGTCCATTCTTTCCACCTTCATATTTTTGCTGTTGAGCTGATGCTTCAGTGGTTCCTTTTTTTATAGTTGATCGGAGGAACAATGGGTTTTCACATCGAGCATGCATGTTGATACGTAGGTGGCGTGGTAGTGTGTCAAGGAAGATTGAACTAGGTTGCATAATATAAAAGGATTGAAAATGCTTATTGTAAATAATGATATTCTTATTTTATTTCATTATCTTTTATTTTCATCGGTATGGACAAAAAAAGTGCATTGACAAACCGTTAAAAGCTTGCTATTTGTACTATGAAAGAAAAAGAGCCAAAGATTACTCAATCCGAACTTGCCAAATGGGCGAAAGACGAGTTCAAATTGGAAAAGGTTCCTAGTCAGCAGACTATCAGCGACATATGGAAGAAAAAAAATGAACTTATGGGCAGGACAGAGCACAATCTTGATTCTAAAAAGCTTCGAAACCTGCACTTCCAGAGCTACGTAGAATACTTGCTAACTACATAAAAATACCTAAAAATAATATTATATATATATTATAGCACCAGTAAATATTTGGACCAGTCTACCGGATACCAGTTTAACGAACCACCAGTAGTTTTACTATGTATATAAAAAATAATTGAGAGATTGTACCGGTTTAGCGAGCGGGTACTGTGCCGCAAAACGAGGAAGTGTACAAGACCTCGAATTGAAAGAAAAATCACGTACATTATCTACAAAAGCCATAAAATCTACCTCTGATATCACAGATAAGGCTCTGGATGTTGTTAAAGAGTCTACACTAGAAGAAATGGGTAATGGTAAGAGTGGGTGCAGCAGGGATAGTACATTGGATGTAAACAAACTTTACAATCCTGTTTACAATTTTCTTGTTTTTTTTTTGCAGCAGCCCAGATTGTGGCGGACCTCACAAGGCTGGACCTACCAGTCAGCCAATCACTACATAAGATAAGGTCCTGTAAAAAAAATAGCTGAACTGGTGCTTTTTCTATGAAACTTTCTCCACGCATAACACTTCTTTTGACAATTACTTCTTCGCCTTTTAATTCGCCTTCTGCTTAGCTTCTGCTTGGCCATATAGTTATCCTTTTGCTTAACCTTCTACTTTGCCATTTAGCTTCCATTTTACTTCGCCCCTAGCGAACTATATTACTATTTTTTTTCCTCATTAGATGTTTATATACTATTAAATTACAGACATTGTATTATTTATCATAGTTTAGCCCCGTTATTATTATAGTTTACACCTTAGGAACATGTATTTTATTAGCGTCGTTTATCATTATCTTAGCCTCTGTAGACAAACTGTATAAATATAAAACTTTTTTTTTTTTTTTACAAAACTTTTCATTTACTCCTTACCTATTCTTCATCCAGCGTTTTTATTATTGTACACCAACGATCAAAATACAGACACGAACCCTACATTGAGAACGAACAACAAGAGAAGAAGAGTTAGTCATCTTGTAGGTGTTCCAAATTCCAGGTCAATCGACGCTCAGTTTCCGATCTACTTCAACTATTGGAGAAAGAGACACTTCATCGATTTCATCATTAAGTGGAAATATGGTTTGTTTATATTTAGTAAAAATATTTGGATTAATTGAGTATGTAAAAAATATATAAAAGCCCTTTTAGAAATTTATTTGATTTTTGGAGAGTCCATAGAGTGACAGCACTCACTTTATAGACTCCAAAAATCGAAGAATTTATTCCCCTGAGTCCAGACATGCTATGCGTGCCTAAAATTACACTGCCATTGTCATTTTCACCTCCTGCCAATCACAAAAAATCACACCACCAATCAAAAATCCTGTACCAATACATACTCAATATTTTCGAAAATAATTTTGAATTAGTGTATATATTTCCTGAATAATATTTTTCTGTAGTGATTTATCGACCATTTATATATTCTATGAGTGTAATAAAAAGGGGATGCAACATCACCATGTTTTGGTTAATATTTTTAGCAGGTTGTTGTAAGCTTAGAAACATTTTTCTGTGCTGTTAAATACTATTATTTCAAACTCGTTATACCTTTTTTCTTAATAATAACGCGTAAAATATAGATTACTTATAATGTATTAATTAATATGTAACGGAGGTAAATTAAGATTTAATATAAAATGGATAGGGAAATATGTATGATGTCTAAGTATAATATAGATGGTTACCCGATCATTCTGTGATTTTGGCCCCCAAAAAGAAGACCTAGGTTATATATTTGAGACAAAGAAATAATTAAAATGAATTATGCCATTATGCACTGCCACGCAGTACCCATTCATTCCACGTGCCTCGATCAGATCCCATTCCATTCTGTGCCACTTTTTTTTTTACTTCTGTAACAACAAGACGCATGTCAAAGGGTTTATTTATTTATCATATGATAAAAAAATATACCCCTCATAAATAATGTCCTTAAACTACTATTTATATATACTATATATAAAAATTTAATCCTCACATGGATTAAGAACTCAATGTTGCTGATAAGTGACATTTTGTTGACATATAATACATCCAAAAACAAATAGAGGAAGAAATACATATGTATTGGTTAATAGATAACTCGTTTGAAATATCTTAAAGAGATTAGAGAAAAAAAGAAACAAGAGTCTAGATCCTTCAGTGTAAATATCAGCACTATTTTTCATGCTTCACGTTGGGGGAGAAAATGAGATACTCGGATCGGATCCATTGGGAACACAAACGATCACCATCTTTCCGTTCCAACAAGTTCCGATCCTCTTCTGTTTTTACTCTACAAGTTTATTATTATTGTTTTTATACATAATCGCCGCTATCTCCATCAATTATTTAATAACAATAATAACGATAATGTGATGTACGTACCTTTTCCTAGTCACTTTTTTTTTTAAAAAAAAAGTTCTGGATTTGAAAACAATTATTCTTATCAATGACATTTGATAGATATACTAGCACACAATGCCTACGTAAAGAAGGATCAACAACAGCCCATACCATGCTTTTATCGCATGACATAGCTGGTAGCTGCCAACGGTTGTACGAAACGCTCCGTTTTTTTTTTTTTTTTTTTTTTGCTCTGACTCATTGTGTACTCAAGAATATCTTTTATACACAGCAGCAATAATCACATTATAAAATTTACAACAGCAAAAAAGAAATCATTTTTGGTATATAAACAAATAGTTCATATTTTTGTTGCCAAGCAATATGTGACTTGTTGGGATGATGGTACTCACAAATATTACTACGTGTACCATGGTACCTAGTTAGTAGCATAATAAATTATATTTATTTATATAGGATTGAAGAATTTATTAGAAGATAATTACTATCAGTTTTTAGTCTATGTATCAGAAAAAGTGACCAATATCATTTTCTTTGAAATGTGACAAAAAAAAGCCCCCTTTGTTTTATCCCCAATAAATATCATGTTCATGTATATAAAAAGAATAGAATGGTGAATTACTTGTATATAGTTATTACAGTACTGGTGTTAGAGGTCTCAGTTTAAATATATGTGGATTACCCAGTCTGAATCATAAAATTCATTTATCACTATACATAAAACCATTTTAATAAAGAGACGTTTAAGAAGGCTGATTTGTATCAAAATATTATAAAACAATTAAGAATAATACATCGTATATGTTGTTATTATCCAAAAGATATAGACCAGCTGGTGAGATGTCAGACACATATACCAGGAACCCAGTTTTAGTTTGAAACAAATTTAATAAATACAAGCTGTAAAATGACTATGATTAAGTGTATTTCCCCCCTCCCTACGATATAAAACACACAGCAGCATGATGCAGGATATAATGAATTTATTCTATGCAATACAATACATGATGACCACTATATTTTTTCCAGTTTTATATAATATTACACTATCTTATTTTTAAAACATGGTGAAAAGACTATTACAAAATCAAACAAGAAAACAAAGAACAATTCGGGTAACCACGGAAAAATATCATTGTTGGCGCTGCCAATGAATGACACGTAAGAGTGCCACGGATTGAAGCATGGCCAAGCAAAAGTTAAGGGAGCGGAGGTTATAAAACTGTTTGGTGGGGAAAGTGGAAAGCCACTTTTATTATTATTATTATTACAAAAGTACTAGTAAGATCCAAGAGAATCACGCGAAAAAAATTCATTAGTGTGCATTTGAGTAACGATCAAAAATCTCTTTTTTTTTCACGTGAAACTAAAAATACATTGTCATAAGCGTCATTCAACGTTGATATGGGTGACACATTTTGATCTATCTTGTTACTTAAATTACTTGATCCTCCTCAAATGCTTTAAAATGAAAGAATATATGCAGTTTTTTATTTTTTGAAGAGCCAAGAATTGAAATCATGGATTTGATTGGATTAAGACTTTTTGGTAATAATAAAAATAAACTATTATTATTTATGTACATTGACGCAATTGTTTTTATATATTTCAAAAGGCTTTTCGGCAGGCGGCATCGGTACCGCTCCAAAAAAGGAAAAAATAAAAAGGCCAAGAGAAAAGTTATTACCCAAAAGCCAGAAAAACAAGCATTGTTACACAAAATACAACCCAAGAAAATCTGCAAACAATTTTGGAATTTTTTATATAAAAAGAAAAAGATTTCTTTACAAGATTTTGTTTTTCTTTTTTTTTTTTCATTATCATTACTTACTTCTTTGACTTACAACAACAGCCTTTACTTTGATTTATTCTATTAACAACAACAACTTTAACAAAAATGACTCGCTGGTTTAATACAACTGGAATTCAATTTCATCGCCCTTGGAAACACCAACAAGGAGAAAAACGACGCCATCATCGACGTTCATTATCTGAGGTGATTAATACAAATCGACGTTATGTTCAACAATATCGTTTACTTCATGAAATTGGTAGTGGATCTACAGGTATTGTTCATCTTGCTGTAGATAAAAAGACCAATGTTCAATATGTAAGTAAAAAACAATCATTTTTTTTTCACATGTCAAATAAGATTAAAAATGAAAAACTAATAATAAAATGTGGGTTATACAGGCGATCAAAGAATTAAGCAAATCACGTTTACAACGTCAGCAACAAAATGATTTCCTGCGACTTGCAGGACCACGTCCTTGTAACGGTCTTGGTGTAACATCAGGACAAGAATGTCTTGGCTCATCATCAGCACAAAATAAACGCCGACGTGTTGATATTGTTCCAAATATCAATGAAATTGAAGTTTTGAAACAACTCGATCATCCCAATATCATTCGACTTGTTCAAGCTATTGATGATCCAGAAAGTGATTCCATATATCTTGGTAAGTTTTTTATATATCATTTATCACCATTCGTTTATAGTTATACTAAATATTTCATCCTTTTAATTTTTTTAGTCATGGAAAAAGCAGACAAAGGATCCATTATGGATATTGGTTCCAATTCAACTATCAAACCTTATTCTCAAGAACAATGCTGCGACTACTTTGGTCAATTGGTGGATGGCATTGATTATTGTAAGTTTTCCGTTTTTGCTTAATTTATTTATAAACTTGGTAAACAATAACATACATATCATGTGGCCCTAACCTATAACGTCATTCTATTCTTTCTATTTTTAGTGCATCAAAAAGGATTCGTTCATAGAGGTACGTGCACATATCATTTACTTGCATATTTTTTTTATGTATACACTATGTCATTAGAGATACTAAATCATAATTGTTTATTATTAGATATCAAACCTGATAATTTACTCTTGACACGCGAAAATACTATCAAAGTCATTGATTTTGGTAGTGCTATTAAGAGTGACGAAACGTCCCCTCTTCCTCCTACAACATCTGCTGGTACCCCTGCATTTATGGCTCCTGAACTTTTGAGACGACGCAAGCATGATAATTCTTCTAAAAAACCATCCACACCACCACCAGCAACGGCTATTGATATTTGGGCCATGGGTATTACTTTGTATTGTCTTTGTTATGGTCAATTACCATTCGAAAAACCAAGTCTTTTGGAACTTTATGATGTCATCCAAAATGAAAGGTAAGCATAAAAAAAACTCTTTAAAATTATGTTTGTTGAGATAGCAATAATGTTAATTATATCATTTTATTTAAATTATATAGTATTGATCATCCTAACAAAGATATTGATCCCAACTTGAAGGACCTTTTGAATCGTATGCTCACCAAAGACCCTTATGAGCGTATCACCATGGAAGAAATTAAGGTATGTATATATTTTGATACAAATATTACGAATCATTTTAGACGATGTCACTAATCATAAAATTAATTATTATATAGGCTCATCCATGGATGATTGACGACAAAAAGAACACATAACACCCGATCTATTGATTAACATTCAACTCCAAGGAAAAAAAAACGTGGACATGATATTTTTCTCTTTTCTATATCTATCTTACTTATTGCTTAACCAAGTCACCCACTTCTTGCACGTCCCTATCTATGGATTTATGCTGCTTGAAACAGACTTTTGAATTATCTGGCAAACAACCCTCCAAACAAAAGCCATTTCTCTTTTTTTTATATATTCCATATTTCTCCAATGGCAGGACCCGGACAATATTTTATATTCACTGTATTTATTACCCGATTTTAACATCGCTGGTATGCAGCTCCAGTTCTATCCCTTCAAACATTATACTATCCTTAACATCTCCCCCATGCCTATCCTTTTCTATTCAAATTGCATATTATATACAACATATGTCCCCATTCCTCTCCTTCATTGTTATTTTTATCTATTGACTCCACTTGTTTTTCTTCCATTTCCCTTTTTCCATTCCTTTCTAATATTCCATGTCTTTCGTAATGCATATCTTCTATATATTCCTATGCCCCATTCTATTTTTTTTCTTGCGCACATACATTGAAAAATAAATTATATGGCTCAATTTCTTTTTTTATCATTATTAATATGTACTCGGTTATATACTACAGACAAAGCGTATTTTTTTTGACATGTGTATGGTACACATTTTTATGAGAAACTCCTCTGACGTCTAGTTTCTATTTTATAATCCCATTTTGGTAGAAAAGTGTCCTTAATTCATTCATATATTTTTAAGACTACTCTATTCTATTTTCTATTACTGTACCCATCCATATTCATTGTTATTACCATATAATTAGTCAAGTTACATTATTGGCACTACATGACCTAGAAATCTACTATTATAAAGGAGAACAATGACTGTAATTTATAATACAAAGCATACAAATATTATATGTGCATTCATTTGAACATGCTGCTTTTTTTTTGACATAAAGTCATTTTATTTTCAATGAAAATATGTCTAACATCATAGGTCATTAAATTAAAAAAGTTGGTATAAATATATATACAAAAAAAAAAGATAATCATATTATCCTGATTTACATGAAAGACAAAATACTTTTTCGAACGATGACGAATAACTGAACAACAGTGTCAATTAGTAAACGTTGATTTTCTTCTTGATATATTATCATTCACCCTATATATATAGACTTATCTACTTACTCTATAATCGAACATCCACCACAATAGACATGTTCACATATACTACACATCTGTACACAATCATGACATATACAATGTTCACAAAAAGTACATTTTCCAGACGCGGTTCCTCGGTTACAACGATAACAAGGTGGAATATCCTTTTGTGTGCTTTTATCCATATTTGGATTATTAAATAATGCATAGGATGGCTCTTTTGGTATATAGCTCTGACTACCATCCAGTTTTTGTTGCTGTTGTCGTTGTGAGTTCATAAGTATTTCAAAGGTTTGCTGCGCTATATTGCAAGTGGAGTCGTCAGCACTTTTTAAGGTCATTCAGGTCAAAAATAAAATGAACAAATAGTGATGGTGTATACAACTATCTAATATATTACCATTTATTCGTTTTTGTTCATCGTCTTGTTTATATCGTTGTCGAAGGACATTGACCAAATCGTCATCTTGTTCGTCAAGTCGTCGTTTACTTTTCATAATCGTTATGTGCGTTATAACAAAAAAAAAAAGAGAGAGAAAAAGCTGGGCTTTTTTTGTGGCACAGCGACCCAAAATTTTTTGGATACTTTTTTTTTTCGACATACACACACCATGTTACAGATCGATGAAGCGAAGGTAGAAAAAAAAAAATAATAATAATGAATGATTTACCATGGAAACCCAAATCCGAGAATCTACCTATATTCACATCATACACCATTTTTTTTGAATATTGGAAACTTATAGGCACGGAAAGCTTTCAAGGCTTTATATAAACACGAAAAGCAAAGTAATAACAATGTCGTAGAAGGCATTTGGCTCACGATCGCTACCAAAAAAAACATTGATCTTGTAAAAAGCACACCATTAAGCATGTAAGAAACATTTTTCTCGGGAGAATAAGTTAATAGGGATATCATAAAAAAAAAGAGGCTTGACTCACTCACTAAAAAAAAACCTCTCTATGTGAAAAATAAAAAATTAGACCACTTCGTCATGCAACACAAACACCAGAAACACGACGATGTTTATTCACCAAAGACCCACAAAAGACGTATAAAGACATGTTGATATCCAAAAAAATTAAAGGTGTACATAAAATTATTGGCATTTCAAAGTTAAAAAAGGAATATGGGTCTCCCGAGAAAAGACGTGAATTATTTTCAGAATATGATGCATTTTTGACCGATAAACGAATTGCTCATTTATTACCTCGGATATTGGGAAAAGAATTTTATAAAAAGAGAAAGTAAGTTGGGTTATTGTGAAGGATGAAGATGAAGATTCTCTGGTTGTTTTTATTTATAAGAAAATAAAACTTTAGGGAACCCATGCCAGTGGATTTGTCAAAAGAAGATCTTCAAAAAGAGATTTTACGAGCAGTGCGATCCACATTTATGCATTTCAATTATGGCAATTTTTAGTAAGTTTTCATTTATTTAATTTAAATAGTATATCGGATAAATGAACGATGAGATGATATTGACTTACGCTTCTTATTTTTTTTAACAAAAACAAAAGTGCTGTAAAGATTGCTACAACAGGACAAAGTGATGTACAAGCTTTTGAAAACTGTATGGGAGCATTACCACATATTATCAAGGGTGTGTATGGTGGAACAAAGAATATTCGATCATTACAAATTAAAACTTCCGAATCTACCAGTTTACCTATCTATGATGATGGTAATGCAAATGAAGACCAAGATAATGAGGATGAGGATGAAGAAGAGGAGTGGGAGGACTATTAAAATGGCTGTCAAAATCTGGTGCCGTCTTTTTTTTTTTTCTTCCCAAGTTCCAAAATTTGCATTATTTTGAACAAACTCAGAATTTTAAGTTTTCTATTTTTTTCCCTCACCTTATTTTTTTTACAAAAATAAAAACACATAAAGATAAAAATGGCTGGTACCAAAAGAACCAAAGGATCGTTTGATAATGACGATTATTATGAAGGAGGTAATGGAGGTGGATCCTCTTCTAAACGTGTCCGATTCAAGAATCAACGATCACAACAAAGAAAGCGACGCGAATCATCGTCACCACCCGAAGATATTGAATTTGATCACGAAGACATGCTAGAACAAAAGAAAAAACGACGCGGTGCCGTCAATACAGAAGAACTAAGTGACGATGAAGAAGTAGGGGGAGGCATTTACAGTAGTGGATCGGATGCTGAGGACAATGATCAAGATGACAAGGGCAAAAAAACTGCGGCAGCAGCAGATGCCGATGACGATTTTGACATGTTTTCAGATAGTGCACCTGTCGAAACACAACAACAACAGAAAAATAAAAGCAAAGGCAAACGTCGGTTAGAATTAAATGAAATTGAAGGCCAAGAGTTGGATTCAAGAAATGTGGATTCTGAGGATGAAGATGGCAATAAGGAACCCAAATTGACCGCATTTAATATGCGACAAGAAATGGAAGAAGGTAGTTTTGATCAACAAGGCAATTATACCGTCAATAAGGAGGACCCAGAAGCTATCCATGATCGATGGATGGAAGGTGTATCACGTAAAGACATGGCTAAGGCAAAAGATGCTCAAGTACGACGGGAACAACAAGAAGCATTGAAAGAAGCTGAACGACAATCGAATTTACCTCAAACGAAAAATGACGTGTATCGTGAATTATTAAAGTTCTTGAAACCAGGTGAAAATGTCAACCAAGCAATTGGCAAGTTGGGAGGTGGAACCAATAGTGCCACGGCCAAAGTACCTAAATGGAAACAAAAGTTGATGGAAAAGAAGAATCGAAATAAGAAACAGCCTAAACAACAAGTAGGCACAGAAGAGGAAGAAGCGGAACGACAACGTAAAGTGGAGCGTCTTACGGAATTAGCGGATCAAATGATGGCATTGGGACATTTTGGGGTTTATGAAGATACATTTGAGGAGATGGTTGTTCATTTAAGAAAAGAAGGCGTTGTACCAGCAAATTGGCTACCTGGAACAGATTAAACAGTGTTTATGTATAATGTTATGTTTATATGTGTATTTTTTGTGTGTAACAACCACAAAGCTTTTTTACTCTTTTTTTGGCACTTTATTTTTTAGTCTTCTTTTTCACCCCCTTCAATCCAATCGTCGTCCCCACACTTTTTTTCCCGTAATAATAAAAAGTTCCTTTGCTCCGAGCAACTAAAAAAAAAATAGACTCTATATATCCTTTTCTTCTTCTTTTCTTTCGTCATGCAATCGTACAACATGCTGCCACAAGTGGAACAATCGTTGCAACACATTTTGCATCACCGAGAAGCATACATTCAAGACCGAGCAAAACGTCAATTACCCAATAGGCCATTCATTGTAGGTGTCTCAGGTTGTCAGGGGAGTGGTAAAACCACACTTTGCGATACACTCGCTCATTTGCTCAGTGATAGTGAAAAACATAACTTGAGCGTCGTTAGTTTTTCATTGGATGACTTTTATCTTTCAAGAAATGACCAAGCTAAACTGGCAGCTGCCAATCCAGACAACAAACTATTACAAGTACGTGGACAACCTGGATCGCATGATTTACAATTGGCCCGGACCACATTGAACCATTTGTTGGATCCAGAAGCTACCTCGGTAGCCATTCCATCGTATGATAAGTCTTGTTTTGGTGGATTAGGAGATCGACGCGACACATCCGAATGGAAGACTGTATATGCCCCTTACGATATTATTTTATTTGAAGGTTGGTCACAAGGGTTCAAACCATTACCACCTACTGAATTGAAACGCATGTATCGAGAAGCCACAGGACGTATGGCATTGCAACCATTGAAAAGTTTGGAACAACTCAATCGAAATTTGAGTCGATACGAAGATGATTTATATTCGTTTTTTGATATTTTCATTCATCTTTCCCCAGCCGATCCAGAACAAGTGTATAATTGGCGATTACAACAAGAACATCATATGAAATCAACGCGTGGTGTGGATGGTATGACGGATGAAGCTGTCCGTGCTTTTGTGGATACGTATATGCCAGCCTATGAATTGTATTTGCCTCGATTGGATAGAGTAGGATTCTTTGGACAAGGGGTAAGAGGAGAACCACTCAAGCCTTATGAGGGACCTCAACGTGCAGATGGTGGATACAGTGGACCTGAACGCCATTTACGATTTGTACTGGATCAGGAACGACGAGTGATTCGAACACAACATATGAAGGAAACGGTGATGGTTGGAAGCCCAAAGATAGGTGGTGGTAATACTGGTGCAGAAAACAACAATGGTCAAGGTGGGGTGGTTACACGATTCGGTTCAACAAGTCGATTCCTTTTTAGTTGTACAATGATTGGATTACTTTCATATTTTGGTTTTTCACGTCGAAGAAAAATCGCTGATGCTGCATTGAGATATGCTCGTGCTAAACAACTCTAAGTTATCTGTAGAGTTCAGATGAAAATTACCTTCTATTTTTTTTTGTACATGTAGATTCTACCCTTTTTTTTCACTTTTACCTTTTTTTTCGTTTCATTTGTTTTTATGATATGCGTCTTGGTATTAAACTTTTTTTCTTGTCGATATTCATGCTCTATTTTACTTGTATCTTGCAAATATATGGCTTACTATATATAAAAAATACGTTCATTATTTAATTATAGAACCAAGTCATTAATATTCACCACTAGATCTTAGGCAACTTTAATATAAGGGCTACGTACTCAACTTAAAGATATGCCTGAAAAGCCAAAAAAAAACATAACTCACAGTGGTTCTCCGTTTTTTTTCGCACTCTCATAAATTACATACTCCTGGATTCCGTACCTTTTTATATAAATGTACCTCAAACACTTACGTACCATTGATTGATACCATGGTTTCCCTTGTTTATAGTGGTCAATAATTTTATAGATATATCCAAAGTTCGCATAACACTTAAGCAAACACATATGCTTTATATATAGAATATTAGAATCAGGAAGTAAAAAGATATACAATTTTGACTATAAAGAGAATTAAAAAAAGTGAACCATTGGATAAATAATAATACTTGTCTCTAAGTAATTTTGTTCTTGTTAAAACTTGGCTGTTGTCTATGATAAACTATTACTTTTTTTGGGGAGGGGGGTGATGGTAGTATAAATACACTACAACATACATACTTTTGTTGTGCGAGTGTGAGTATGTGAAAAGAAATGATTTGGTGTCATGAAAGAGACAAAATGATCCCATGCTCCAACAGTAGCTGCCAACTACCAAAAAGAAAGTAAAGCGTAAAAAATATACTTTTCAAGCCAAAGACGGGACCCTTTTCCTCCAAAAAGAAAAATGATTTCCTCACCACCACGTAAGGAAAAACATTTTGTTTACTCGGCTAGCATGAAAAAAAAAACTATAAACTATTGTGTACAACCTTTCACTACCAGTGCGGCATCACCACAAAGTAACTATACTATTGCCAAGGTTTGACGAGGCAACTTCCAGCTTCAAATCCCTTTGAAACAAAAGGGGAGTAGTAGAAAAGATTCCACACTATAGTCGATGGGGGATCCAGAGTATAGATATACCACAACCCGGATAGCCAAAGACTGCCTTGATGAATAAGACATTGCAGTAGCAGAGCTACTCGGAATGTGCCTTTTGTATCAACGTCACGAGCTTTTACGCCTCAGAAGGGATAGATGCGTTATAAAGGAACTTTAAAAAGAATTTTTATATTTATTTTTTTTGGTTGGCAAACTGCAAATGTTTTTTGATAAATGACAACGACGCCAAAATTTCGACCTTGACAAAATAATATCTACGCTTGTACAATTTATCTTTATAAAAAGTGTACGTATTCGTGTTGCTGGCAGTAGTTCTAGATATGATTCATCTTTCTCCCCCACCAATAATCACTTTTCAACGCTTGCATTCTATATAATAAATAACAAAGTTCCATCATACTTCTATACCTATAATAAGATACAATTGCTATGTATCTCGAAGTGTACCGAAAAAAATAGGGGTTAAAGATCTGTGCTTCCATCGGAGCTGAATGTGAAACACATTTGGCTGAGACTAAGAAAAAATATTAAATTCATGCAAGATCAACAAAGGAACCATTTTATACTTCTTCACCGTTCATCGTTTCTTTCAAATTATCATCCTCTTCAAGTTCTTATTCATACATCTTATTTTATATATATAAAAGCTATTGCCTGCCGCAGTAATTGAAATTCAACACCAGAATTGAAAACAGTCACTTAAGAAAAAAAGATATAAAATGACCTCTGATTTCGCCATTTTCTTTTCTCTTTTTTTTTTCTTTATCCTGGCCAGGGATCCATGACGGCGATTGTCCCTGGAGTAAAGAGGAGGACTGCCTTGTGCCCTCTATCCTCTTTCGCAAACAGTTGGCCTATGTAAGCTTTTCGTTAAGCTCTTGGAAGTTTCTTCTTTTTTTTGTGGCATTTTTTTTCTTCATCTGCAAAATGAAGAAAATAATCAAATAAGAAAATGATAAAAAAAATACTATTACTATTTTATAATAATGATAATAGTCTCTATTATTTTAAATAATAATAGAATGTTTTAAATAATAATAAAATGTTAATGTTCAAACGATAGATTTTTACATTTTGTTCCAAACTGTTTATAAATGTGTTTTTTTATGACGGCAATGAACCAAACGTGTTGCTATAGTAATAAATGGTTTATTATAAATAAAATAACGTTCAACTTGAATGTGTGTGTGGTATTTATTTTATTAAAAGATCTCTGGCGTAATGACATTTGAATAACGATTCCAGAAAAAGAAAAAAGAGTTCTCCATGATAGTAACAAGATTCGTTTACGGATTGTATGTAAAGATTTATATTGAAAAAAAAAAATAATGCACGCAATATTATTTTACGTTTGACAGCTTTTAAAAAAAACATATTATTTTACTAATATGTGAATGGTTTCCATGCTGATTGTTCATGGTACCTATTTACATCTTTGTTTCATATCTTTGCAACTGTGTCATAAAAGCTTACTTTTCCTCCTACGCTTCACAAATAACGCGTCACTCCCGCTTCTTTTTGTTTCTGATCATATCGCCAACAATAGCCAATTTCACAATTCCAAACGAGTCCTTTCTCAGCTTCATAACAAGATCCATATTCTCATTTCACGTCAACGCAATTGGATCTCACTCTTCTTCACAACGCGTTTGATTAAAGAAAACTTGCTTACGAAGTACACCGTTATACACGCACGATTGAATTTTATTCCGAAGCGCTTAATGGTTTGCATGTAGATCTCCCATTAATTTTATTGCATCGCGTTGTTGCCTATGAGAAGTCCCACCCATACCCAAAAGCTTTGGACGATTGTGCACAGATGAAATACAATGAGCGAAACCAGCTATTATTTATTAGCCCAGACTTGTCTTGCATGAGAGCCAGTGGTTAACTTTGACAACGAAATCTGTGGATAGCTAGAAAAAAAGGAGCCGATACTACTACTTAAAAGTAATATTATTTCCGGAATAAAAGTAACAACGGATGAAACAACACGATGGCTTACTGAAAGAAGCTCATTTCCAAAACCAGCTACTAGTGTGTCAATGACCTTATGAGATTTTTTCCCGATATCTTATCGTACTTGTCTTTGAAAACGTTACCAGTTGGTAGCTCACATGTCACTTTTGGTACAAATAAAATACAAGTTTCTTGTTTTTACAAAAAATGGCCAAAAATAGATGCTGTCTCAGACTGCCAAAAGATACTAACGCTTTCGTCCAATTCATACGCAATGTTCAACCAGATCGTGTGAAAACCGACAAATTGAAGTTATGTGAGTTTGTACGCATGGAAAGTACACCATGATTCAGGGGACCCGATTAATATGTATGGCTTGAAAATACTGGAAGTAGTTTGAAAATTGTGTTCAGAAATCTCATCCAGCATAGTTAGAATAAAATTCAAACATGAGGTAAGTACCTGGGAGGGAGAGAAAAGGTTTACAGGTACTACTTGAAGTTATTTTATAGCTAGGTGACATTTCTTATGCCGTATGATATATATACATATTATCAGAAAAGAAATACGCCCTTTGGACAATCAACAATTACGAAGTGTTTCCCTTCCTGCTGAATAAGCATTCAATGAACAAGGAATTGGAATGAAGCATAATATAAACAACAGCAGTTTTAACCATGAGCATGGATTGGCCAATTAAGTACGAGGAATATGTTACAACGGGCATATCATTATCTACACGATCGAAGGAAGAACCGATTTCGGATACATCAAGCCTTCAAATTGATACCCAACTCAACTTGGCGTATCCTGTAAAATGATACCCAAATCTTTGACTGAAAAACTAAAACGAATACCACCCTTGAAAACACTCAACATATTCGACAACAAAACCTACATTGAAACGTTGAAAATCATATATCATTATGCTCTACAAATGGAGCCTTGGTAATCTCATTCAACGGGACTAAAGCTTGATTACGTGATCCAATAAATATATCCTAAATATTAATAGTTATAGACATACGAATCCCAAGCAAGAGTCATTATGCTTTCAAAAGGCCAAATACCCTAATTTAAATTGTCGTCGAAAATAATCAAAAATTTTGTATATGTATATATGTATAATAATAATAATAATAATAATAATAATAATAAAAGGATAAGAAGGGACCATGATGAGAGATAGGATTGTATGGAGGAGGAAGTGAATAAGATGCATGGTGGTGGGGAACATGTTATTTTTTCTTGTTAATAAAGGAAGGAGGGTAACTGTATTTATAATTTTTTTTTACTATCAACAACAACTTCATGCAAAATGAGACCAAGCCTTGAAACGGCCTCGAAAGTGAGGAAATCGCGTCACAAAAATTAAGGGAATATGCTGATTGAAACTTAGGCGGGGAATATATAACTCAAAGTGTCAAGTTTTGTTCTCTTCTTTTTTTTTACAGTACTCGAGAAAAAAAGCAATGGCAGCCAAGCGTAAAGTGAATCGTTCGACACCAAACAATGCTGTTGCAACGAAAAAGGTAATAACATATATTTATAATAATACATAATAAATGTTGTGTTAATAACTTTTTAAATATACAGGCTAAAGTCGAGGAGAAAAAAGCAGCAAATAATGAGATCGAAGACGACGACCAAGATCTCATGGGAGCTTCTGCTAATTATATGGACGATTATAATGACGACGAGGAAGAAGGAGACGATTGGGAAGAGCAAACAGACGAAGACGGTTCAGACGATGAGGAAGGTGGCAGTAAATCTAAAAAGCAAAAGACCGAGAATGACGATGAAGATGCCATTGCTGGTGGTGAATTGGAAGGTTTAAAAGAAACCGCTGAACTTTACAAGTCGAATATTTTTAAACTTGAGGTGAGAAATATATAAGGGAAAGGACGATATATTAGTTGTGATTATATGGACTAATGTAAAGAATATTATTAGATTGATGAACTTTTGCAAGAAATCAATGTCAATTACGATAAGCATAAAACATTGATGAATGCTCTTCACCAACTCAAGTCAATCTTTGAAGATATACCAGAAGGAAAAGAAGAACTTGTAATGTATCAAAACTAGATGAGGAGGTGGATAAGAGTGTGTAGATTATGAGATGGGTGATATTTGGACAAATTCGAGAAAATTACTTATGGGTCATATATAATTCATAGATCAATGATTGTATCAAAAAGCTCGGTAAAAAAAACAAGGTTGTAGCACCAATTCTTCAATCACCTCCTCCACAAGATGCATTATACAAGTTTAAATTCGAAAAACCTGTCTCTGTTAAAGTTGTAGGGAGTTATGCTCTCAAAACAATTACAAAGTTGAAGCGTCCATTCAATGTGGATGTTGCTGTTGAGATGCCTTCGGTCAGTAGAGAAAAAAAAAGAGCGTCCCTTACTTTCCTTTCATTTACTAATTTTTATAATCTTGACTCAACGTAAAATATGTTTTAAAATATAGAGCATTTTCCAAGAAAAGGATTATACCAATAATCGTTACTTTTATAAACGTGCATGTTATTTGGCAAATTTGGCACAAGCTATTCAAAAATCGCAAAAGAACTTTAGTATTGAATTTAGTACATTCAATGGTGATGCCCATCGTCCTATTCTCATTGTCAAGCCTGCTGGTGGTAATTATTTATTTCTTATTCTTTTTGCAGAGTAAAAAGCACGAAACCAATAAATTCTAATCTTTCCTATTTTGAATAGATAAGAGTGATGTTGATTTCTCGAAAACAAAATGCACTATCCGTATTATTCCATCGATTGCTCAAGATGTCTTTCCACCATATCGACTTGCTCCTAATCGAAACAACATTCGCCACTCCAACGATAATACATCAGACGCACCAACACCACAATACAATGCCTCTATTTTGATGGATACATCATTCTCATCTAGTTTGGCATTTTTATATGAGCATAGCAAAAATTGCGATGGGTTTAAGGATGCTATCATGCTTGGTAGAACATGGCTCTATCAACGAGAATTAGAATCAAATCGAACAGGTTCTGGATTTAGTGCATTTTTATTTGCCATGTTGATGGGTTATTTATTGCAGGGTGGTCTCCCTGGTGGAGGACGTAAATTGTCAGCTGGTCATAGTTCGTACCAATTATTAAGAGGAACCATTGACTTTTTGAGTAAGTTATTTTATATTTTATATATATAGAATATGAAGAAAAATAGCTGTTAACCATTGTATTATTTTTCTGTTTATAAATAGGCACCCATGATTTTGAGAAGGAACCAGTCATGATTGGTGAATATGATCATGCAGACGTAAGTTGTTTTTTTATTATTGTGTGATGCTATCTATAAATAAGTAAATGAGATCCACAGTTATTATTTTGTAAAAAGTAATTTAACACAGTACTGTTGCTTTAGTTTGCTGTTGATCATTTCCGAGAAAATTATGCAGTAACGATTGTCGATCCTTCTGGTACCATCAACTTGGCAGCCAACTTAACAAAATCTGGACTTGCTCAAGTTCAATACGAAGCTAAACTTGCCATGACATCATTCAACGACACTGTGGATCGATTCGACACTCTCTTCCTTCAAAATGTGAATGATATTAAATCAAGATTCGACAATGCTTTCACTATTCCTGTTCCTGAATCACCTAGTACATACAATGATATTGCCAAATCCGAATATCCAGTCTTGATTGACCATTTTGCACAATCTGTTTACAACGTATTAAGTCGTGGTTTGACGAACCGTGTTGAATTGGTTGCTGTTCAATATGATGCAGAACTTTCATGGTCTATTAGCAATACAGTATCCTCCTCCCCATCCCATATTAAGGTGGGTCTCATTCTTAACCCAGATAATTCCCCACGTTTGGTAGATCAAGGACCTGATGCCCAACAAAAGGAAGCATGTGAAGCCTTCCGTGCATTCTGGGGCGACAAGGCCGAATTACGTCGTTTCAAGGATGGTAGCATTGTGGAAAGTGTTGTATGGGAAACTCAAGGTTATGAAAACCGTACATTAATTGTCAAGACTATTGTTCAACATTTATTGGAGCATCATTTTCAACTTGAACCTACTTTGGTATGGACAGGTCAACAAGTTTATCCTTACCTTCATCTCTCAAAACATGTTCCTGCGAACCTGTTTAGTCGTCAGCTCGATGTCAGTGGATTCCAACCTGTCATGACAGCCTATACTCAATTTGCCAAAACATTACGCGATGTGGATACCAGTTTACCTATTCTAATTAACAATATTTATCCTGCTGCACCTGGATTACGATACACTTCAGCATGTGTACCTCACCCTATGGATTTCGATTTGGCAGTCAATTATCCAGTGACAGCACGTTACATTGATGCTATGGATGTGATTATTCAATTGGAACGATCCACCAAGTGGCCTGATGATCTTGAAGCTTTGCAAAAAGTCAAATATGCGTTTTACTTAAAGATTGCTAATGAAATGAAATCACGTGTGGGTGCTGAAGCCATTGTAGTGCAACCAACGACCGATGCCAACAATGATAATGAAAACAAACTTCTTGCCCAAGGTTACTTGGATGTATACTATTATGGATACATTTTCCGATGTCATTTACACGTACCTCAAGAAAGTGATGCATTGAAAAACACCATCAACGACAAAAAGAGTAACGACACCAAAAAGAAAACACAAGCCCAAGAAGCATTAAATGCTCATGAATACCTTTTCCATCACCAACAACGACATACCTATTATGTTCAAGCCTTGTGTGTCAAGTATCCTGCTTATTCCGCCACTGTCCGATTGATGAAACGGTGGTTTGGTGCTCATTTATTATCATTACAAGTCTCTGAAGAACTGATCGAATTAATATGTGCTCATGTATTCTTGGAACCTCATCCATGGCAACCTCCTGTCAATGCATTGACCGGTATGACGCGTGTACTTGAATTATTGGCTACCTGGGATTGGCGTAAAGGTCCCTTGGTCGTAGATATTGAAGGAGAAATGAAGGAAATGGATCGAGATATTATTTCACAGCAATTTGCTACTAAAAAGGCACATATTACTATGGTCATTGCTACAACTAAAGATTTGGATGGCACAAGATGGTCCAATCCTAAGCCTAATAAGGCTGTGGCTGCAAGAATCCAAATGTTGGCACGAGCCTCTGTTGCTGCATTAGATAAGACTATTCAATCAGGTCAAAATAAGAATATCAAGGTAAGAATTTTATCGTGAGGTTTGACATCATACAAAAAAAAAAATAGACAATTTCCCCTCACACTCTCACACTCTCCACTTTCTCCTTTCTTTTTCTTATAGAGCTTATTTGTTACTCCGATGCAAGATTACCATGCAGTGATTCAATTGAAAACAGACCGATGCACTCGATATTATCAAAACATGAAACCACAACAACAGTTTTTGGAGTTAGATGAAGAAAATAATATCCTGGGCGATACCGTTTATGCCAAATTTGATCCTGTTATTGAATATTTGAATGAACTTGAGGTAAAAAAACACGTTTTATATGAATGAGAAGAAAGGGAGGGAGAGATAGTGCTGATGATTGAGAGTGTTAGAAAGTGGGGAGAAATGTATTATTATGCAGGGGAAAGTTTATTCTGAAATGTGATTATGTTACTGACATGTGGGATTTTTTTTTATCTAGCGTATTTATGGTGATACTGTTTTATTTTTCCATGATCAGTTTGGTGGTGATAAAATTGGTATTGTTTGGAACCCAACAACCACTGCACCTAAGCAATGGAAAGTCAATTTAGGTTATAATGGTATTCCTGTGGATATGAACAAGGATGGATTTTTGGTATGTCTTTTTTTTTTGGGGGTGAAAAAAGAACCAAATTTAGTAGCATTTTTGAAAAATTAACAGCTGGTTATTTATTATTAGGAACCTGCTAAGGGTAAAAAAGAAGTATCCAACTTGATTAAACCAAATTTTGATGCCATTTTACGTGAAATGGAACGTTTAGGTCATGGTATCATTGAAAGCATTCAACAACAATCATAGAAGAAAAACCAAACTTTTTGCATTTTATATTTCATATTTCATCTATCAATTCAATCCATTCATCCTACTATTTTTTTTTTGTCATTTGTTATTATAAATTATAATATATAAAAATTACACCATTACTACTATATTTTATAATAATCTTTTCTTTTGATAATCATAGCCAATCAATTATCAAATAAAGACCTATTTCAACTGGCTGCTGTTTCTGTCAACTATAAACTTGGTACCTGGTGACACACAACCATTTTCCCTTTCTCTTTTTTTCCCTCTCTTTTTTTTTCTCCCTCTCTTTTTCCTTTCAATAACACTTTATGGACTATTTTGCCAAATTCAAAAAGAGAATTGTGGCTCCAAGGCAACAGCCGACCACGGCTATGCAACTAGCCAAGTTCCATAAATGTTGGGATTATGTTCATGTAAACTTGTCTTTTTTATTATTATTTTAATCAGGGGAATAGATGCAAAACGTTGTTTCAACACAATAATAATCGAGAACACTCAGAGAGAAACCTTGTACCAACTCCCCCCAAAAATGTACAAATCTATATATTTTAATAGAATATTCTAATGGTGGAAGATCGTAAAGCCAATGTACACGTACAACAGACCGAGATCCCGAGTCGATTACGACAAATGATGGACATGTTGGTAGATGAAGAAGCGCGACAAGAAGACAACACGACAGGTGTTTGTATGGAATATTTCTTAAAAAATGGTATTCTGCAATACTTGGTGAATGTATCCGAGAAATCGGATAATCCTGTCGGTATTCGAGGAGAAGCAATTCGAACCATTGCCAATATGGTGGATCTCCTTGATGACCGTTTCCTAGTACATAATGCAGTTCATAAACCGACGATCAAGTTATTACGATTTTGTGTGATCGACGAACGACAGAGCGATTTATATCACGAAGATCTTGTTGATCTTATGTATATTATTTGTTCCAAGATTCATGGATTCCCTGCTTTACTCAATATTTTCTTTCATGATAAACAATGGTTAACTACACCTCAAAAGACACATACAATGCATACACCTGTCACCCTTGTCGATAACCCGACCAACGGTACTACAAATCCATTACAACAGCAACAACAAAAACCATCACCACCCAAAAAACCCGAATATGAATTCTTACTTTTTACCTATTTACTTCGATTCGTTCATCGTGAAGGACGAACGGGAGATTTTGCACGTACTGGATTATTATTTATTATGGAAATGGCAACACATCAATTAGGAGATTTCATTATTGAATCAGATTTTGCTACCATCATGGCTGCTGGTTTAGGTGCTCTTTATTCCCAATTACCACGAAAACTGATGGTCAAGGATGAAGCCGAACTCAACAGCAATTTGGCATCCTTTTTAATTGGGCAAGATATTGCGGACCCTCGATACACCATGCCAGGCGTGGAAAAATCCAGTTCACCTGAATTCAAATATCAGCTGGATTCATTTCTCAAATTATTTGAATTCTGTCAAGATGTCCTGACACGCTGCCCCAATACGGATATTTCCATGCGACTTTTACATTCGATTCGAACCATATTTTTGGAAAATATTCTTTACCCTTCAATTTTGGAATGTTCAGATACGGATGGATCTTCGGTGGCTGTAATTAGTTATATTGATTTGATTTTGCAAATCTTGCAACAAGACGACTTAGCCAATGTGGTGGTTGGATTTTTGATGGATGAGGATGAGCATATCAGTATCATGATGCAACAACAGGAACAAAGCACAACATCCACGACAACCACACCTTATGGAAACAATGTATTTGCAGGCATTGAGTTGGATCAGTTCAAGAATTCACCTTATTTTACGGCCGCTGAGCGGTTTACACTCAAAGACTTGATTTTCAGCCGGCTCAAGTCAAGTTCACAACCTACTGTCGTTGCTACATTAAAATTACTCAAGACATTGATTACTCGACATTGTCGTTATTCTCTCAAATTATTGTCCATTTATCCAGATAACAAGCGTCCACTCGATGACAAATCAACCATTATTTCACATCATTTGCGCGAAATTGAACTTTACTTTTCATTAATTTCAGCGGTAGATCAAGCCCACGCAGAAGATATCATGTCCTTTGGGTACGAAGAATACTTGAAAGATATTGAACAGGTGATTGATAATGACATGTGTTATCAAACATTCACAGGCGTCACAACTTCCAATGACACCAAGGGAGGACCCAGAACACCCAAGAGTGAACGCCGAAGAAGTTTCAAGTATGGACAACGATTCGATCAAAAGGAAATCAAAGAACAACAACAACAACAGCAGCAGCAGCAACAAATCCAATCCAGTCGACGGACTAAAATGTTCAAACATGGTATTCAAACCACGGATCCATTACTTCAAATATTACTGGGACTATTAAGTCATTTCTTTGCACAGTCACCCGAACTCAACTTGGTGTTAACAGGTGTGATTTCAGCATTGGCTATCTGTCCTTATCGAAGTTTGGAAGGTTGGATTGCATTTAAAGAAAGTGATCGAACCAAACCAGACGATGTTTTGATTTTGGATGCCAGCGATCAATTACAACGTGCTCGGATTAGTAATGGGGAAAACGGTGATGACAAGGATTCAATTTGTGGCAAGGATATATATGCTCAATTTGAAACGACAGCTGTCAATGAAGATGCAGAGGATGATGATCGATCGATAGATTATGGTGTAGAACATAACTCGACACAAATGACGCAACCTACTCAATTCAAATCATTCCCTCCATTTTTCACATTATTCCGTACATTGACACAACAAGTTGATTATTATCGATCCGAAGTAGATGGATTTGATCGATTATTACATGAACGACGCAATGGTTTAATGATTGGAGATACACAACCTGATTCTGGTGTCAGTATGACAGCCTCCTCATCCACATCCACACGATCATCTACTATTGTACCGAATGATGGCCGACGTCCTTCCATTATGATGCGGCCTTCGTTATCCACTACTATCAATGGCACAGCCTCTGCAGCTGCAGCAGCCGTAGCAGGTGCTGTTGTCTCCTCTGCATCTAATGGCACCACGGCCAATGGTAGTCCAGTCATCATGCCTACTAAATCCATTTCATCATCCACAACAGCATCTCCTCCACCACAACAAATGTTGACCAACAATCCACTTTCACCTTTGGCTATTCATACACGCAAAGCACAAACCATGCGTATTCAGCCATTATTCCCATCCAATTTTATTACGGAAATTGAAGAACCTATTTTGGATTTGGATGAAGATGATGAAGACACGTTTGCTCCTAAAGCAACCAATCCATCACAACAACAACGTCGTCGTATGGATAAATCCACAGAAATTTCATTATCTACACTATTAAATAATGTAGTGATTCTGGAAGAAACAATCAAGGAGTTAGTTGCAATTATGCAAGTGAGACGATCTGTTGGAATTGATGTTATTCGTTACGCATAATTTATTTTGTTTTTTTAACCTTTCATGTCTTCTCTTTTCCCCCTTCCACCCCCTTTATATCTCTATTCTACTCCTCCTTCTTCTTCTTCTCTCTGTGTTCTTTTCATCTTGTTCTTTTTCTTTCCACTCTTCTATATTATAAATAAGCCGTTTCCCATTATATTGTTTATTATTATTATCTCATCATGATTTCTTTTCTTTATTTCAACTATAATTCTCCCTCTATCCCATCCCTTTCTTCCGTCGTCTCTTTATATTGTAGTAATAATAATATAAAAACTGCTATTGCTATTATTACTGTTATTCATCTTATTATTATTACTATTAAAAACATGCACATAGTATTATACGACAATGATATCAATACATCTCCTTTCTCTTTTTTTTTGTATGTCAGTTTCTCAAAGTTTTTTCTAAAGTGGGTATAAATAACTTAGTTTTTATTGATATACTTCTTCTGATATTCTATATAAAAACCAACCATAATAATGGTTATTTTCTACATCACTAGGACCAGGGGACTTCTTACAAACTTAGTAGATAGAATGCGTTCCATTAAAAGGAATTTCTTAATATGTATTATAGATATATACAGACATAATAGTATATAATAAGAAAAGAGTTTGGTTTGTAAAGAAGTTAACAGTGAAAAAGCCATCATGATAGCTTTTATTTTTCTGCAGATATTACAGTCCAGTCTGACAAAAACAATTAAATGATAATATATACAATTTATATTTATCTACATGATGACGGACTGTCTGCTTTCCTTTTTCTCTCTCTTTTAAGTGTGTATATGTAGCAGTCATGCATAATTCTCCTTAAGTTTTTATGCATCTATCACTCCTCCAGTGGTGAATGTACGTGGTGTGGGAAGAACTTATTTTAAAACCCCTCTTTTTCTTTTTATAAACCAACTCTTTCCTTTGAAATAAAAAAAAATCATCCATCTTTTTCTCTTTTACTTCCTTTATCTTTATACATATTCGCTCTCGAGTACTCTCTAGCGTTCACTCTCTCCTGTTATTAATACTATTTTAAAAACATGTTCTTCTTCAAGAAGAAAAAATCAGAAGCCAAAAGTGAAAAGATCAAAAACGCGTTTCCACCCATCCCGACCACTCGGGTGATTAGTGAACGATTACTCGGAACAGCAGTAGATAAAACAAATATTCTTATCAATGGAGATAAGTCAACAGTAACGACAACAACAACAGTGATGACACCTTCCGATAGTGCGATAGCTGAATGTGGTGCCTCACCGAGGTATATACTAACTAAGAATTTGAGAATAGACATTGAGATTTTCTCCTCCTTGTCATCATTCATTCAATTACGTTTTTGGTTTCTTCTCCTCATTTTTTTTTTATGTATTGCCACTTTCCTTGTTAAAGTTTAAGTAGTGTCAAGGAGCCAAATCTAAAGGAGTCTTCTGGATTCAAGGAACAACAGCCACAACCGAACCATTCAATAAATAAAGATGAACATCAAGAACAGCATTATGGAATTAATAATCAATATGTCAGAGAATATGAAGTATCCTCATCTTTATCATCATCCGCCTCCTCATTAGTAGGTCATCATCATCCGATTGATCATCAACAACAAGAAAAAGAATGTAAAGTACAAGATAATTTAGTTGTGGAACAAAACAAGGAGGTAACAGAAGAGGAGGATAGGTTTATGATGATAGCGAATCAACAACAACAACTAGTTCATCAGTACAGCAAGAAAATCAGAAAGGGATGCATTGGAAAGTGTAAAGAGCAATTACCAACAACAACAACTTGTGCTGAACAAGAAAAAGAAAGTTGGGGGATATCAAGGGACTATAGCTCTGCTCCAAATTTACGATTGGACCATCAGCATCATTATCATCATCCCTCTTGTCCAGAAAATAGCCACCACGATCAAAATCAACAACAGAGGCAACAAGAACAACTACCTCTCCATCGTGAGGAGGAAGTAAATCATTATCAACATGAAGAATCTTCTAATTATAAGACAAGCCCGAGATCAAGTACGATTCATAGTAGTAACAGCACTAGCAGCAGCAGCTCTAAAAACAAAGCATATGCACCGTCTCTCAATATGGAAGATATCCTGCAGCAACAAGAAATTCAGCCGCCAACAGCGACTGCCACTGAGGATAATTCAAAAGAGCAGCCGTTCGATACTTCAAAACGAAATGAAACATTAGAAAATGAAAATGATGATCTTACTCACATGACCCATAACAAGAAAAGTGAACAAGAAGAGGGACAACAGCCCACATCACCCACTAAACCAACCGTAGCATCATCTATTCCAAAACCAACCATTACTACTGATAATAATAACCATAACGACAATAATAATATCGCACGGTCATCGCCAACAAGAATCAGGGGACCACGAATTCCCAGATTGACAACGAGAAAAGTATCACCACCTTCACCTCCACAATCTCCTGTCACTACTAATTCTGTTAATTCATCACATCCTAATACTACCACTACGACCAACGGTAATAACAAAAACAAAGATCCATCTTTGGTGTCACCTACTGCTATCAAAAAAGTGTCTCATTCAAGTCATCTTCCTGTTCCTATTGGCCCTGCTGCTACTCCTCAAAAACGAATGGTCGATGTTCGACCAAACAAGAACAAATCATCCTCCACAACAGCAACAACAACAACTCCACCGCCTGTACGTTGTGGATTACCCGTGGCATGCAATACAAACACTACTTCAACCAAATTACCTATACGTCGAGCTTAAACTTTTTATTACATAACTATCCTTTTTTATATGATTTTCTTATTATTATTATTATTTCGTTATTATTATTATTATTACTAATTTTATTATTGTTTTTAAAAAAAATGTGCTATATTATTTTTCTTTCTCTTTCTTAAATAAAATATATAAAGGATAACAACAAGTGCCTGTCGATTGCGTCATGAATCACAATAATTTTGGGAGATATTCTGCACACGCATGACAATCATTTGAAGTGAAAAAGGCGGAGTATGCCTTTTATAAATAGCAGGTTTTGCTTTTGCATATATTTTATAATCCTATTCTCCCTTTTTTTTTTCTTTGCACCAAGTATTAAAAAAACCATATAAAAGCGAACACAATGGTAAGCTGATATATTGAACGATCGAATAGGGAGGAATCATGAAGGAAGAATGAATGAGTAGGAAAGGAAGGAAAGAAAAAGAAATCTTACCATTTTTCGCACACTTGTTTCGGATCAATATAAATTGACTTACGTTGATATATTATCTCTTCATTTATAATAATAAAGTACAACGGTGATTTCGATGATGACACTCCATTTTCGCCTGGATTTTTTGGCAGTATAGGGCACCCAATCTCTGGCTTGATGAATCCTAACCGAGGTTTTACTGAATTTTATCGTTGTTATCCGATCGCCATGATGCAAAGTGGAAGTGACAGAGAAAATGTCAACTATGGTGGCAAAAGTAAGTTTTTTTTTTGTTCTTGGCCAAGAACAATGATCTTTTTGAACAAAAAAGACATCGATCTCTTTTCCTTGAAAACTCATTCTATATACTTTCCGTTTTACTATTATTATTAGTTATTCTTCCACAGTCAGCTTTGGAGAAACTTTGTAAGCAAATGATATAAATAGATGAAATTCATGAGATATATATAATAGAGGGAGAATACGATATATCTCAAGTTTTGGCACTAATGAGAGAATAATCTTTTGGTTATCTATAGCACAGCTGAATATTTCATACCCCATGTTGTTTCGTTTGAACAATGCAAGTAAGGGTAAAAGTAGCCATGCTGGTGTCCTTGAGTTTGTGGCCGAAGAAGGACGCGCGTACTTTCCGCAGTGGGTAAATATAACACAGAACCCTTTTTTTTTGTTTTTAAGATTTTTTTCCCTTTGGATCAAGTATAAAATATGTTCAAGTGAGATTATCTTGACTCAACAACTGGATATATTATTCATATCAATCTATATTAGATGATGGAGACATTGGAACTTGAACCAAATGACATGATAGAAATTAAGAATACCACATTACCATTAGGTTCTTTTGTAAAAATTCAACCGCAGTCGACCGATTTTCTTGATATTAGTGATCCAAAAGCAGTGTATGTCTCTTTCTCTCATCATATCTATGATGTTTTTTTTCTTTGTCTCAAACGTCTACTAAATTAGGAAATTTTGTTGTTGTTTTTCGATAGATTGGAAAATGCATTACGTAATTTCTCAACATTGACTTTGGGTGATACTATTCAAATTAATTATAATGATAAGGTATATGCTATCAAAGTATTGGATGTGAAACCTAACTTTGAAGAACATTCTGGTATATCCATCGTGGAAACTGATTTAGAGGTAGCGTATCTATAACAGAGATGTATATTGGATCATCACTCTACATTGAATATGTGTCTATAGGTAATGGGGGAGCAAAGGAAAGGGCAGAAAGGACTTATTTCCTCGGTTATATTTATTTTTTAATAGGTTGATTTTGCACCACCTGTCGGCTATGTTGAGCCAACGAAACAAAGATCAACACCTACATCATCCATGGTATTTAAACGATTATTATTTTTAATGATTACCAAAAATATAGACACGATTTCTAAACTTGTTCTCTTTGTAATAGAAAAATCAAATGATGAATGATGAAAAACTGTTACAATCCAAGAAACTTGGATTTGCTGCATTTGATGGAAAAGGTCAATCATTACGAGGCAAAGGAAAAGAGTAAGCTTTTGGGTTTTAGTGAATAGTGACAACAGAAATCACTGGATTAGAGATGATGAAGGTTATACCTTGTAACAAGAGCTAACACATACTAAAATGATTATATTAAAAAAAAAAGACCTGCCAGATCAAACAAAAAAGGATCGGAAAATGGTAATGATAAAATGGATACAGACGAAGAACCACAGTTTGATCCAAATGACGATGGACCCTTGGAATTACCATTTGGACAACTCTTTTTCGGTTTTCCAGTAGTATTGCCAAAACATCCAGAACAAGAAGATGAAAAGCCATCACACGTTTTTGCTGGTGCAGGTCAAACATTAAGAGGCAAAAAGGGCTCTAAGCGTGATGGAGGAAAACTAAGTAAGTTTCACACATGTCTGATTCGCTGTAGTTTCTAAACCATTCATCACTAACTGATAAATAAACACTTTACATCATATAGGCGGTTCCTCTAGATAAAAAAAAATGATATTCTCTTCCTATTTTTTTTCTCACACACAATATACGCACACACTCCACTCTTTCATCCTTAGATTCCAAATGGACCTCTTTTTTTAATCTTTAGATACTCGTTTTCTTTTTTCTTTTTTCTTTTTTTTTTGATCATCAATATAGTTTAAATATTATATTAATAATCCATGTTGATGATTTGCCATTATCGTATAGCGTCTTCTCCAAACACACTCATCATTTTCTTTTTACTTCTTTTGTTTTTTAAAACTTACTCTCTCTCTCATTTGCAACTAACTACTTAATCAGCTCTGAATGACTCCTTTTCTATTTTCCTCAGGATTATATATATCCAATCCAATCTTTCAAACATGTACACGTTTATCAATACACACCATATTTTATATATATAAAAAGCCTGGCCCTTCCAATTTTTCTTTAAACAAGGAAAGAAAAAGTATTTTATTGAAGTTGTGTGAAAAGACTGAGATAAGAGAAAAGATGAGTGGGTGAGGTGAGGAATATACAATGTATACAAAGAGAGACGAGAGAAAAGATAATGATTTATTTGTTTTTGTTGTATGTTTGTTGACACCAAATTTGAATCATGCGTGAAATATACAAAGCGCGTGGAGACCAACTGACATGACAAATATGATGGGCAGCCTATAAATATACATAAATGAAATAAGAACACGTTTTTAGTTTTTCATTATTGAGTATGAATAAGCATAAAAAAACATTTGCATAATTTTTTTGTTGAATAAACTTTACCGGTAGTTGTACAAAAGCACATTGAGAGATAGTTGCCTTTTCTCCTGCAGCTTTTTAATAATAAAGAAAATTAAATTAAATTGATTTAATCATCAAGAATGATATGACACATGTGTATTTATAAATTTATAATATGTATACTATTTACCTTGATCATACACTTTTTTGAATCGTTGACCCACAGAACAATCTACGATAGCATCTCTGTTACCAGTGATAACAAGGAAGGGAACCAAAAATCCTTTTTCTTTGGCTTTACTGACAAGGTCAACGGGGGAATGTTTGCTCAAGAAATCAATCTCGACGGTATCTTTCATGGCAACATTCTTCGCGAAGAATTCACCACGATAAGGATCACTTTGTAAATCAAGAACACCATTGATGCTAATGACACCTTTTACAGAAGTATCCACATCTTCGAAGCCTAGGTAAAATAAATTCATATTATTTAATTGATCAATAAGGGAAAACATACACATGTAATAAATAAATTCTACTATTATTCCTTACCAGGTTGATATTCAGGTTCATTTGCTGTAAATGCAGCCATGGCAGCAAGGTGACCACCGGAAGAATCGCCTGATAATACAATGAAATTAGGATCACCACCGAATGCTGGAATACATCGCTTCAAGTAACGCAAAGCACGCTTCACATCAATAAGATGAGTTGGATAAGCATTATCAGGTGCTAATCGATAACCAATGTTCACAACAATCTATAAATATATCATCCCAGAATTAGTTGTTTTTTTTTCTACGATAGCCTACAAGTGTCTCTGTACTTGAAAAGAATGGTTGAATTCATACCCAGTTTTCTTCTGTCAATAAAGTCTTTTCATGCGGATATAACATGTTCTTGTTACCCATTCGCCAAGATCCGCCATGAATATGAACCTGAAAAAATAATAATAATAATGGTAAAAATAATAATCACATGAAAAATAAATTTTTAAAGTTAAATAACAGTAACACACATATTCCACATAGCCAAAAATAAATCATCAAATATAGAAAAAATAAAATAGAAAAAATAAAGATCCACCGCCATCCATAAATCATTTTAGACAACATAATGATAAAATAAATATAAGCTTACCAAGACAGGACGTAAACCCGAACTTTTGGGTGCTTTACCCCATTTGAAAATATCTAATGCCATTCTACGTGGTTGATCATAATCGTTTGTTCGTTCAATAGCTTCAGTAGATTCTTCATTGGTAGCATAGGTGACTATCATCATATTTCTCTGGATCAGTTTTTCATTTTTCATTTACAATAGAGATATTAGTGTGACTTACTATTAGGATACATGACAATGTCTTTCGGAGTCCATACGGGATTGAGAATACGCTTTACATAATTTGCACTAGATGACATTTAACAATGACAGCTCGTGTTAATAACCTCGCAATTCTATTATCATTCCTTTAAAATGGAAGAGAGGGATAAACGGATGGAAAAAGACATGTTTTTTTTACCTTATGATACTATCTACAGTGTCAGCAGGGTCACCACCTGCCATATCCTTAATTGCCTCTTCAACAATAGCATCCTCTTTCCAACTTTCAACAAATAATAATAACAAGGCACCCAAAGTCACCAAGTCAATCACTTGAAGAAGCCAAGGGAGTGTGTAACCTAACATTGAAATACACCAATGCGTCATTAGTATTATTTATCCATAAAAGATGACTCCCACACACGCACACACACACACTAAAACACAGGGCCATTTTTATCCTAACAATAGGATGTAATAACAAACAGTATTACTTACTAAAGCCACCAAATAACTGAGTGAATTTCCAAGCAATAAACTTGAAGGCAATGAGATGTAAAGGAATTTCACTGACAGCAGAAGCTAATGTATCGGCAACAATAAAGAATTTACGTAAAGGTCCGGTTTTACGACCGAATAGATCCTGGGTCATTTCTTTACTGAATGCCATGACAAGCGTAAACACGGTTAAAATGACATTAGACACATAACTGGCTGCTATTGTGGACTTTATAAGCGCGAATAACATGGTGTGTTGTATATATTTCAAACTTGGAAAGTTTGAAAGAATAAAAGAAAAAAAAGGAGGAAGAGAACAGATATATATAAATATAAATATAAATAAAGAGGGGTTAGTTGGTATTATATATAAAGGTGTTATTTGCTTATTGATATATATATAAACAGCTCACAACACCACAAAAAAAAAGCAAATAGGCGGTGAAAAAGACTGAGGATAAAAAAAAACCACCTTTCCCGAGGGTTGAAACCAGAAAGTTTAATGCACACAACATGCACACATATACATCATTTCAACACGCGACTACAGATTTTTTTTTTTCATAATATTAATAACTACCGGAGTTGAGCAGTAATCCTTTCTAATAAAATGTTAAATGAACTCATCAACCAATATATCATGTGAAAAATTCTAATCATTGCTTATAAAAAAAAGAAGGCAATCAAAATTTCATAAATTGTTAATAGCCAAGCGTTTCTTATTACCTTTTCACTTATTATTACTACTCACTCACCTGGCTACTATTGTTGTACGTTCCTTTTTTTTCATATATATATATTTTTTGTTTTAACTCTTTTTTCCCCTTCTTTCCTTTCTTCTTTTTTCACCCCAACAACTTTTTTTTTTATCTCTGTTGTTATTACTTTTCAAAAGAAAAGAACAACAGAATAACCCCATATTATTTTTACCATTCTTTTTTTTTCTGCACAACAATGAAAGAAACTATTACTACAACAACAGAAGTCGTAGAAGATATTTCTAAAACTACAACTGCAACACGGCAGCCTGTACGATGGGCACCACTTCATGGCATTCCTTTTGAACGAAGAATGCAAATGTTTGCTGTGTGTTGTTGGATCTTTATGTTATTCATATGTTTGGTCATTTTCGCTGGTTGTTTCACCCACCCTATATTATGGCCATTATTGATAGCTTATATTACATTTTTATTCACGGATAAGGCCCCCGAAAATGGTGGAAGACGATACGATTGGCCACGACGATGGAGAATTTGGGAATATTTTGTTGATTATTTTCCTGTCAAATTAGTTAAAGTAAATAACTGTTGGCTATGGTGCATTGGATCGATGGGGCATATATATATATCAGTGGCATTAAAAGTGCTAAATATGTATATACGAATCAAATTGACATTTGGATACTAAATATTTGATTTTCTATTTCAGGAACATGATTTAGAACCCACAGGCAATTATGTATTTGGTTATCATCCTCATGGTATCATCTCTATGGGTGCATTTGCTAATTTTGCAACCGAAGCAACCGGATTTTCTGAACAGTTCCCAGGCATTGTTCCTAATTTATTAACATTGGCTAGGTAAAACAAAAATGAAACATATACAATGAAATTATGTGGGGTAAAGCTATCTTGGATGGATAATGGATGGATGGGTGGATGAATGTGAATATAAAAAAAAAGTTTATTAATAACTAAATAAATATATGAAACATGTATAGCAATTTCCGATTACCACTCTATCGCGACTTGATTCTATCCTTGGGCATTGCATCTGTATCACGACATTCGTGTGAATCCATTTTATCGTCAGGACCAGGTCGTTCCATTGTCATTGTCATTGGTGGGGCAGCGGAGTCATTAAGTGCTCGGCCAGGCATTGCCGATCTTACTCTCAAACGTCGGCTGGGATTTATCCGACTCGCCATCAAACATAATGCATCTCTCGTTCCTGTTTTTTCATTTGGTGAAAATGATATTTATGAACAAGTTGATAATGATCAAGGCTCTACACTTTGGAAAGTTCAAAAGAAAATGCAATCCTTACTTGGTTTTACCATGCCATTGTTTCACGCTCGTGGGATCTTCAACTGTAAGTGATTGATCTATTGTATAAAAAAAACACAGCCAAGATGAAGGAATCAGTTATGACACGATCAAAAATATGTTAAATCACATAATAACACGTAATTTTTTTTTTAGATGATGTGGGGATTATTCCTTTCAGACACCCCATTGTTACTGTTGGTAATGTATTATATATATATATATATATTTGTATTGGGGAGGAGAAGTCAAGTGTAATGTGTATATGTATATGTGTGGGGTGAACATGAATGACTTTTTGTGTAAATAAGAAAGCATCACCAGACTAATCATTCTTTTTTTTTGCATAAATGTCTCTCACTTACCCAATCATTTTATAGTTGGCAAACCAATTCCTGTACCAAAATTGGAAAAGGATCAAAAAGAACCTACTCAAGAGCAATTACTTGAAGTTCAAAAGCAATATATTGCTGGATTGGAAGATATTTATAACAAGTATAAAGATGTGTATGCCAAGGATCGAAAGCAAGAACTTCGTATTATTGATTAATTAACTTAATTCTTGAATGTCAATATGGCAAAGAAAGACAACAAAACAAACAGCATATCAACTTTTGTATATTCCCCCATCCAAACAACTTCAAAAAATGACACACAACACTTTACATCTTTCTATCACTACATCTTTCACCACTACCATCACCTAACACTAAAGCAATTCCATCATTTCATTGAAACAAAATTCTTCACACAACAACACCAATCTCGTTTTGTTTGATAATTTTACTTTCATACCTTTTTCTTCTGCATAATATAAAAAAAAACAAGACCAATTTTCAAGTTCTTTTAAAAAGAAAGTTATTTATATCTCTCATGATCCACCTGTTTTGCTGATGATATACGTATGCAATTTGACCTTTTAAGGTTACTGACAGGATAACTAAATTATTTAGTCATTTGTACTGTTAGTATTAATTGGTTTATTAACTTTCGTGATAGTTGATATAAGAAGGAGAGTATTTAACATTATTAATAACAAAAGCAAATATAATATTGCATTAGATAATATGAGCATTTCAGTTTGATGTGGGCATCTATCTCGTACAATAATATGTACATACTTTAATACCTTTTAAGTAACGGGTTGAATTTCAATTGAAAGTAATCTAAAAAGAGAACTTTTTGTCATAATTTACATTCAAAACATATTTTACTGTTAGTCATAAATATAGTCTGTCTGACATGTTTTTTTTTGGAGCTGTATTAGTCATTATGTGATGTGATGAAAAAAGCTATGTACTTTGAAACCTATTGGAAAGTAGCTTTCTACCCATTTTATCGCAGTAAGTATATAATAACTTGATTATGCGATAAGCAATCTAGAACATTTTTTTTGTATATATATATTTTGGGAAAGGCAATAATGATGATATACTTGGATCAAAGACTGTAAGGAAATCTGGTATGAGCAGAAGAATGCCAGTGAAGAAGAAACATAAACGCACCCTATTTTTTAAACTGCCAATAATAAATGTATCATTTTTGTTTAAAAGTTATGGTGTTGGTGAATTATGATCTTTTTAATATGAATCGGTTTTTCAAGAACATAATGTTTAATTCATAACAATAATACAGTAATTTGATTTTTCATAACTGGAAATTTCTGCCTTTATAACTAAAATTCTATCTTTATTACTGATATATATATATATATATGTATATATATTATCGCCACTTATAAAATCAAAATACTGTATACCCGTGCCAGTTATTTGAATTTGCATAGAAGCAACGAGTTATTGTATCCATTTCATTGAAATCCAGTTATAACAAGAGAACAATACCTTGATCTTGCGCTTTGTAATTTTTCTCTTAAACCCTACCCAAAGAATCTCGCTCTGACCAATCAAAACAAATAAAATCTATAAACTGGTATGTATAAAAGTCATGAAATAACTCTCAAGAGTAACGATGCACTTATCACTATTGATTTTGAAAAATTCAAGCATGAATTTCCTGTTGCTGTGGAGCAATTGCATTACAGCAGAATACCCAAAAAGGAAATCTTTCTTCTTTCCAAATCCTTACGTGACGTAAGCTATAGGGGAGAGACGCGTTAAGTTCGCCTTTTTTTTAATCCGCTCTCTTTTTTCTTAAAGCTGCTTTAATACGTAACTTCTTCACCTCCTCATCTTTAATATACCACACAATGTCTGAAGGAAAACTCGAAAAAATGGAAAAGGACTATAGTCCTCAAGTTGATGCTCTTTTACCAGAAACGGATGCTCTTCTTAAGGTACCATCAAATTGACATTCCTCTTTATTTTATTTTTTCGCGATCAATAGGACGACTCTTCATTTTCTCAAAAAGATCTAACGTAACCAACATTATAAATTTTATAGCAAGGCAAATTACAAGAAGCTCTTGATAAATTGATGGTGTTGGAAAAACAAGCTAGAAATGTAATTATTATATAGACGAACGAAAACAGACAGGACAAATATCAAAAAGAAAGTCGATTAACAGCAACATGTACTTTTTATTATTATTCAGGCAGCCGATCCCGATTCCACTTCTCGTATTCTCGTTCAAGTTGTTAAGCTTTGTCGTGAAGCTCAAGATTGGAAATTGCTTAATGAAGAGATTGTCCTTTTATCAAAGAAGCATGGTCAATTGAAAGCGGTAATTTATAATTGATACTGGACTGTGAATGTGTTTAGAAGTGTATGATACTCATGCTTTTGGTATACATATAATACATATAACTAGGCAACAACCAAAATGATCCAAGAGGCATTTTCATATCTTGATAGCACACCCAATATGGAAGTGAAACTTGAATTAATCGATACATTACGCACAGTCACTGAGGGCAAGGTACCAACAATAAAAAATAATAATAGTTGATTAAAACGACTGGATCCGCGAACGGAATTGATACTTATTCAAAACCTATTGTTGTTTAGATTTATGTCGAAGTTGAACGTGCACGTGTTACTCGTTTGTTGGCACAAATTCGTGAGGAAGAGGGTAAAATTAATGAAGCTGCAGATATTCTTCAAGAACTTCAGGTACAATACCGCTTGTGACGGATGGTAGAAGAGAGGAAAGAATGGTTTTGATTCGAGGTGAATGTTCTATGAAACCCACCAATTTAACCGATTTTTCTATTAATTAGGTAGAGACTTTTGGATCGATGGAAAAGCGAGAAAAGACAGATTTCATTCTTGAACAAATGCGATTATGCTTAGCCAAGCATGATTACGTACGAACACAAATTATCTCCAAAAAGATCAATACCCGATTCTTCCAGGAAAAGGAAAACGAGGCAAGTTTTAATTGGAAAAAGAACGAGGGATAAAGTGGATATAAGTGATATGGTTATGATACAATTTTCAGTATTGCCAATGATAATAACATGTCCATATATTATGCGATATTAGGACTTGAAACTTCGATTCTATGACTTGATGATTAAGCATGCTCTTCATGAAGAACAATACTTGAATGTTCACAAATTCTATAAACAAATCTATGATTCTGAATCTATTCAGCAAGACGAAACCAAATGGAAGGAGGTATATATACATAGTGAATGTGGGGGAAAAAAGGAAAGGAATAAAGATAAAACAAAACGTATATTAATTGTATATATTTGATTTTTTTTATTAGGCCCTTCAAAACGGCATTCTTTTCATTGTATTATCACCTTATGACAACGAACAATCCGATTTGTTGCACCGAATCTACGAAGATCCCAAACTCGCTCAAATTCCTCTCTACAAGTAGGTTCTGTTTTTATTGAATATGTTCGTGGACGATTTGGAAAACAACCAAATGAAAGTGAGAAGAAAAATATGACATTATAATAACAATATTATTATTAGTGAATTGACAAAATGCTTTGTTACTACCGAATTGATGCGCTGGCCCAAGATTGAAGAAGTATACGGTCAAGAATTGCAAAAAACATTTGTATTCTCTAAAACAACTGATGAAGGACAAAAGCGATGGAAGGAACTTCATAATCGAGTGATTGAACATAATATCCGTGTGGTTGCCAAGTATTATACTCGCGTGACCACCAAGCGATTGATGCAATTACTTGATTTGAACGAACGAGATACTGAAGAATTCTTGTCCAAGTTGGTTGTTTCCAAGACTATTTATGCACGTGTTGATCGACCAGCTGGTATTGTGTCATTCCAAGTCAAGAAGGATGCAAACCAGGTATTGAATGATTGGTCCAGTGATATCAACTCTTTGTTAAACTTAGTTGAAAAGACATGTCATTTGATTTCTAAAGAGGTAAATATGAATCCTTTCATAATAGATATGCAGAATGTGCTAAGTATAGGTGATTAATGGCTTTTTGTTTTTTAATAACAATAGGAAATGGTGCATAGCATAGCCAAAGTTATGTAGTGCCATCTTTATGTTTTAACAGCACACACATATTTCATACATCCTATATATACTCTACAATCTCTCTCTGTTACTCTCATCTCTTATCCATATACAGAAAAAAAAGAATAAAATGCCAATTTATCAATTATTAATAAGACTGAGTCAACTGTGACTGATAAATGCTATTTTTTGCCCGGTCTCCCCGAACAACGCCGCAGAAAACGCGTTATATAAAATCGAAATTTTTCGGGAAACTACTAAAAAGCACAACTGTTCCCTTGACAGCCTGGTTTTTTTTTACTTATAAACATGTCTGAGCCCGTGAAAGAAGAAAAAGTTGACGAAATTATCCAAAAGACTGAAGAAATCGTTCTTGGGTAAGTGTACTCTTTTAAACAACTTTGCAATCGCTCTTTTTTTTTTTTTGTTTCCTAGAATGAACTCAACTTTTTTTTCTGCATTCTTTACCCACCTCTTCCACTAATAAAAATAATAATAATAGTGAGGACGGTAAACCTTTGTCCAAGAAGGCTTTGAAAAAGCTTGAAAAAGAGCGTGAAAAGGCTGCTCGTAAGGCTGCTACAGCTGCCAAGCTTGCTGAAGAAAAGGCTGCTCGTGATGCTGCTAATGTGGTAAAATGTCAAACCCTTTTTCTTTTTTTTTGTCATATATTACACAGAATAATAAAAAAGTTGTCATAATAGTAACCCTTGCATCGTATGTTAATATGAATACTTTTATAATAGGATTTCTCCACCGATCGTTATGGCAAGCTCCCCATGAACCAATCCCAAACTCGCACAGGTAAATAAATAAATAAACATTTTGCATATTCGTGGGAGAGTTATATTTGTAGATCAGATAAAAAAAACAGTGATATATGAAAACCTGATCAATGGATCATTTTATAATATATTAGATACCAAGTACGAGGATATTAACAAGATCGATGGTAGTCGTGAAGGTGAAACCGTTGTGATCCGTGCTCGTGTTCACACCTCGCGTGCCACTGGCAACAAGATGTGCTTCTTTGTCTTCCGTCAAGGCGTTTCTACCATCCAAGGTATTATCACTGCTGATGAAACCACTATCAGTAAGCCTATGGTCAAGTTCTGCGTTGGTATTCCTGCCGAATCCATTGTCGTTGTTGAAGGCAAGATCACCAAGCCTGTGGATGAAGTCAAGAGCTGTACGATTTCGAATGCCGAATTGGCTATTTCCAAGATCAACATTGTCTCTGAAGTCCAGGGCCGCCTTCCTTTCTCTCTTGAAGATGCTTCGCGTCCTGAAACCGAATATGAAAATGAAGATGCTCAATTGGTCCGTGTAAACTTGGACACCCGTTTGAACAATCGTATTCTTGACTTGCGTACCACCACCAACAACGCCATCTTCCGTTTACAATCTGCTGTATGCTTGTTGTTCCGTGAATACTTGATTGAAAAGAACTTTATGGAAATCCATACACCCAAGATGATTGCTACTGCTTCTGAAGGTGGTTCCAACGTGTTCAAGATTTCCTACTTCAAGTCCAGCGCCTTTTTGGCTCAAAGTCCTCAATTGTACAAGCAAATGTGTATTGCTGCCGATTTCGACCGCGTTTTTGAAATCGCTCCCGTTTTCCGTGCTGAAGATTCGAATACCCATCGCCACATGACTGAATTCGTTGGTTTGGATATGGAAATGGCTTTCAAGGAGCATTATCATGAAGTCGTTGATGTTTTGGATGAAATGTTTGTGTACATCTTCTCCAACCTTCAAAAGCGTTATCGCACTGAAATTGAAGCTGTCAAGAAGCAATATCCTCATGAAGACTTTGAATTCTTGCCCAAGACTTTGCGTTTGAAATATGCTGAAGGTATCCAAATGCTTCGTGATGCTGGTGTTGAACTCGGTGACTATGATGATTTGAGGTAAATAGAAGGGGTTTTTTTTTGGCAAGAAAAGAAGTAATAATTATGGTGGTGATAGATGAAGGAAGTGGTCATGGAGGGGGTTGTAATATAACTCTAATGCATAAATATCATAAATAGCACCGCCAACGAAAAGTTGCTTGGTAAATTGGTCAAGGAAAAGTATCACACTGACTTTTACATTTTGGACAAGTTCCCTCTCGCTGTCCGTCCCTTCTACACCATGCCCGATCCCGAAAACCCTGAATACTCAAACTCATACGATATCTTCATGCGTGGTGAAGAAGTCCTTTCTGGTGCCCAACGTATCCATGATCCTGACTTTTTGACTGAACGTGCTAATGTTCACGGTATTGACCTATCCACCATTCAACCATACATTGATGCATTCAAGATTGGTGCTCCTCCACATGCTGGTGGTGGTGTCGGTCTTGAACGTGTTGTCATGTTGTTCCTTCAATTGGGTAACATTCGCCGTACTAGCTTGTTCCCTCGTGACCCCAAGCGTCTCGAACCATAAAAAAAATAACAAAACCCAAGCATCATTTTTAATGTCTCTTTTTTTCCTACAACACGCATATGCACACACACACACACACACACACACACAAACATTCTATCTCTCTCTCTCTCTCTCTCTTGCTCTACACTATGCTAATTAGAAACCATATTTTGCATATATAATGCTTTGCTAATACAATATATCGTTTTCAATGAAAAAAGAAATGTGAAAATGCATTATGTAGTTATTAAAATAAAATAAAAAAACAAAACAATTAAAAAAAATATACAATCTATCGTGATCTCTTTTTGCTTCGACCTGCTCCAGACTAAAATGTAAAGTTTTGATAAATGGTGATTAGTTTTTTTTTTTTTTTTTTTTTTTTTTTTTTGTTTTGTTTTCATTCGTTTATGCCTATTATTCATGTATTACCTCTGTTCGTTGTCGTTTACGGTTAAGTACATTCTTGAATCGCTCATTTTCTTCTCTTTCAACGTCTTGAATACCAACCAAATTGTTAAAGTCGTTCAAATTCTATATAAATACACATATAGTCAATATGAATATATCCAATTTGTCTAACATTCGTAACAATAAGCAAACTACTTTTATCTTTTGAACTTACATCAAATTCCGTTTCGAATCTCATACGATTCTTTGCATTCATTCGCTGTTTCTCTTTTCGTGTAGTTGTAAGACGGACATAGTTGTTTTCTTCATAATCGTCCTTCTCCTTGATCTGTCGATCCAATCGTTCACCGTAACCCATGCCTTCATTGACACCACCCAAGGCATCCACCTCTTCTGGAGCATCATTCATATCCACCATAAGATCACGAATAACACGAGAACGTGATGATCGTTCCCGTAAACGTTCTTGATCCCTTTCGTATTTAGATTTCTTGCCCTTGTTTTCATCATATACAACAGGTGCAAGTTTAGGTGGTCGATATACACCAGATTTACCTTGACCTATCATAAGTGTTCCACCAATATAGGTACATGTTAGCTTCCAATCTCATATCGAATGGGATAAACAACAACTCTTCCCAAATCAAAAAAAAAAAAAAAAAACAAATAACATTACCTTCTTCATCGCCCTCTTCCTCATCTTCCTCTTCTCCTTCCTCATCTCGGGCCAACAAGTTCATAGGGTTAGGCTTGAATGCCAAAGGATCTTGGTCACCTACTTCTGGTTGTTTTTGTGTACCCATGACCGCTGTTCGTACCAACTTGTCAATTTGATATTTCAGTTTGTTTTCAATAGGTTTCATTTTATCCAAAATCACTCGCAATTCGACTAAAGAATCGACGACAGGGTGATTTTCGATTTGTTTTCCCGAGAGTTTCAAATGAACATAGAATGCGAGTTCTGTAATGTATTGTACCATGAGTTGGTATTTTACTTCGAGGAACGAAACACCTTTGGAGGTTTTGATCTCGCCATCGTGGTATCTATTTTTACATGAAGTCTTTCAGTATATCCATCGATGAATCGTTTACTGTTCATTTGGATCCAGTTGTGTTTGTTGTCATACCTTTGAATAATAGGTTTTAATTGTGTTTTTAATTCAGTTACTTTCGATTTGAGATCTTTCAGTAATACTGACAATTCAGAAGCTAAATAATTGTATTAATGATAGTGTGAGTATAAGCAATTAATTATCATATAACATGGCAATGGCTATTCGAAAATTGACTATACGTTTATTTTCAGTGGCTTCTGTCGTTGCGATCGGTGAATCGGTCATAGTTTTAGATCTGTGTCAAGATTTGTTTAAAGAAGAGAGAGGCTCAAAAAAAGAAAAAAAATTTCTCGTCGCATTGTGTGTAACCTTTAAATGTAGTAAAAAAAAATTGATGCTCCCAAATACTCACTCAGTGACAACAGTTTCTCCTTTCTCTTTCTGTTTTTCTTTCTAAAAAAAATATGGTGGTTTTCAATAATAATACAAGTAGTTTTGGACATATCGACCATTTTCGTCGTTCTACGAATCCACGAGCTAAAGACATTTTATATTTCTGCTTTGAAAATACGTATTGGACATCAAAAAATGTCTCTAAAGTGATTAATGTATTCAGCGAACAATTCAAGAATGTACCTATCGATGCTTTCCGTGTACTTGCTCCTAATTACCGTGATGTCCAAGGGTGACTTGTCATTGAATCTCTTTTTCATAATGAACACGATGAAAGACGTCAGATTCTGCATCAAAGAGGTGATTTTCAACAACAAGTATTCCAAATAGCAAGACCAGGATTTATTACTTTTAAGATGAAAAGTGGTCATTGTGGTGACGATGACCCTAGTCTTATCCTTTCTGCCGATGATCATGGAAGCAATGATAGTAGTCAACGTTTTAGTACTAGTACCAGCAGGTTTTTCGGCCGAAATTTTAATTCGGGATATACGAGCGAGGCAACTACTGTACGTGCTCAGATTTTACCTTCTCTCCCTGATCACCCAGAATTCTCGAGATACATTTTTCGATCGCTACCATTGGATGTTCCACAAAATGCGCAAGCCATAGTCGAACAAGCAATTATAAATTGTTATAACCATCTTAAGCAGAGTACACATTCACCAAACGATGAAGATACAGTTAACTTGAATGAAGATATTATATCACTTTTACGAAATATCGATCTTGTCAGCTACAAAAACTCGGATGGTGAAGAGCATAACCAATACGTAAAGAAGCATATAATGGACATTATTTTTGAAACCACAAACAATATCCAAGGAGTCAACACGAATGGGGTATATTACAGTGGAATAGCATGCATAATTTTGAAGAATCCGGTAACGCTTTACAATGTAAAGAAATGTAGTTCTTCTTTGAGTATGTATGGAAATAAAACTTTTTATTCCACAAGTTACTCAAACCATTATGTATACTGTCAAAATTGCAAGTCTATGGATAACCATTCAATTGAAGATTGTCCTGACCAACAAAACAAATGCTACATCAATTGCAAAATTTATATCAAATGCAAAAATAAAACATTATAAAATAACCAACGTGATTCTTTTAAAATACAATCTTGCTGTGTTAGATCTCGTGATTCATCTACTATTTACATATATTATTCATTGTGGGATGCGTGTTGCTTGCTTCTTATGATAAATTTTCTGAGAAGGTAGAACTTAGATTATAAAAACTAAGATACCGCGCCTTCTGTCAAGCGGGCTAGAATGCTTATGGGGGGTAAATATCATACCAGCACCAGTGAGTATGTTTAAAGTTAATGGGATAGGGTTGTCTAATATTATTATTATTATATACGGCATATATTTTTATTTAATGTTTAATATTCTTACATACAACGCAGTAAAAAAAACAACATGGGCACATGTATAATTGATCTAGGTGAAGAGATTATTTTATTTGTATTGAGATAATTTTATTCGCGCGTAATAGTACATATGTAGTACTATAATTCTATTTGTTGCTATTGCTACATTCAACGGATAAAAGATGCTTTTCAAGTATAAAACATTTTATAATACAAGATTAGCTTAAGTACGCGAAAAAAATGGTTATACGTTCTATGTTGTATTCAAAAATCACCACGTGGATAAATATGTATGTACGCCATGATTGAATCTTGTAAATACCGTTTTTATTATATATTACGCTGTCATTAGAGAATATATACTTATTTATTTCGTGTATAATATAAATTTTCAATGTCACAATATGCTAATAAAAGTTAAGTATATGATTATTGCAGGCGCAATAGCATTCCATCCTTTTTCTTTTTTTTCTTTTCTTTCTTTTATTAAAAATATATACATGTCTTTGGCGATAAACGTGGTGAATATAACGGGAAAGGCTAAGACTATCGAGTATCCTGGAATAAAAGCTGTCAGCGAAATCAAAAAGTTTCAGCTATATACAAATTTGTATCCAAAGGGTATCAGCAACGACGTTCTTAATGAAATACTTCTTTTTGCATTGCTAATGACCACATAAACTCTACCACACACATACGTAAAGCACTTGACTTTCATGACACTGAAACTGTCCAAACGCTAAAATAGAAGAAAATAAATACCTCATTCACATACTAATTGTACATGTATAAGCACTCTGTTTATATTTGTAGACATATATATAAAGAATAATCTGTATGACTTGATAGTGAACATGTACAGTATTATATGGGATATAGTATCTGTATGAATTGATTGTAATAGACGATTGTTAACTGGGATCAGAACTATTATCTATTTCCTCCATATCATTGAAAATTTGTAATGTTGTTGGAAATTACAAAGATTGACTACATTAATTTGATTTATCTTTTTTTTTTGTATAGTAGGCTGTATGCATAAATATATTATTGAAAAAAGTGATTTATCAATATATTTATAATGTATATATCACATTAACGAACCTGTCACGGACATGATTGAATTTTCGTGATGGTGCAACATTAGTAGAAAAGCTGTTCTAGGATGATAAGCTGCTTCTAATACTCTTCTTTTGCTTTACATTCTCTTTTTTTTTCATAATAAGCGTTATTTATTCAGGCACTGTGGACGTTGGAATAATCGAACCATGCCTGCGTTGTACATCACCAGAGTCTCTAAATGTTTTATACTTTATCTTTTCTGATGATGCCAATATTGATTTTGATATAGCTTTAGTTGTGTTTGCAATCCATTTTGAAGTATAGACCTTGCAGTGTTTTTGGCAAATCCGGGATAACAAACGTGTAATAATTGAGGCTCTCTTTGGTGATAACTCGAAACGTAACAAAATTTACACTGAGTCGCAACGGCATGGAACGGTATTGAATATTGACAATAAGGAAGTTTATGTCCAAGTGGAAAATCCATTACCAGTTCGACAAAGCTACCAGATTTATACTTTAACGGATCTACCTCTTGATTTTGTCGAAGATGCTGTCCAAAAAATAAAGAACGCTACAGAAGATCAGCTGCGCAAATGCTATATGGATTTTTTACCTCAATATTCATTGATATTGGACATTCTTCCCGGATTTACGACGATAGAAGTCACGGGTAAACAATACTATAATTGTACGGCATCGATAATCGTATCCTCTGGTGCTAAGCTCCATTCCAAAACATGTAGCACATTTATAAACCTTTATGATCAACCGTACAGACTGAGGGATTCAGGATCTTACTACTATTACTGTGCTAATTGTAAAACTCTTAATTTTCACAACACAAAATAATGTCCATATATCAATACTACTACAGCTTAAATTTATCCTTTGCTTCCTTCTATTCTATCATTTCACTGTACATTCTATGTGACAAATAACAACAATTAAAAAAACCTTAGCTCTCCATTAAATGTAAAATCAAAACAAAAAAAAAGACATGTATTGAATAATAATTATGGCGTATAAGGTGTATAAGAGAAGGGATGGCTATGTACAGGATTCTTGGAAAATCTAAGGTTGAGTTCTTCATTTTTCTAATTCCTTCGCCAGCATTTCATTGAATTCATCTGGATTATCGAGATACATATGATGGCCACCATATTTGATACGTAAAATATCAACTGGAACTTTCATATGTACCTTTGCATTTTCAGCTGCCTTATAATCCATCCAATCTATAGAGTGAAATATACTGAAGTTAAATAACCAAGTAATCCTTTCTTTTAAAACTGTAACCTGCTCTAAATCCATGAAAAAACAAATAAAAACCATACCCCATTCACCATAAATGAAAACTGTAGGCATTTTTAATTCCGAAAGCCGGTTGAATAATGGTCGTCGACCAAAAGCTCCAGGTTTCAAAATTGCAGCCAACGCATATTCTCCCGATCCAGTAGATGCAGTGATGTTATAACTAGATATACAGAATGAAAAGATTAGCAAAAGCCCTTCCAGTATATATAATTAATTATAACGATAAAAATATCAGAGGCTTACATGTAATCATAAAGATCATATCGTTCAGGCGTATCTAAATGTGCAAATCTTCGGGTGGTATAAGAGTTCACCAAGCTTATAAATAGTAATAATAATCCGTTAATATATATTTCAACTTGTCATTAAGGAGAAGAGAGAGAGAAGGATAGAATATAAAAATATATATATTAGCTACCTTGCACCAAAAGGTCCAATCGTACGAACAATGCTCATAGGAGTAACATTTTTATCCCATAAATACTTTGCCCATCCAGGAATTTTACGTCTAGGTTGAGGTGGCTCAGAGTCATCTGAATCGCTACCAGCATCATTTTGTGTTGCTGCATCATCTAATGTATCTGCCGTACCCGATTGTACTTTTGCATTCAATTGGGCTGCATCTTTACTAATCACTTGTTGTGGTGTAGCATTCTTATCAGCAGAAGGTTCTTGTTGTTCTGGGGGCGCTTGTGCAATGCCAGCTAATAAAATAAAATAGATAATTAGTAACACTATATTACAAGATAAAATATACAATATGTATGTATACTCCTATAGGCAGCTTTACCTGGAGAAATAAGGACAAGTTTTTCAACACGTTCTGGGTATTTGAGAGCATAACATGTGGAGAAATATCCGCCTAAAGAATGCCCCATCAATACCATTTTTTCCAAACCCACTTGTTTACGCCAATCTTCTAACGATTCAACAAAGTGATCCTCGACTTCGTCAATCACTTCATCCCATGTTTGGTTTCTTTTTGGATTAATCGTCCACTTTGGTCTTGAACTTCTGCCCATACCCAACCAATCTATTATAAACACAATGGAATCATTTAGTTTCAGTTCATATCTGTTTATCTTACATTGTTCTTTGACATTTCTTTTCAATGGGGATAAAACTTACCAATAGCAAAAAGTTGTGAATTGGGTATTTGACCTAATGATTGGAAATTTCTACAAAAATAGAACGGAGATAAGTTTACACTCCTCATAATTGCATAATCTACTTCTTTATCAACTTTTTTTTTACCTATAAAAGAATCCAAGACCTGCACCATAACCATGACATAAAACCAAATTCTTTGTTTGATCCTTTTTAATGCCTTGGGAGAAAGTTTTCATATCAGCTTCTGTATCCAATTCAAATTGATCACCCTTATCATTTGCTCGGAAATGCAAGGTATTCACAAGCCGAGCTCCCTTTTCATTCAAGTTTGTTGAACGATCGTCCAATGGAACTCGAGCTACACGACCAATAAGAGGTAACTTCGCTGCATAAAGTGGAGTTCGGTGTAACAGTCTAGCTTCGGCAATGGATGCTGTATGGTCTGACTGATGCCACCAATTGCGAAGAAAGTTCAGTCGACTTGTTGGAGGGATTGTAGCTGGCAATGTGGGGAGTAGAGAAGAGAAATTAGGAGGTTGTTCCGATACTGCAGTATTCATTGATCCGTTTCACTTTATAGTGTTTTTGGTTTAAAAAAAATGAATAAGGAAAAGAAGAAAGTTGTCAAAAAGGGTTACTTTTTTCTTTTTGTACATAATTATTTCAAAGAAGTTCTCGGCGAGCTGCATATCCAATTAAATTCAAAGCTGACGTGTATATCCAATTAAATCCATAGCTGACGTGTATAATCCATTTTGGGAAAGAAATGCCCAGATATTATAGTTTTTATTTAACATCTCCTTTGGAACACAGCCTTCCGGTCGGGCATGTTTGTTCGAAACAGATCAATTTAAGTATATAGAAGAGAAAAAAATACTGTTGGGTACAGGGAAGAGGTCATAGGTGGTAGGAGAGGTTGCCTATTATGTTGTATGGTATTCAAAGTTAAGGAAATCGCAAGCAAACTTTTAGTTAGTGGGATGAAGAAAGGGCTCTTTTATTTAAAAGATTTATTTTTCTTTTTTTTGAGGGGAGGGGGTATCTACATCTCTGTTATGTTTGCATCAATTATAACCAAATGGGTCATAATCAGCTTTGGTAATCCAATTTTTTGCTAGAAAAGTTCAAGCTATTTGGCTAAGGTATTTTTGAGGGCAATTCTGCATTGTTTGTATAATGCATCAACTTTGGTATAACTTTAAGCCAATTTTGTATTTTCAGGAAGTGAAAGTGTTGAAAGTTGCCTGTCATTAACACTATTTAGACTAAGTGGTTCAAATGTTGTCAGCAGATTGGTACCAGCTTTTTTGATACACCAGCGGGCTACAAATTTGTATTCAAAGTATAATAAAATACCTACTCTGTGGAAAATGTGATGTCTAAAAATCGGGTTGTTTTGATGCTGCATGATCTGAGGAGCTTGCGGATTTCTTTTCGTGGTCGACGGTATTTTGACGGGAGGTAACTGTAATTAGTTAATTTTGGGAACTTTGAAATTGCACCCATATTTTCGGCAAGGAGATCGAATGGTAACGATAATACAAAAAAAAAGGATGCAAGTAGTTACAGGTTTCGATAGTAAGAAAGATATATTTGTATAAACCAATAAAAGTGTAACTGAAATCAATTTATATTAGGCATGCTGCTATTATTGATGATGATGGTTTGACAGATGGTCTTTCTTTTCTTTTTTTTTTTCAAGCTTGAATTAAATATGGGCCATAATATGGATTAAAATACGTGACTTCCCCATGAACTATTTCTGATTATTTTTTCAACATTGTCAATAGAATATTTATGAGTTGCTTCTATTGTCTCTCCAACATGGCAAGCTCTTATTACGCAATGGGATCAGTTGTGGTAATAGTTTAATTTAATCAATGAACAGCTCAAGTAATCCTGCTTGTGGTTCCACATGTTGGAATGCATGTAAAACGTCTATTGGTGTACTACTAATACCCATCTATTATTAACTTATAGCAATGCTTACATATTCATTGAAGTTCAAGGAGAACGCTATATTCACCAACAAAAACAACCAAGGTACAAAAAAAAATGGGAGGAACACGCGTCTATCACAACTGAATGGAAGAAATGATGATCGTTTCGTTTCTAAATTTATGCAACATAATAAATAAAACAAAGTGTATCATCCTCATGTAGATACCAGTTATATCAAATACCAAATTTGAAAAGTGATCCCCATACTGATAATCTTCGAATCGTTTACCAATATGATCTACATGGAGATGAATGCTTATTCAACTCTAAAAAAAACCCTCAAAGGCTTTCAGATTAGAAGCTGCTGTAAGAAAAGATAAAATACTTATTGATGTTCTCCTTCTATTGACCTTCTAATTTACAAAACCTTCAGTGATATTTGTGGATTTGCAACTTTGTATGTTATTAAATCCGTAATAAAGTACTTTGTTTGGGATTCTCACTGCACAATCATGATCCTCCTTATAAATAATACCAGGATAAAACCACCCCTTTCTCCTGCTTTGATACTTACATACACCGAAGCCGTCATGGTAAGTCTATCTTCTCTTGGAATCGCCGTAAAATAGAGAAATAAGTAATTTCTTTGATACACCATTGGTGTAGTTTAACAACACTAATATGTAACAACAATTAAGCGATTGGTTACGCATGATAAAGTTGTGCTCAAAGTTCGTTTCCTCCAAAGCTATCGAAATAAAGTGGAGTTGGATATCCACGTGACAAGTGCTTTAATCAAGTTGTAAGTAGTGAATGCAATAGAATTGTGAATATTATCCGCCAGTTGATATATATAGACAATGGGTTGTTATAGAACTGTAAAATAAAGCTCGCCTTTATAATATATAAATTAATATGAAAGGGCTTTACGTTTTCTTGGTGGTGTGACTCCCGATCCAACTCTTGAAAACACTACTTTTGCCCACTGGTACATTGCATCTTTATTGGGACCAGGCTTTGAATCAGAGCCGATGTTCCATGATATTTGGTAAGAAAATACAAGGATTTTTATAAATTAGTAGCAGTAGCAGTAATAGACTCTTACTAACCAAAAAAAAAACTAAATAGGGCCAGTGGTCAATTAGCCAGCGATAATAAAAAATAGGAACCTGGTTATGTGATTTACGTTGTTCGAAGTACTAATATCAATCACGGAATCATTGCTGAAGAATCCAAGGCTCCATCCGTTAACTCACAGCGTGAATAAGATCAAGTCAGCACCCCAAAAAAAATAAAGTCATGTACAATAAGTTGGTTATCCAAAATGTACATGGTATACTGCCCTCATGCAAGGATTTGAATTTAATACCCTACAAAATGAGTGTACAAAGGTTCCAAAACTTATTCCATCTGGGCAGAAGAGTATACAGAATTTTGAAGAATTCTCGGATATCGGTATGACAAACTACTGTTTTTTGTTTTCTCTCAAGGGAATATTCCTTTACTGACGAGTATATATAATAACAAACCGATTCTCATCATATTACTACTACAAATATTCCTCTTGCAAGAACTAATTTAATATACCTTATACGTATTGGCGATATGAGGAAGAACTAGTTGGAGCACGGGTCTTATTGACAAAGTATATAAAGGAAGGTGACTAGTAGCATGATATTTTTTAGTAAAACTTTGAATTATCTGCTCTCCTGGTGGGCAACATTTCCTCATAATTTTTCATTCGTCTTTGCCTGTTATGATTAATTAATAAAGTACTGAAAAATTAACATTGAACACCCATAAATAATATTCGGTTCTATGCGAAAAAACAACTGGAGGAGTTCTCATAGATAAATATTAATGAGTACGTGAATCAAAAAAAATGACGGAAAATGATGTATTTATGTGGCTTTGGTTTTGGTTAAAAGATGCAATTATTACACGATATAGAATAAAATGGTAAAATGGCGATAAATGATATTAAAGATTGCTCATGGTTTCATTATAGGATTGAAAAGTGAGTTTGGCAATTTCATGATAAAGAAGTCTATTCCAGTCATCCACAGGACCTATATTGAAATTAATATAATAGGGAAGAAAAACCCGAAAATCCGGTACTACGTGAGTGGAATGGGGTTCGGAGAAAAAATACATAATGTCAACCTTCCAATAATGGAGTAATGCTTACCTGGCAAACAAAAGTGCAAACAATCCTTATCTGGACGAGAATGTGCGTCACCTCGATAGTCGGTAAATGATACATCAAGTAATTGAAATCGCTCATCACCTTGTTGCTTGGCAATCCAATTCTATATTTATCCCATGGTAATCAACAATCAAATTATTATAAGATAATTATTCTAGTAGGTACACGATAACATAATAGCTAGTAGCAAGATAGAATATTAATTCATAATCAACTTACACTATACACTTCATTATATGGCTCAAACATATTCCATTCGTATGGTTCAGGTGATGGTTTGACAATTGTTTCTTGAGGATCGGAGTATTGAGAACACTCAGTGTGTCCAAAAGGGGAAGTGCGCAACCATACACGTTGGTGTGATTCAACATCCTCTTTAAGAGCTTGGAACACAGAATTCATAGCTGCAGTGTATCCTTCTAAAAGTTCTTCTTGGGAACGATTAGGGCCAAACTTGAGATCTGAGCGCCAATGTGGGCCCTATATAACAACAATGATAATTATAAAACGGAAAAAAGGCATGGGGTATAAGTATTCCTATCTTCTTTCATTCTTTTGAGAAAATCACACTCTACGACAAAAATGACACCATGCACAGGGCATTATAATTATCATCATGACGAAGAGCAGAAAAAAAAGAAACTCAAGAAAACAAAAAAGCTTATTTTTATATACCGTGTTTAATACTATATAATCGAAATAAGGTATCAAGTGACGCCTATTATTAAAATTAGAATACAACCCATCAGTATATAAATATTTTCTTTCTTTCGTATTAATTAACTAAATAGAAAAACGGAATGTATCCATCGAATGATAATAATTAAAACATACCATGGGTAATTACTTCCTTTACTTAAAAGTTCACCTTGATCATCCATAGGTTCCAAGACTTTATAATCACCAAGACGGACAAGATTATCCGACCGGAGAAATGCAACAGCTAATGCCTTATCCCCTTGTTCATTTTTATATACCAACTGATTCACCTTGATATGTGGATTGCCTCCTGTAAGAGCTTTCTCGTTCTTTTTAGGTACTTGAAGGTATTCACCTAATAAACAACTTAAACTTTCAAATTGAAGTTGAGTGATTGAATCACCGATAAATAAAAGTGGATGTTCAGATAGGTGTTGTGCAAGTGTATGTGGATCCATTGAAAGAACACTGCATTCTGACGGCTTCCAAGTATAATCGACACTATTATATATATATATTTATTAAATTCAGTTGATAGTTTAGTCAAAAGTTGTCTGGTTTAATTTATATACATATCATTGACGACGCGAATTTTCGCATGAACAGTGTGACCAAAGATATATACAGTAATGGATAAGGAGAAGAAAATTTAAGGATGAAGAAAAGGGGAAAGAAGTATACAATATAAAAAAAAGACTTACATATGTCGATTACGATCTAATTCGTGCTTATTACGTTTATAGCATTGGTGAGGGAACTTCTTGTGGCAATGATACCCTGTCTCCTTTTCAAAAGATTTTTGATCCTTGGCCTTGATAGGTTCATGTTCCCATTGACCCTGGTTAAATCCCTCAATAGAGCAGACATTCTCTGGAATATTATCATTTAGGGGTTGCCCTCTGTAGTACACAAATTTTTTGAACATTGTCGCAGTTGATGGCAACATGAGTGCTTTATCATTTCGAAATGACCATGCCAGCATGGTGAGCACAATTAAGCCTGGAATGGCGACTAAGCATACAAGCGGACGATATCGGTCGGTTTTTTGTGGTTGTCGTAGAGGGTGTATGGAATGCATTACTTCAGTAATGTGTTATATATATTATGGTTTGTGTTGATATGTTGGTATGATGATATGGTAATAATAAGTCACTAATAGCAAAGGATAATAAATGAAATGGTCGCTCGATAGGAAAGAAAGAGAGGAAGAAGAGGGAGTGAGATTATACGTGTCAACAAAAATAGTTAAATAAATGATGGATGAAAGGAAAGGATGAGTTGAATAACTTGTCTTGATTTTCTGTAGTAGTTGACTTTTTCTAATAAATCAAAAGAGATTGTATTTTTCCTGTAATGGATGTTTCTTGAGGCTGAAAAATAATAAAAAAGAAGAAAAAAAACTAAAAAAGGGAAATAAGGACAAAGTCTTTAGAACATTGCGAGAGGGTGTGTGTGTACTAAGTTTTTAGGTTTATAGCGGAGAGATATATCAAGCTTACATAGAGGATAAAAGTATTACTTATCAAAGGGGGGAGAGGTTAAAAGTCTGATATAACGTGCATCCACGTTAGATATCTTGATCTGGCAAGTTAGAGCGTGGTTTTTAAGTGACATCTTGGAAACTCAAGAAGCCTCATAATAGAAGTCCGTATGAACACATTTTCCGGAAGGTCTTTACTTTCCCTTCCGTTTTTTCATCTTGTTCTATTTTACTCAATGTTGAATCTTATAATTCCAAAGGTGATACAATCAATGCTTTCTCTTTTTCTACTTCTTTTTTCATTCGAAGAAGAATGCCTTTTTCTTTCTTTTTTTTTAAAAAATGAAAACACTCACCTATTGTCGTCCCTGCTAGTAAATTAAGCTTTTTAACTCGTGTAACCAATGATTTAACCTGGTACTGGATTTTCTCGAATTTCCATATAAAATTAATGATAATTGAATTAACATTTAGTATATAGTCCAATTGACTCCACACTATTTCGTTTTTGTTTGTAAATTTATAAAAGATATTAAATTGAATATATATGTTATAATAATACTAAAATAATGGATAATTATCCATTTTGTTCATATCATTAGTAGATCTTATTCTATGATTGATACGTAAGCGAGAGAAGAAAAAGTTTCTTGATAACACCATGTACAGCAGTAATTTAATTAAATAATTCACACTCCTACACTACACACTTGCAGCACCACAAACAAATTAGAGGAGTAGTGTATTTTTTATTCTATGCATTAAAAAATGGCTCCTAGTTTAACAGATCCCTATTGAGATTCATGCATTAACCAAATAAGCCCAACTATATATATATGTGGCATGCTAAGAATCCTGACTTGGGTTGAGAGAATTTGGTGGTAAGCAATATCTTTGTAAAAAGGAAATAACAGCTTTGTTTATTTTTATAATAGATACGTAGCTGTGTGGAAACCTGAGTTGTTGTCAAAGTGAAAAAGGGGATGTTGAAAAGGAATTCTTCCTCCAAATTAATAAGAAACTGGGTTGCTTGTTTTTCTCTGTTGACAAAAATATCTAGATTATCTTCTATTTGAAATTGATTATATAGAGTAGATGATGGTGATGATGATGTAATTTATTGTTAAATACGTATTATAAAAACAATTAGGCCCTCCTTTCTACATATCAAGAGAAATTTAAGATTACTTTATAGTGAAGTTGAAGTAATAAAAACATGTACAGATGTGGGAAATCCTACCGAGCAGATGTGTAAAATACATTCGGAATATTGATCTAAATTATTACATTTCTATGCATAGTAACTAAACAGACTCGTTTTTATTTATTGTTATATATTGGTTAAAAGTATTTGATATACACCTGAATACATCATATATGCAAATAATAGTCTATTAACATTTTTGAATTATCTTTTTATTACCATAGAATACTTTATATCTTTACAGACCAAACGTTCTTCTTACTGGACTTAGCAATAATTCAGAGCAAAGGTATAAATTGGGGAAGGATATAAAATCATAGTGAATATATATATATCAATGGGCAGCCCAGAATAATAATAAACCATGGTCGTTTTTTCTGTATCAATAATATTGGCTCCTTGCACCAAACATGATTTTGATTAATTATCAATATTACATAAGTAACAAGTAAGAAACACCTATCACATATTCCATTTGATTTACATATAAGGAGGTAATATTTATTTCAGCTCTTTCTCTTTGGACCCCATCCATCACTAGCTCCTCCTTCTGCTATCTTGACTTCACGAGCCTTGGGCTTTTTCTTTTTAATCTTTTTCGCTACAGCCACTACTGTTTCTGAATGAACTGGGCTAGGTACAGGTGATGCACGTGATGTAGAAGCGGAGGATAGTTGTCGTACTGGTTGTGGTGGTAATGATTGTGTTTGTGATAATGGTACTGCCGTTGTAGATTCCTGATCCTGTTGTTGTGGTAATTTTAATGATGTACTACTTCCACTGGGTGATAAAGAAGGCGAAGGTGATTGTATTGCTACACGAGCTGCTATATTTTGATCCCGTGCTTGTTCCGCCCGTTTTATACTATCAATCTGTGATAAATATTGTATTTTTGTATTCTTCAGTTTATCAGCGCGTCGCTGTAATTGAGCAGATCTCGCTGAAAGCATCGACATGGTGGATCGTAACGATAATAATTTGGTATAATACGTCGATACTTGTGCCATCTACGAATTACAAGATAAGCATATTCACTACTTTTTATTCAATATAACCAAAGATATAAATTATTTTTACCGTTTCTTTGATTTGTTCTAGTTTTTCTTCGTCTTCTTCATTCTTGGCTTCTGCTTCGTTTATTGTTTTACTTAGTTCAAGTTGCTCTTGCCTAAGTAAAAGAAAATAACGTGTTTCAGAATCAAGTGCTTCTTTTTTGAATGGATATATTCTATTATTCTATTATCCAAAGAAAATTTACCCAAGTTGTAAAAGTTGAGATTCTAATCGTTTTATGATATCAATAATCTGTGTCGAAATGTCATGAGAGAGATGAGATTCTGGTGGGGTTGTTGTTGGTGCTTGGATGTCGGTCATTCTTTTGCAGGAACTGAAAAAATAGTAAAAGGCGAGGAAATATGGAAGGCAACGGACTTTTTTCAAGCAAATATTTTTTTTTTGTTCTTTTTGAAACTTTAACTCATTTTTGATCGATCTGGTCATGACAACAACAGTCGAAACAATCAAGGAATATATTACAAAAGCAGCCTTTGGAAATGAAGCTAATAAATACTATGAAACGGGTCTTGAAGCGATTCGTACATTAGTCAAAGCCCAATGCTGTCACCGCTGCTGTCTTCGCTTTATACACGCTCAGGACCTGAACCTTTTTACACTTCCTGAAAAGGTATAAACAAAGCTTTCTAGATTTGTTTAAAGAGAAACACTTGCAACAAGTACTAATGCTTCTTTCATTTGTATTTGTACAGGAATTAAAGTCACTGTTTACCAAAATACTTGAGCCAGAAGAGATCTCTTTGACAAAGGTCCAAAACCCTGTTTGTACCGCGTGTGTTGGCGCACTTCAGTATGCAGAAACTTTCGTGGATGATATTGGTAAACGATTACAAGACGAAGATTACCAAACCAAGAGTATCAACTTGACGTGTACTTTACCTATCAGTATACTATCTCGAGATCGTTTATTACAATTCTATTTGAAGGATACACTTGGCATTGACAAAGTACAAAAAGCACGCGATCCAAAAGAACCATTCAAATTCATCATTGCTGGGCAACTCTGGAAAGATTTTGGTGTTGAATTATGGAATAATGGACCGTTACGGATGACTGTAGTTACTGAACATGAACCTACATCACAAGATCATATGTTTTTGACTCAAGTGAAGGAACCAGTATTAAAAATAAGAACAAAGAAAAGAAAGGTAATATGTCACTTTGGATTATTTGTTAAAAAAGAGAAAGGATATGGCATGAAGAGATTTAGGCTTTCTTTTTGGATTGATTGATATTAACACATCTTAATTTTTAGGGCATAGTACAAACCTTGGGCGATTCTCGAGCAATGGTTGTAGAAGCACTTAATGCATTAAAGGATACTGAAGCACGATCGTAAGTTGATTCATGATATTTATGCAGGAAAGATGACCAGCTAACTTTATTAATAACATACCAGGCTTACAACGATACCACCCACACCACAATCAATCCAAGCAGTATTGTCTTCAATTGATTTAATTCACGATTCTTCTTACATTGGTGGTAAAGTACCAACTAACTGCTTACTATTGTTGTTACGAAAACGTATATTTTATTTGATTGGTAACGTTTATCCTATCACAGGGCGATATATCAAGTATTCTCGAGAATACAGTCAAACGCCATGGGCCATCAAGGGCAAGAAATTAACGGAGAACAGTGTATCAGAATGTATTTGTGAAGTACTCAAAAAACAATTTCGAGCAGATGGTAAATTGATCTAGGGATCCAGTATATAATCTACTCTATTTGCGTATAATATTAACTCTATATTTTAATACTCTACTATTTAAAAAGATTACAAGTTTGTTTCTGCTGGACGAGAAGATGCCAATGTACGAATGCTTCAAACAGGAAGACCTTTTTATTGTGAATTAATAAACCCACGTAAAGTGAAGTTCGAAAAGAGCGAACTGCTTGCTATGCAAGATGAAATCAATTCATTGCCATCCAAAAATGACGTGCAATTAAGAGATATTGCAACAATTGAGCAGTATGTACCCACATATATTATAAACATATCAATCAGCGTTATTATCATGCTACTTACCAAATGTTATGTTTTTTTTTATAAAACAGAGCCGATACAAAGATCATCAAAGAAGGAGAACAACATAAACGGAAAACATATAGGTATTTATATTTTTTTATATAATAATGCCTTTTACCATGATAACTAAAATAAAGTATATAAAGTGCTTTGGTATGGGTATCAAATCCAGTGACAGAGGAAATGATCAATAGAGTAAATGAAGCTGGATCCAATCCATTTAAAATCCAACAAAACACACCAGTTCGTGTATTCCAAAGGTAGCTTTTTTTAACAAAAAAAAAGCGATCAATCCATAGTAGATGCAAATCTATTGGCTTCAACAAAAGATATTGGCATGGATGGATCTAATATATGCTACTTTTATTAGACGTGCCGGAATTATTCGCGAAAAGGAAATCCATTTCTGTAAAGCAACCAAACCAACCAATGTCAAAGAAGATACAGATGAATCAGCAGAAAAACACTTCGTGATTGTGACAATGAATACACAAGCTGGTACTTATATTAAAGAGTTTATCCACGGCGATCTTGGTCGTACACAACCCAACTTTGCATCACTTGCAGGTGTACAAGCTGCTGACCTGATTGAATTGGATGTCATTGAAGTTGATCTCGTATGGCCACCTCAAAAGTAAAAGAATATCAAAAAATTGCAAGAATAGTATTTATAATATAATACATGTTAAACAAAATGAGAGAGAGAGAAGGAATGATGGTGGTATTTTTGGTTGTTATTGTTCAAGAGCTTTTGCTTTTTGATTCTTTTTTGGGCGGTGGTGGTGTTAATACACGTTGTACATAGATTATATATAATGTTGTCTCTACTATTGCAATTCCAATAGCTCCTCCAAGAGATAAAATGATTCTCTATAAAATACATTGTTTTATATATGATTAATCGTTTTGTATCTCTTTCTAATAATAATAAAAAGGAATTAATACTTACTACACCTAATTCATTTGTCATTGTACGAGAACCCATGTAAATGGCTGTAAATACAGCAACCATAGAAAGACCAATATTAACAATGGTCACAATATGACCTTGAATTTGTTTCAGTTCTCCAGGTCGAATACTGAATGCATATTTTTCGTTTTCTGACGTGATCACCGAAGCAACCATGGATGCATATTCTCGATTACTTTGTTCATCTTTTAATTTCTTTAACCTTGCCTCTCGTTCTGCTTTGACCTATAATGTTTCATCCATCCAAAATATAATAATAAGATATGCATCCTCTTTTTCGCCCCTTTCTTGTTTTGATTCATATAAACACAACGCACCTCAGGATCTTCCTCAGGCTTTGGTTCTATAAAAACACTTGTTCCTTTTACAAGTTCATGAAACCAGACACGACCTTTACCATCCCATCAAAAAGAAGAAAAAGAGCCATATAAATATATTAGATCAAAGAGTAACAGTGTTATTTCCTAAAAGTATATCTATGAATTTTTTTTCTTTTACCTGGTTGTTGTTTTGAAAGAAAGTTACAAGATTCACGTAATAAACCAAGTGACACCCCATTCTTGTGATCAAGTGATGCTTTTGCTGCGATCTGTGCTTCTTTACGAAATTTCGGACAAAAGTTGGGATCTTCAAGAGCTGATTGGAATAACTCTTGCATTGGTTTTGTAAGTGTTAATTGCATGGGTATAATGACCAAATATATATTGGCAAAAAAAAGGTAAAGGAAAAGAAAGGCTTGAAATAAAAAAGGTGACAATGATTGAGGGGATTTATCCCGTGTTCCGTCCTGGTTTTCTTTCCCAAACTTATACTAGCTTCATTTTTTCCTCTTCTCATTTATCTTTTTCACTCCTAGCCATGCATCAAAACAAAAAGCTTATATGCTTTTGAAGAACGTTTCAGATTCTAATACATTTTAGTGACTAAAAAAAAGGATATGCGAATAGGCATAAAATGACGGTCCATCTCCAACTCATAATAGCAAAAAAAAAAAAAAAAAAAAGATGAACATTTATAAACAAAACAGTTTAGTAACGTATCATTTTTTTTTGTACGTATCTATATAATTTTTGCTATTTTCCATCTTCCAATACAATGACCACCAAGTCTCCAATATAAAAAGAAAAACATCATCATTTTATGGATCATTCTGAAGGAAGTAGACTGTTTGAATATATTTTAAACTTCTTTTATGGAGTTGATTTTTATACCACAGGCATGAACATAATTGTCTTATAATCCAAAAAGGTTGGGTTTTATTTTGTTTATTATGAGTAGGAATCCTTCATATTTCAATTACCTTGAAAACATGCTATCTGATTATCTATCACGTCATTAATCATTCCCTTCAAACCTAAAATTAGTACAACGCTTTTAATGGAGCAAGGAATATATATAACTTACCTCTAATTCCTCATCTTTGCGCAATGATAAAACCACGCAAGTGAGGTTATACCTCTAGTTTCAAGAGGTAGCAAGTCATTTTTCAAAACATTTTTGCTATAATTCTTCCAAAGTTTGTGGAAAACAGAAACCGCACACATATAGTACACAATACGCTTTTTTATCCACCAGTGATGAAACATAGACGTAGCAGCCTGTGCCCATTATTTGAGCAAATGGGCTTGTAATGGAGTCGATAACGCTTGGAGGGATGAATTACATTGATTTAAAGATAAAGTTAGATGCAAGAATAGAGGGACTCAGGTTCATCTTAAAGTTTGGCTGTGCTGGCGTTCGGAGTATGTAGACGCAAATTCACCTGTTACTGTTTCTATCTGTTCATCCTCTTCATCATTTTCCATAGTAGGCACCAATAAACCCCAATCCAAACACATTGTCTATCCATTCATTTCTCCATGCTTCGTGGACAAGGTATCATCCTTATATAATTAAATAACAAATTGTAAGAAAAACTTTTCATGTTTACCAGTGTATGTCGCCTATTCTACTACAATAACACCATCAGGTTTTTATCATTGTAAGAACCTTATCATTTTAATAAAAGAAGGGTTCAAACACATTTGCCCAGACTTTTTTACAATATAATGAACACCCATATTTTCCACACTACATATTTTGCAACTGTTATAGAGAATTTTCCAGAAAAACATATTATGCTAACATAATTTTATAAACATAAAAAAAATACAGGCGTTTATAAAAAAGGCCATATGTACTTTGAATCCAGCATCCGCTGGCTGACAACGTGGACTAGAACTAGTGACGCGTCAAAAAGTACTCCATTGAGGAGGGAGAGAGAAAGGGGGTAAACTATATTTAAGCTGGTGAATGGAGCAATGAGTTTATATTAGTTGAGTGATCTTCAAATACTACATCTTCGTCTTAAATGGTTTACGAAACCATAACCTTACCAAAGCAAATTAAAAAAAAACATAAAAGAAATGTGTAAAAAGAAAAAGATCTAATAGAAGAGAATTAATCATTAAAATACATAGATAAATATCAATATTCACACATTAACTTGATGATTCACCTCTCCAATACCCAACTAAGCATCATGATAATGAAAGTCATACATATCTTGAAATAAGCAAAAAAAAAAAAAAAAAAAAAAAAAAGGGCAAGTTTAAAGACATCCCGGGTCAAAGCATGACCAAAAACAGACAACAAGGTAGATATTTCAGTAGGAATGACATGATATGGCAAAGGATTAAACCAACATATATGATGAAAGATGGACTGTATAGCATGACGATGAATCGGTACAGCATACATGATAAAAGTTTGTTCAGGGTGGCTTGATCAACGGGTGTTCATGATGCAACATAAAGTAGAACCAAAGGCCAAAGATCATGTGACACAACAAAGAATTACCAAAGAAGGATGGCTTGACACATGGTAGTAATAAAATAATCCCATAGTATATACGATCAATGGAAACATACAACATAGTGCATAGTATGGATGACCGAAGGAGATTGATACAAGAGAGCAACAACTTGGATGACTAATAAAGAAGATGGGTAACACAAAAAAAAAGATTTGTATTATCATCAGGTAGAAGACACATTATAAATATAATACGATCACGAAAAAAAAAAGGTGTCAAAAGAAATCCAATAACATACCATAATATATCGCACCATGTTTGGGAGGAAAACAGCAGGAAACAATGTTACATGACCAAAAAGATGAGTGTGACGGCTGCCGCAGTAAGGATGGATGGATGAAACGATCAACAAAATGGTGAATCAGAGCAGAAACATCTAGACAAGGATGATCATAAAAAGTTTACCAAGAGAATGAAGGGACAGATGAACCATGGGAGTTTGACCGGATGGATTGGAGCCAGAGAACCATGGATGGATTGAGCAAGACCTTGCTGCATGATGGATTGTGATGAAAAGAAATAATGATGGATGATAAATGATTGGATGATTAAATAAAAATAAAAAAAAGAAGAAGAAAGAAAAGGTACGGTGATAATTTTTACAATTTTGGGGGACTATTTTGAACCCTTATTATACTTTTTCAACATTGAAACAATGAACCATTTTTCAATCCTTTATAACTTTATCAATTTTGATCGATATAAGACGAGATGAGTCTTGTTTTAAAGCTAATAACCTAGACTTTTTTAATATATGTTTTTCATTATAATGATATTTGATGATATAGTTATATTTTTATTTAAAAATAATAAAGTAATATTTTGACAAGATGATCGTATGACAACTTCTAAAAACGGAAATTTCAAAATAGTTGTGACATCTAAACGGAATATTTTTTTATTGGATGGGTAATAAAGTAGATAAGAGAGACTTGCTTTTTTTTTAAAAGAGTATACTGGATGATTGATGTATTGATTAATAAGAGGATGATATCATTTCTATGTACGTAATTAAAGAACAATAAGCATGTTCTTTATATATGTCGAGCAAAGACGGAGAGGTTTTTTTTTAAAAAAGAAAGAAGCCATTGAACTCAATTGAATTTATTGACATGACTTTACTAGACATTCAATAATAAAACTGACATGATTAGAAAGAGAAAAAGATAGGCTTTCTGCCAATATATTATTACATATCTAAAGTGAATGTTTTTGATGAGTTAAAAAGTATTTGAAATGTCATGATTATTATGGATTACTCATTAACAAAAGTAGAAAATTACTATTATGAAAACAATGACGAAAATGATTCATGATATCGGATTCAATTTAATAAAGAGATAATATGATGATATCATCTTGTCAAACGTAATTGTTTTCAAAGAAAAATCATGCATAATAGTGAATCTTATCTTCCAGCCAAAATAGGATGTTTTTTTAAAAAAAACAAGCCATTGAACAAGATCTCGTTAATCGACGTGATGTTACAGAGTACCCATTAATAAAATTAGGATGATTATAATGAGAAAAAGATGGATCCTTTGATGATATATATATATCATTATTGTTATATATAATACATAAATGTAGATAATAATTTAAAAATAAAGACTTTTTTATGATAGCAGATCATTAATTAACAAAAATAGAAATAGAAAAATATCTTATCTAATCATGAAAACAATGTCAAAAATGGCCATTAAAAACGAAAAGGATTGTGTGCTCTATTCTTTTTTTAATTGGATACCAAATGATAGTAGCAAAGAGATAGAAGATACGTAATAAGGAACAAAACGGAATATAATGGAAATATAATTAATATCTCAGAAAAAGGATCTTTCTCATGCTATTAAAAGGAAAATACATTGGGTTTGGTGTTCAGTGTATTATATAATGAGTCTATTATAATAATAATAAAATCATAGGGTGAGGTGACCCACGCTAATATATGATAGATTCACTCATTCATAAATAATCGGTTAAACATGATACAACCAATGGTATGCTACATTACTCTTGATTTGTTGTTCATTATTAATAATCTGGAATACAAAAGAAAGATTGTGAAGAATAGAAAAGAAGTAAATTGATTACTAAACAGGACAATAAAAAGATATACCTATCAGTACCATTTTTTATTACATTCCATTTCATCTCATACAGAAATAATAGTTTTTTTATAAGATTCTTTATCGTGACTCTACTATAAAAGAGGACATGATGCTCTTTCAAAATGCTCACTCTTCCACATGTGCCTAATCATTGCATTCAGATAATTTAGAAACTGTGGTGTCCTAGAAATAAGAATGTAGAGTATTCGAAAAAAATAGGGTTCGTATCCCTGATAATATTGTAAAATACCTGTACATAGAACAATAGAAATAATCTTTATCTTTGATTTTATCTTTATTTACAGTAAATCATGTTTCAAAAGGCCTCTCTTTTTTTGAACTATCTACTCTATGTACAACACAGAAACTTATAAAAACAAACATTGAGTAGATGAAACCTTTCATTATTAATTATATTATATTTCTTGCTTTTACCATTATGATAAGACTTAGAACAGACAGCAAACACATATAGGGTGCACACCTTTTTAACTTGGTTTATTTCGAAGATCAAGTCTTTTATATGCAAAATGGTGATGAGGTTTTTTTTACTGCATTGCTTTTTATTTCAAATATACACTGTTGGTTGCCAATAAATTTACATCACTATTTCCATAAATGGAAGGCGTTACATTACAGACAGATAACTAAACGCAACTGTAATGATAATCAACACCTATCTCGCAATCATGTTATATCTTGCTTCAATGTCCATACACTTCTTAATATACCATATGTTGTCCCTGATCTGATATCATTCGTGCTCAACTCGCTACCAACCAAACGACCAACATCCGATTCAAAAGAACGATACTGGAAATATATTCGGTCTCGACTTACTAGACTTATGAAAGAAATTGACCGCCTATGCCATGACGATGACTTGCGAGAAAACGACTCAGAACAATCACTCAGCATCAAAAATGATTTCATAATGTGGATCGATCAACCAAATACAGATTCAGCTCACAGATCACCTTCTACTTCTCAATATACTCTTACACAACATTCTTCTGATTAATCTTTCCCCTTTCTTTTCCTATATCTCAATCATATTAGTATCTACATCAACCAAAAAAAAAAAGCAAAACATACATATGCGTTAACCAAGTTCATTCTTTAAGTATATAACAATACCCATATTCTCTTCCTTATTTTAGCACTTTATTTCCCTTCAGCTAGCATTTTACCCTTACAATAGTTCACTTTTTCTTCATTATTCATTTTCCCCCTCTATCTTATGGGGGGTTTTTATAACCAGCCCTTGAGATCCGGCTTTAGCGGGTATGCGATTTGCGAAGCGCTTTATTGAAGCCTTTATTATTTGTAATTAAATGATAAATAATATATATTAAGTTTGATCCAGACAGGCAGCCAAACCAAATCCTAAAGGCGCTTTTCATACTCCATATAAAACATAAAAAAAGGGAGCTGCTTCAAAGAACCCATCATACTGCTTTGCTTCTTGAACAAATTTCGACAAAATTATAATACTAAGAACGAACAACTATAACACAAATGTCAGTAACTGCTTACCTGTAGAATACTTACATTGCTAACTTATATAATTTTCTCAAAATCTTCTTGGTTGTTTCGAGTAATTCTTAAAATCTACTACGTATCGATTCTTTTTAGCTATTAACTGGTTCCACGAGTGCAGTAAATCACAGAGATGAATATATAACACATAGGAGAAAGTAATAGTATTTTCGATCGAGTGAAAGAGAAGTGCAGTATACTTTGTTATTCTATGAAGTTAGCACTTACCTTATTTCCATGTTAAGAATAGATATGATTTTTTAAAGAAATTATACTTATTATTTGTTATGGTTATGAATATGCTATATATTTTTGGGTTCATTTTTAACAAGAGGAGAGAATAATGTGAAAATGTACAATAATTTGGTACATAAAGCGTGCATAACAAAAAATGAACGAAAGCTCCGAAGTTTTTTTGTAGCATTTGGTTTGCATAAGATTTTTTCCCTCTGACCACATAATACAAAAAAAAAAAGACTTTTAGGCTACTTTCATAATGAGCGATCACGAGGATTTGTACACAGGTTCTTTTTTCTTCTTTATATCATACATTTACAAAGAGTAAAATATTACTTTTGATATTAACTTTTGGAATTGTGAAATCGATACCTTGATCAAATATAATAATAGACGACGATCCTGAATACAGAAATACACGTACCGTGTCGGGTATTGTACCTCCTTCTTTACAATCATTACATCGAAATAACTCAAACAATTATCAACAGCATCAACATCGATCTTCGCGTGACAATCGACAATTTGCTGTTCCTGAACGTCATGGAGTTCCTGACCATCGTGCAGTACCCGAGCATCGCAATGTTGCATCTCAACAAAGATCTGCAACGTCACCACCCAAAGTCGATATGACAGTCAGAACTGATTTCTTAAAATGTGATCAGGAGCATCGTCTCGCCATTGAAGATTTACCCGCCATGATTCGTGTGAGAGAACCCAAGGTTACTATTATTGTTACATTTTTACATAACAAATGCGACTATTTTGTATTTTAAAAAAAAAATTGACACTATTCCAATATAGGAGCAAGATTATTTTTGGAATCCTAAAGATCTAGTTGACCAGACCAATGCTATGCGTGTAAAGTATATTATTCCCTTATTTTTTACTGTTATCATTGGAATGTTTCGATAGTTAGTAACTAAGAGGTTGCTTGGATTTTACGCATATATAGAGACGCGTTAAGGATGCTCCAGACGAAGCACGTGCAAAATGTAACCCATTTGGAGGCATTAATAAATCTATCTTTATGAATCGTGCTGCCACCAAATTAGCAGCTTTGGACGCAACATTTGCATTGACAGCAACTGAAAATAATAGTAAGGTACAATGGTCTCTTTATTGGTTATGGGTGATTGGATATGTTCAGTAAACCAAGAGGATTGTACTACTCATATATGTCAATGAATCTAAATAATTATCCATCTGGCTCTACCTATATATAGCCTTTTACATTTGCTGATATTTGCGGCGGACCGGGAGGATTTTCTGGTAAGTTAAATAGGAACCAGTTATATGATGTGATATAGTGTATTGAGACAGGCAACACTTTTTTTTCTAGAATACTTATTATGGCGAGTCCATAGTTGGGGTGGAACTGCAAAAGGATATGGAATTACCATTAAATCTCGAGATCATGATGAAGTTAATTGGCATGCTGAAAAATTCCGAAAAAATATATCCAACAACCTAACAATTATTGATGGCCCTGATGGAACAGGTATATATATTACTATGGTCTATTATTCGATTGTTGATACTGATATATCAAGTAACATGTAGGCGACTTGTATGAAGAAGCAAATATTCGTGGATTTGGTGACACAGTGCGACAACACACTGATCAACAGGGGGTCGATTTGGCTGTAGCTGATGGGGTAAAAAAACAGCATATCATTATATTACGACCTATATAAATCTTTACATCATGTAAACTAAAGCATCATTGTACAGGGATTTGATTTTAAGGGACAGGAACAACAACAAGAATATGTTACACGACGCCTTTTATTGTGTGAAATAATTACAATGTTAACATGCTTGAAACAAGGTGGCACCTTTGTATGTAAAATATTCGATATTAACGAAGAATTTACTGCCAATATGTTATGGGTTTTATATCAATTATTTGATATGATTTGCATTACAAAGCCATTATCAAGCCGACCTACAAATTCAGAACGTTACATTGTATGTAAAGGGTTACGTGCCCATTTCCCACAAAACCTTATCACTGCATTATTATCCGTCAATCAAGGATTGGAAAAACAACCTCATAGAATTGGTTCCTTTGTTCCTCGCGCTGTATTGGAGGATGATGAAGATTTCGTAAATTATATCAAAATGCGTAATATAAGGTAAGGAGAGACATACTTTTTTTTTTCAAAAAAAAATAAGATGGCTATTGGCACATAGCTATTCCTCACAACCTCATTCCCTATTCAGATTTACCTCGAAACAAATTGAAGCACTGGAATTGATGGATCAATTTATTCATCGACCGTAAGTTTTTTTTTTAAAAAAAATTATAATCACATTATATCTTTGTCTTTGGGTTAATCAATATGAAATAATATATATTCAGTGACAGACCACCCTTGTACGATCAAGAATCGATCCGACAACATTGTATGAAAGAATGGCGATTACCAGTCCATGGGTCATCTCAGGATGAAGAATAAAATAAAATGGATTGGAAAAAAAATACATTTATATATGTGCATGAAAAAAAACGATATCCGTTTTGTATGTGATATTGTATATATATATTATTTTTTTTTATAAATATTCATCAAAAAATGTACATGGGATAAGAGAAGCCTTGTAAATTGAGAAAACAGCAAACCATCAACCTATTGTCCTTCAGTTGATGATGCTTGTACAGTAGTTGTTGCTGGTTCTGCTGCTGCGAGTTTGGCTTGTTTATCTTTGTGTGTATAATATAAAGATCCGCCCACCATGGCAAAAACGGTAAAACCTTGAGCTGCCACTGTTTTTATTATAAAGCGTCAATAGGAGCTTCTTTGTAGTACCAAAAAGGACCTTTCAACGAAGAAAAAAAAACACAATTTACCTCGAAGACGGAACATGTTATTTGCATAAGCACGGTTTCCCGTTCGGACACCAACAGTTGCTGCTACCAGAGCAAAACACGTCAATGCAACACCTAAATGAAATATATTTTAGAAACCTTTTTTTTTCTACATTTCAAAAAAAAATACAAAAAGACCTAAAGAAAACATAACAAAGAAAAGAAAATGTTACCTGCCGGAACCAACGGTTCTTCCTTGGATTTTCTCTTCATACGATCCCAAGCGGATTCGCCTTCCATGGCTATCCTCATGCGTTCTAATTCCTCTCTCGTGTATTCTGGCATATGTATGTTTTGGAACAGAAGAAAAGAAAATTAGAAAGCTGAGTGAGTATAATCTTTTTTTGTTGGTCGTCCTGCAAAATTTCGGCAAAACATTATTGGAATTTCACCGTATTGGTGGGACCCAGGAACGGATAAAAAAATATTTAAACAGGTCCATGAAAACCATATAGTTATATTTGATCTTTCAAAATAGGACGATATTGCTTGGACTACTTAATCATTAACTCGATAAATATCTTTAGTCACAGAATTCTATATGATTCGATTACTTCCTGAAGGTGTGGGAGAAGAAGATGCGTGTTCATTTAATTTTTTATTACGTGTACATTTTTTTTTTCTCAAGTTATAATGCAGCATAATACAAATCAAATTGCTTGTGGTACGTTATCAATATTTCAGGAACAAAGTGAAACAACATAACGGATCGCCACTATACGACTACCAAACAAAAGATCGATTAGTATACTATATATGTATAATAAATGAATGCAATGTATTAGGTTGAAAATACACGGCAACAATGAAAAATGAGACATTATTTTTAGTTTCTTTGGGTATGACAAAACTACAGAAATTATAGCTAGATATCATCTTATATGTAAAAAATTTATCAATCTTGCTTAATAGGTCTTTTGATTCTTTTTTATTATTATATATTCATGTTGTTGCATCCGACATATTTTATTATATTTATCATGATTTTGATACCCTACATGCTTCAACTCGGATGAATTAACTGGCTCCGAGTTGGATATGAAGGAAACAAATTATTTAACCTGTAATGTCATCTGTTTACATTATCATGACATTCTATTCACAGGGAAGTGAATGATACAATGTCACTATAATGGATATCGTAGGTATTATTCAACAGGAAGAAGATCAATCATTGACTATACTATGTATACGTTTCCAATAGTTCATGTTTTTTTTATCCATATATAATGTAAATATAATATAGGTTCTTCTCCCTATCGCTTTCTTCTCTTTTCTCTGCAAAGAGAAAATACGCCACTAAGAGTGGTGTCGTCTTTTATATTCCTTAATATTCGCTGAAAATCGTTTTTCTTGTTGCATCCTATCATTATATGGTAATGTAACAAATATGCACCATTCTTTTTTTATATATTTGAAATGGTGGTATTATTTTTTTCCATGCGCTATCTATGTAAAAGAGACGAAGTTTAATTCACCAGTTAATATGGTAAAACGGAGAAAGATCATGACAATGTTACCAACACAATCTGTGGAAGAATTATGCAGACAAAAAAGATAGTACGTAATGTTATAAATAATAGACTGTATATACAAAGTGAATTTTTATTAAATACATTCGGAGGAGGTATTATTATTTCGCGAAGGTAATATTATAGAGCGATCTTTTAGTTTTAACAATTTTAACTTTTCCAAAAAGGGTGGTCGATTACAGCTATTATGATTGAAATGTAACAAGGTTTCAATTTGGGTATCTGACAATAAACAATTCAACTCCAACAACTCTAACATAGGAACCGAAACAGCCGTCTGAGCAAACTCGACCACAGCGGATGATGTAATATTCATATAGGGACCCCATATTACTACTTCTTTGAGACGAGAACAATGTTTTGCAAGGGATTGTAAAACATTATCATCAATGATCATATAGATCGTTACATCTTGATCTATTACTCCTTCTGTTGCTACTTTTGTCGATGATTTTTTGTCGTTGTGCTGTTGTGGTGATAAGCAGCAACCCTCTTCATTTTTAAGAACAATAATTTCAAGAGCTGGCAAATGAGGTATTGCTTCGGCCAAATATTGACTAAAATTTTCCACAAAACCATAATGATTAAATGTCTTTGTGTTACGATGATAAGGAGCGAAAAGAGTTCCTGTAGCATGGAAATGGATTTCTCGTAAATGTATTGCCATTGTTGCTGCTGTTTGAAGGAATCGTATACTTCGAAATGCGATACCATGTTGACCGTCATATTGAAGGTACAATAATTCCAAATGTTGGTAATGTTTTTCAAGAATTCGACCCACATAATTTTTAAAACATTTACATTTGTTTACTTTACAATACCAATAAAAATTGTTTGGATCTTTAGGTCGAGAATTCCCCATGGTCCAAACAAAACATCGTAAAACACCTTCATTTGAAGTCGTCGTCGTATTGCTGTTATTATTATTGTCTCTCGACGTAGTTATGGTTGAAGAATCAATTCTTTCTTCATTATTAGGATCATACCGTACACCACATGGCATTTCTGCCAAGGGAGCAATAACAATATTTTGTAATCTGAGCAAATTACTACTTGCAGCTTTGGCGGAGACAAGAGGGTTCTGATGGTTTAATGAATCCAAGTAAAGATCGACAAGATCATGCATAATACTAAATGAACCATGATTAGGATAAATTCGTTCATTCGATATTATTGAACTTGGTGTGGATAACTTGAAATAGGTCAAGTTAGAAGAAACCATGAGAGGAGACATCCATGCATTACGTGTGATTCCATACATGGCGCGTGGAAAAGAGTCATCGATAGCGAACCAGCCGTTCTCTTTAAAATGAGTTCTTGTTTGCTGATTGTCAATAATCGTGATTGATGTCAAATTGTTGGATATATTTGGGTATCGATAATAACCTGATGTCCAGTTATACCATTTGTAACAAGATACCATGGTTGTGCATTCAATCATAAAGGCAGATACAGAAGAAGGCTTCGTAAGTAGTCTGACAATGTCTTTTTTACAAGTTTCTTGGTCTTGCTCAGTCCAGTTTTTAAAACCTATTTATAAATAAAAATGGTATAAATGTATAAATGTAGAAAGCAAGCATGCTGTATTTTTTTATCAATGGCAAGTATCACAGTCTGTCGTATTTGCTGCGGAACACAAAAAGACTCGCGTAACAACAAAATTAAGCAGTAAAAAAAAAGAATGCATAACAACAAACTTACACACGGAATTGATTACAATATTATTATTTTTAAGAATATAATTTATAAACTTGAGCATATCCTTTTGTGATATAGAATCATGGTCTGCCACATCTCTATCTTGCCTATCTTGTTTTTCTGCTTCTGTTTCGTAAGATGAACCATGAAGCAACAGACTGGATTGATGGGATATACGTAATTGTTGGATAACATTCTTTATGAGCTCTTTTTTGTTTGCGAAAGAGGGTAAATCCATTAAACATAGTTTTGAAAAATGTTGTAGATCAATGATAAAATCGAACCAAGGTTTGGATACCAATAAACATCGTATGTGATCCTCGAGTGAGAGAAAACTGAATATCAATGCTAAAATATCATAGGGTAATTGATCAGAAACAATTAAATCGGAGGTCATCGTCATTATTGTCATCTTTGGGTCCTTTTACTATATAGATTTTACTATATGGATATAAAATGCAAGAAGAAGAGAAAGAAAGAAAGGAAAAAAGAGAAAATGATAATGTAATAAAAATGATTGTCTTGTAATGTATGACAAAACTTTATTCCGCAGTACATCATATATCACCTTGATATCTGACAACAACAATAAAAAAGGATATGTTCAATTAACAAACATATATCCTTTTTTCACCCAATTTATATAAATTTAGTGTTTATTTTTATAATATATTCAACACGAGTAATTCTTACCATAATGGACATCATAATTTTGGCTTTTTTAGTTCTTCGCTATGGTATATAGTATCTTCTTTTGAGCGAAGAGGAAAAAATCCATGGTATTGAATTGAATATTTTGATATCACTTGTAATGTAAAGAAGTTTCTAGCGAATATAATAATATATTCAATCTACTACTACTATAAGGCTGTAATAAGTAGTAGCATGATCTATCTATCACATCAAATAATAATATTGATTCATTAATACTTTATTCCAATAGATGGAATAAAGTTTTATAGTTCACCTATTTTGGAAAGCAACACACATTTGAATCAAACGCGGAATACACTAAAAATATAAAATTTGGGGGTCAATAAAATTTTCGTTCACAAGTAAAATTCCTGATGAATGGGTGTAATTTCCACTATCCAGCTTAATAGTCAGGAACACATTCCAAAAAGGTCTGATATAAAAAACAACAACTGTATTCTCTCCATATTAATATGCTTGTGAGAAAGACGAATATAACCTTTACAGGGGTATTTGTAATGATTATCTTGGGCTGCAATACGTAGTACTAAGAGTTTTGCCGCCATGGTTGGATACAAGGGTTGTTGAGTGGATAAACGTTTCGAAATTGATAAACTGAACTCTTGGCTGTTGAGTTAAAAAGAAGGCTGATGTTGTCTTCATCTTAATCCAATACATATTTTTGACCAATAATGGATAATGGTGGATATCTCTGATAGTGATGGTTTGATCCTGAAGCATACAATTCGCTCATTGTCACTAATCCATTACCTTTTAATCCAATCTTATTGATTTTTGGTGACAAGTTAATCTTAAACCGATCATCAACTTTGCTATTTCGACCATGCCAACCGTATCAAGTTCTAAGCTACTTTGTTTCATATGCGCAGGTGACTGAGAACCCATTACTCTTTATGGTCAGTAAAGGCGTCAAAACGTGCTTGATCAAGTCGAGTTTCTCTTTATCATAATGATATACTATACATTGCTATGCTACAACAACAGCAGCAATCATTAATAAATAAGAATGTAATTAAAATCCACAAATATAAATAAATCAATATTATATACCTTCAATGACAAAACAGTCATCAGTAACCTGACGAGTCGATCAGAGTATCCTGGGTGTTCAGCAACAGTAATGAATTATGCGATAGTTGAGTTCGTGAGCGCAGTATACCTTCAACGTTCGTCCGTACAAAATATGTGTCAAAAGAATCGAAAAATCCGCAAAGCGATTTGATAGGTAGTTTGCTTTGTTGAACGTAGAATGCTGAGAATCGTATTTTGTTGTTTTTACAATACAAGTTTCTATATCACAACTACCATTAAAAGTCGGTTTGTCTTTGCCAATATCCCCATCTTCAATGTTTTTCAGGGAGCAAGATCTACTTTTTGAATAGCTTGATTATACGGTGTGGAAACAAGAACCTTGAAGATATCAAACAAGTATATAATTTATATGGGATGAGTATATAACCATAACAAAAAACTACGCCCATCTAATGATAAAAATTTCACTGAAGAGGCTAAAAAATAATGGATTTCTGATCCCCCCCAAAAAAAACTCTAAACGAAGATGTGATGTGCACAGTGGGCTTAGTTTCTTTTATTTGTTTTTTTTTCTTTGTGGAACCCCATTCCAACACAATTCATCATTTTTTCAACTTAAAAATAATGTCACTTTATTTATTTATTTATTTTATTTTATTACACATGATAAAAATAATTTAAATATTCACAATAATAATAAAAAAAGGAAGGGACATTTCTAAAATGATGAAAAAAGATGATGAAAGATATGATTTTTTTTCTTGTTGTAATAATAATAATAAAAAACTTGTGTGCAAAAAAAAAGAAAGAGAAAAGAAGAATGGTGTTGTAAGCGGAGGTAGATAAAGAAAGAAGAGTGTACTACTCATATAAGCATCTCTTTCTTTGGCTCCTATTTTTTTTATGTGTGATGTGTGTAATGGAATGATTAATGGTGATACAGACGGAAAAAAAAGACCAAGATGACGGTGGATGCGTGAGTAAAATAAAAATATGTATAAGTTGAAATTGAAATTTGAAAAAAAAAGTTACATGGGGGGGATTTTATATATGGTCGTCATCATCATGGTTATAATGTTAAATAATAATAAGTGTGAATATGTGTATATTGTGAAATGAAAAAAAAAAAATTAACCCAAACTCCATTGAGTGGCCAGCCAGTCATACGTAGTAAGTGCATCATCACTTCCACAGAATGGTGCAGTATGTTTACGTTCAGACTATATCAAAAGAAAAAGTAACACAGAAAAAGTCTAAGTATACAAGATGGAAACACGTACTCTCTCAACTCTGCCCAAAAAAACACTTACTCTTGGCAAGGAAATAGTCGAGTCATCTGATCGAGAATGGAATGCAGCAAGTTTACCGTATCCTTGGGGACTGATAACCCGATAGTCCGCATAACCAAGTAACCAATTTTCAATAATAGCACTATTGGTACCAGGTGTCATTCGTTCAATCGTTACATCAATATGATTTGTCACATTGATATATTTTTCGACTTGATCGGGTTCAATATGATCTACAGGTAAACCAGATACAACGGTCGAAGTAGTCTTGTAATTGGTACCCAAGTATTTTTGTGCTTTTTTCGTATCTTCATTCAAGGATTTGAATTCATCACGTAATTTGATGGAATCAGTGATCATAAAATAGACCACATGTTTATGATAAGGCTTGCGCTTAGCATCGGCAAGTTGATTAGCGCATGTCAAAAAGTAATCCCATTTATCCAAGTCATTGGAATCAAATTGTGGGTTGGCCAGGGCGTTGTCATCTGTACGGATCTACATAGATATCCATTGTATGTGTGTGTGAGTTTATGTGGGATGAACTAAATTAAGTCTTTTCCGTGATCATCTGCTGTGTATAGTATAAACTTCCAGAAGACTATATACCTGCAAGCCAATGCTCAGCACACTCTTCATATCAAAGAGATGTTTATAAGCGTTGATAAAGCGACGAGAACCAACGGTTGGACGGAATAAATAATCCGTCAGACATCCAAATGTGTTTTGTTTTGTTAATCCCATTTCGGCTAAAATTCTAGGATAAACAGCAGATTCCTTAAATGTGCGAATAATATAGCCACGATTGGAACGTACTTCGACAAACTATTATAAAAAAAACCATTCGTATGAGTACCCCCCAATGATATAGCAATGTAGATCGATACGATATCGGCTTGGCTTGGTATATAATCCAATATTTGTAAATGTGCCCTCCTCCCCCATTCTTTCCTAATGGGTCAATAGAAAAAGATATCTTACCGTTCCATTCCACAAGTCATCAAAGTTTTGCAATGGACCATCAGGAAAGAGTGTTTTGCCAAGCACAGGGTATTTTTGGTTTAGCGTGTCTACCTGCTGATACGTATAACCTTGTTCTTTGTTGGTAAACAATTCTTTCATTTCTTGCGGCTTGTAACTCCAATCCACATAAGGTTTTTCAAACAACGTTTCCAAAGGAATTGGATTGGCATCGGCCCAATGAGCAAGATAAGCGCGACCCGTTAATAAACCATAAAAGAAAGTCGAGATCATACCTACAGGATCCATCATCATTACATCATGACAAGGATAAGAATGAGTTACAAAAGAGAAAACCTTATGGAGTTTCAAAAACTTTAAAATAATATATATGTTTCAATTTACCGCTCATCCGGTCTGCCGTTCCGCCACAACCACGATTGCCATTAACCGGTACTTCTTTGCAAAGGTAGGAAATAAACAAGGGCTGTTCTTCGACTTCATTGGCTCGTCCTTGTTGAATCAATTCAAGTTGTTCACGTCGACGTTGATGTAAAGCAGTATATTCTTCTTGCCATTTACCACATTCACCATGTTCATTATAAGGCGTCGTAGCATCAAACCCGTATTCCCGATCATAGACATTCTTACAATAATAATCAATATCTTCCGGAGATGCTTGTTGAATAGCATTTAACAAACTGGTATCTGGATGAGGAGGTGTATACGTTCCATCTTCAGTAGGGCTAATATACAATTCATCGGGAAGGACACATGTGCCCTCTTCTGAAGTGTCCTCTTCTTTTGGTGTGGTGGTGGTATCGTCGAAAATATCGGATTCACTATCATCTTCAAATGCGTTGGAAGGAGGTGCTGGTGTACTAATACTGGATTCTTTTTCTTCTTCAGCTGTAAATGGTGGTGGTTTTTGTGTTTCGGGTTCAAGTGTTGAACTCGAATCGGATGATGCAACAGCATTGTCATCGACAGCATTTTCACCCTGTACCTGACCCCATGTTGATTCTAGAAATGGACATGATGAGCGAATGAATTCGGTATTGTTTTTAGATTACTAAAAAGAAATTAAAAACTTACGAGGATAGACAAGTGATCCGAGTGCCATCAAGATTACCGCAATTAAACTCACAATAGTGAGTGCTTTGGCTAATTTGTATTTAAATAAGAGGCCATCCCCATTGGTGCCGAGACGTTTATAAGACGGTCCAGAAACCATCGATTATATTATCAATATATATTATTATAATGGAATAATGGAAGAAGAACAGATATCGATAAAAGATCACTTGTTTGAAAAACGCAAGGAGGAAAGGAAAAAGGAAAGGGGGAGGGTTAAAAAAAAGAAAAGGAAGATCTTTTTATATAATAAAATAATAAATTTTCTTCTGCTTCTAACAACTTATCCATATAAGGAAGTGTGCGATTTCCCTCTTTGGTGTAATATAATCCCCCAATTTTGCCTCGTGTTTCTGGTCTACATAGGGAATCTCACAATCGGTTATCGAATGAAATAGAAATAGAAGACCAAGAAGCATTAAGAAACTACTGCTTTTTTTGATAAGCTCAATTTCAACCACTTGATTAAGTGAATTAAAAAATTAATAGTGAAAAATAATGCAAATGCTGTGTGTGTGTTTGTTTTAATTTCGCATTATTTTGACAGCTTGAATTTTTTTTTTGTATTACTACTTATGTTACAAGTAACCTGTTGGTCAATTTAAAAATAGTCAAAACTGTATATTCCATACCAATAAACAACAACAAATCCATCGTCACAACACCCAACCCATAATGAACATATACTTTACTTTACACATTTCACCAGCCACACGCACCTTATCCACTTGTCCACTTTTTACCCTATTTTATTCCCCACAACCAAAAAGGTCACACACCTCTTTTTTTTTTCTCTCTCTCTTTTCTCTTTTCTTTTTTTTTGCATATTCTATTTTTATTTCTCCAACCATGCCTTACGGTCGGAATAGTAATAACAAGAATCATACAGAAGAAGAGGAAGAAACTATTGAAGTGTCAAGTCCAGCATGCTACATGGGCATTGTGGATTGGGACTATGGTTTTGATAACTTTTTTAGTAAAGACATTGCCAGCCGTCGACGCTCATGTCACAAGTCGAAATCTCAACAAGGAGAATCAAGCAATGAAAAAACCTGCACAACCTCCTCTGTCTCTTGTACCAATAACAGTAATAATAATGAAAACTCTGTCTCTGACAATAGTAAAAATAACCAACAACAGGGTCCTACTACCCCTTTAACTTCCGAACCATCACAACAACAACAGGAACAGCAACAGGCACCTGAACAAAAGGAAACCAAGCAAGAAGAACAAGATACTTTTATTTCACCTAATGCTGTTTCCACAACAACCATCACAATGATATCATCCCCACCAACAACAACAACGAGTCAAGAAATAATGTGGACTCAAAATAATCATCACTATGACGGAACAACGGAAGATTTCTCCGATTTTTTCGGAGAAGTTGGAAATGAAGAATGGATTCAAGGGGATATCATGGATGACGATAATGATGATGAGGTTGACTTTGGATCACTCACAGAATTTAAAGAAAATGACAAACAAGAACAAGTGTTAAAAGAAGTAAGGTTTTAATTTCATTTCTCGAATACTGCATATTTGTTTATAAAAGGCTATATAGACTCAATGTTTTTTTTTTCAGGATACACACAATGACCATTTATTGAACGCATGGGAAACAGTTCTCTCACAAGTTTATTTGGATGACAAAAAAACCATGACTGGAGAAGAAACATATCATGAAGAATGGGTGTTATCATCCCATGGACCCAAAAGCATACGGAATTATGTATTGGAAGAAGCACATGAGTAAGTTTTTTCTATTTTCTTTGTTGTTGAAAAAAAAACGGATGATGCAGTGAAATACACTCTACTTCTTTGTTTGGCGGACTTACACCTATATGGTTTGGATGCAAACCACTTTTTCTTCTTTTAGGTCTGTGCACAGCAAAGTCACTTGGACATCGGTGACTTATTCTATGGATCAAGATACAGGGATTGCAAAAGTGAAATGGCCATCTTCAAAAATTGAAGAAATGTATTTGAATGCATTGGATTGTCAGCGTATCGATGAAAAGGTAACTAATGAGAATAATAGACATTGGTTATTGACTTCAAAAAAGTATACGTGAGGCTGAAGAAAAAAAAATATCTATCATTTTTTATTATTATTGGAATGGGCTTAGTCGACCGCGCCACACCATGTATCGTCCATGTTGGCAATTGGAGAGGATGAAGAGTACCCTTCTTCTTATTCAAGTGAGGAGGAGGATATTCTACCATCTTCACTTAGAACAACATCACCAGAAACGATTTATCCACAACAACAGCCATCATCAGTAAAGGTAAAAGATTTCTTTCTCGTTTCTCCCGTCTAATTCTTTTTATTTATAAATGATGTGTTATTCTCCATGGTGATGATAAGAGAATATATTTTTGGATCCTAACATGCATCGTTACACCCCTCTTTCTTTACTTCCAACGTTAGTCTCCGACAACGCCAACTGCGTCTATCAAAAGTCCTATTTTTGGATTCTCCTTTTCAAAGCTTTTACCAAGATTATCTACCACATCACTCCCACGATCCGATTCTTCTACACCAACATCAGCCACATCGTCCACAACACAACGCTATTCCCTTGAAAGTATACCCAGAACAAGCGGTGGTACCGGTACCACATCCCCAGGTAAAGAGCATTCTTTATCACGAACATCTTCTCCAATACCTTCTTATCCAATGGCTGCTTCGCCATCACCCATCATACCACAAAACAATCAGAATGATACATTCCATGATGCATGGAATCAGCCCGTGGAGGATCATAATGACGGGATGCTCTCAAAAACAACAACACGAGAAAAACGGTATAGTATGCCTGTTACAAGTAAGAGTCATAGTACTACTCATTCCATGTGGAAACCAGCACTTTCCAATAACTCGATCATCATGACTGATGATGATGAATTACCACCATCTCAACAATCACAACCACAGCGTCGACGACCAATGACCATGATCAATACCTCACTTGCCAATAAATCCTTTAGTATTCTTGATCTGGATGATTCTGATAATGTAACACTTGTATCAACTCCACCTCCCTCTTCCAAATCATTCTCATTCACTCCATTGGTACCAACACCAACGCGTACCTTTACTATCCCTTTGACACCTCTCACACCTCTGACACCAAAAAAGAAAGAAGAACAACCTCCGCAAGTGCATGTGGAAGAAAAAAATGAAGAAAAAAAGCAGAATAAACGGGGGGATCTACATGATCTTCTTATTGGTGATAGCATCAAGATTATCCCAGCCGTTTTATCGCCCGTCTTTTGTGAAACTAAACAAGAAGAGGATCAGGAATTCGGAGAATTCGCTGATGCTGAACAAGCCAATGACGATGATTTTGGCGATTTTGTATTAAGCAACGATGATGGTCAAGAGCAAGAGGAGGAATGGGGAGATTGGAGTGGAGGTTGCAACAATAATTTCACTGTAATCACTAGCCATTAAGTATATAAATATTATAAATAAAAATAAATAAATTGTTTCTTTTGTTGTATATAATTATATTATTTATTATTATTATTGTATTTAAATTGATATATTCAATATATCGTAATTGAAATAAATGATTTCTTGGATTTCTTGTTGTTGAAGAGGGCAATTACAGACAGGCATAGAAAAACAGAAAGAGGTTATAAAGTCATTCTCATACCTATAATACTGATTTATTTCATACTTTCCCTAGCAATTTGTTGCTGAAAGAATGTATTTATAAAATATCTGCTAGTTTAATTACTATGATCGAAAGCAATGGTATAAACAGAAAAAAATAGAATGGCAATCGCAAGACTTACATAAAAATAATTCCATGACACAGTTAAAGTGACATTATGCAAAAAAAAAAAAAAAAACTGCGCCTGAAAAAAATAATAAATTCAATCTCATCTTCCCAACTCTCACTTTTTTCTTTTTCTCTTTTCTTCTTTACACAATTCAATACAATCTGGAATAGACATTGACTTTCATTCTTATTTCTCCCCTCAATTTCCCCACCGACCATTCAAACCTCCAGTAGCGGTATTCTCTTTCGGGAGGGTATTCGTGAATGGCAGCATGGGAACCATGTGGAGATAATGGTCTTTACGCGGCATTCCGATTAATAAAGCATTTACCTAACGTGGAGGTGATCCGACTCCTACCATCCTACCTCTGTCTGATAGCTTAGTGATTAACTCTTAGGATAGAAAAAATACCTAATTCTTCCTTGTTATTTCTGTTTTCGAACAGGGGCTCTTCCCGTGAGTCCAGGATGGTCAGAAAGTTAATGTTTGTTTTAGATTGTATTGAAATGTGTAATCCCTTCTTTTTTTTAAATCATTTGAAACTACAAACAAGTCTCTTTTGTTGCTTCAATGAAAAAGAGAGGGAAAGATTTCTTATATATATATATATATAATATTTTTATATTTTAAGAAAGAAAATGATAATAATAATACATAAAATGACTTAATTCATTATTGGAATTCACTTTTTTATTTGATCTGTTTGATTGACCAACGTTTTGAATCATTCAAAGAAGTTCGTTATTAATGTTGATTCCAACGCGTTCACTCACGTTTTTTCTTTTGATATCTTTTTATGATAAAGATTTTTGTTCTTTGGAATAAACAATATAAGTGGTAATGTCAAAATGAACATTATAACAGAATCAACTTCTTTATCTTTCTACCAGTGAAATGGTCTGTGCGTTAAAAATATGTATTACCTGAATAGCGTGTATGGTTACAAAAAAAAAGTGTTGACACTTCTAAAAAAATCCATCAATAAACATTTACTGGTGATAGTATTCATAAAGAATGTACCAACTGCTTCATTGAAACTGTACTATAAATGATTGAATAATAATCTTAATAAAAAATACCTAGTCAAGCTTATTCAAGAATCATCATGAGTTTACGTATATAAAATCCATCCCTAACACATGGATCAAATAAAGAGGCAGGAGAAACAAACGATTTTCATTTTTAAAAAATAGTGTAATGGTGCTTTATTCATTAATGTCGGTTCTATAATGTTGTTAGTATCGAAGAATAGATAGTATGTCATAAAATAAGTGTATAAAATAACAACTTATGCTTGTTTTCTGTTTCCGTTTTTTCTCTTACGTTACTAGTCATCTTTAAAAAGCGAATGTTACTCTTTGTTCAATTATGACTACGGCTTACTGACTACTTGAGTTCATATTTATGATATAGGAGCAACAAGATGCTGTGTTTAATTATATGTCATTAGTTGGTGAAGTATGAATATTATTTTGGATATCTTTAATATATTACACTTTTGTTAATTAATCACCCTTCACAAAGTCATTCATCTCATAAATGAAGAGTTATTCTTTAATTGTTACGTGCAATGGCATATGTTGCTCATCATCCTCGGAATCCCGTCTCACTCTCATCTTTATTATTCTACGTAATACTTTGTAATATTATAATATTTATAATATTCCCTTGCTGGCAATAAACATCCGCAATTAATACTTGCTGGATATAACCAGTTTTGAACTTATGATCTGTTTCTATGGATAATGATGATCTCTCTAATGGGTTTACATTATTGTTCCATGTTTATATGAATGATGGTAATTCTAGAAAGCAACTAAATATATAATCAATTTTAAAATTTACTAGTGGAACTACCTTTTTTCTCTATAGCTTATGAAAATGTGAACATTATAGCTGAATACTTATTGAGTTAGGATTACAAGTACAATGATTATTCTTTGTATACTCTATATACTAGTTCCAGGCTTGTGCTTGATATCAATCGCCAGATTACATATAAACTATCTATCCAAAAAAAGGTGTGGTGGTCACTTAAAAAAATGAATACATTGCCCCGTCAAATATTGTGAGAGGACCAGATATATATTGGATAGTGGACATATTCTATATATTCATACATTTAAATACATCTGTATCATACAGATATCTACGTTTCAGTATATTCAGTTTCCACTAATCTTTTTTTTAAAAGAAATAGGAATGAAATACTGCATCACAATAAAATGAATGTCGAATAGTACGTAAAGAGGCGATCCATCATAATTAAATTGCAACAACAAGCAAGCGTCTAATTTGTTAATAACTAACGAAGTGAGTTGGCAGCAAACAACTCCGAGCTGAGGAAAATCAATCGCCGCGGAACTCACACACAATTTTATGGAAAGGCAAAGGCCTTGAAACGTGAGTTCTCCCTCTTTAATCCAGACAATAAAAATATGGACACCTTGACTCTTCGCGGCACCCTTGAAGGTACCGTATCTAATAGACACTACCTATGGATGAATCTGCTGTTTAAAAAGACAGATGGATGGATGGATGGAAAGAAACGAGACAATTATAATAGATGGATGAAAAACAAATTTCACTAAATTTTTGACATTTTATTTTTTAGGCCATGGCAACTGGGGTAAGAATTCTCAATTGAAAAACACACACACATGCACAATATATTACGAAACGAGTGAAAGTGGGGGATTTTGTTATTTTTGTTGGTTTCAACAAATGAACGAAAACCTACTACCATCGATCCTTTATTTTTTGCTACCCACATCAGAAGACGATTTGGAAAAAAAAGAAAGCAACCAGAAAAATGTAACCGATTCCATGTTTTTATTTGTATATAGTCACTGCCATTGCCACCACCTCTGAAGCCCCTGATATGGTCTTGTCCGCTTCGCGTGGTATGTATCATTACCATATTGTACAAATATACGAGATATAGATAGAAAGAAGCGAATATAGTTCACTTATTTCAAAACGATAACTTTAATTAATTTATAGACAAGTCCGTCATCGTCTGGCACCTCACTCGGTAAGTAAATTATGTCAATAATAATATCAAGAAGGAGATGAAGTGACGGATAGACAAAAGAGTATATAATTGAAGGGGTTTATTAACAATAAATTGGATGGGTTATTATTATATATCATATAGTGACGAGGTGAACTATGGTGTTCCTCGCAAGTCCTTGTTGGGTCACAACCACTTCGTTCAAGATCTTGCCATCTCCTCCGACGGTCAGTTCGCTCTCTCCGCCTCGTGGGATAAGACCCTCCGTTTGTGGGATCTTAACACTGGTACCACCACCCGCCGTTTCGTTGGCCACACCAGCGATGTCTTGTCCGTCAGCTTCTCTGCCGACAACCGTCAAATTGTCTCCGGTTCCCGTGACAAGTCCATCAAGTTGTGGAACACTCTTGGTGAATGCAAGTTCCAATTGACCGAAGATGGTCACCAAGACTGGGTCTCCTGCGTCCGTTTCTCCCCCAACCCTGCCAACCCCGTCATCGTCTCTGGTGGTTGGGACAAGATCGTCAAGATCTGGGATCTTACCAAGCTCAAGCTTCGCACCAACTTCATTGGTCACAACGGCTACGTCAACACTGTTACCGTTTCTCCCGATGGTTCCCTCTGCGCTTCCGCTGGCAAGGATGGTGTTGTCATGCTTTGGGATTTGAACGACTCCAAGCACTTGTACTCCTTGGAAGCTGGTGATGTCGTCAACGCTCTTACTTTCTCCCCCAACCGTTACTGGTTGTGCGCTGCCACTGCCTCTTCCATCAAGGTTTGGGATTTGGAAAACAAGTCTTTGGTTGATGAACTCCGTCCTGAATTCAACCAAGTTGGCAAGAGAAAGGCCCGTGATCCCGAATGTGTCTCCATTGCCTGGAGCGCTGATGGTTCCACTCTCTTCTCTGGTTACACTGATAACCTCATCCGTGTCTGGCAAGTCTCCCGTACCTTGTAAATGGGTTAGAGGGTTGTTGTATTAAAAAAAAATTAACACAATGCTGTGAAATTCTTTTTTTCTCATTTTTTTTCATAATTAAAAAAAACTGACTGAAAAACACAAAATGTTATATATTTAAATGTTGTTGATGATATGTGCATTACAATTATGGGTGAGGAGTGCAACATTGGAATGGGGAATGGAAGAGTATATATATGTATGTTTATTCTCTCATATTCAAAGGGACAGCAGTTTCAAATTCTTGTTTGGAAGATTCATAAAAGGATGGATCAAGAAGTGTGTGTGCAGCTACCATGGATAAGGCTTTGGATGCATTAATTGTTGCTTCATGTGCTTTTTCGGTACAAGTGGCATTGGCAAATCCGGCAGTATGAAGGAATTCAGATGTGCCAATATCAAATAATGGATGAATACTAGGAAGAGTATAAGAGACATTGCCAAAATCGGTGGAAGCACCTCCTGGATTTGCTTCTTGACTTTGACGTGAAGGAAGTTCTTGACCAAACTCTTCCAAGTATTTGGCATAGGTATCAGCAAGGACTGGATTTTGAATAATATCTATAAACAGGGGGATAATAGATTTAGATTACTTAAAGTCCAATCTTATTGCTGATATGCAACTTACTTTTACAAGTGCCAATATCACGCCATTTCAAGACAACATTAGTGCCAGTAGCTAAGGCAGCAGCACGGAAACAGTTCTCCACCTTTTGCTTGATTTCATCCACGCGGGTAGCGGAAATAGAACGAATATAAAAATGGCCACTTGTAAAGCTTGGTACAATATTAGGCTATATAATAATTATATAGAAAGGTGTATTTATAAGTGATCCACTCTATAAATGTCGATATGTTTTTTTTTTCTTACCGCTTGACCACCATCCGTGATAATACCATGAACACGATCTTGCCCTTGAAGTTGTTGACGAAGTAAACCAATACTTACCCAAGCTTGACAAATGGCATCCAAAGCATTGGCACCTATACGCATTAGAGAAATACCATAGGAGATTATATTTAGTATATAGTGGTGGAGATAGATCGCGTCTCTATACGCCATCATTGCTCAATATTTTACCATTCCATGGTGCACCTGAAAAAGAGAGACAAGATTAGAAACTAAGTTTTGATTTGTGCAACCTTTAAATCATCAATTTTACCTCCAGCATGAGCAGGTGTGCCATGATACTCGACTTTCACGTCTTGAAGAGCAAAAAAAGATTCATAATGTCTGTTTTGATTCGATGGATGCAGCATCAAGCACACATCTATATCCTTTAGCCCGCCATTATTCATCATAATAATCTTGCCACTCAAAAGTTCTGTATAATAAAACAATAGAATTAGTTTATATACATCATAGCATCATGGTATTACACGCATAAGCTAAAACACGACAAACCTTCTGATGGAGTGCTATAAAGAATCACTTTGCCTTTTGCCTTTCCACTTTCCAATAAGGCTTTAATCGCTAAAGCACTTGCCAAGCCACTGATCGCAATTAAATTATGTCCACAAGCATGTCCAAGTCTATTATATAGATGTTTTGAGAAAACGTGTAATAAACCGAAATGAACTCTAATTAAATCCGAGTGACACAATACATAATCTTATCTCTCTTGTTTTCTGTTTTCTTTTACCCAGGCAATGCGTCATATTCTGAACAGATGCCGATACGTCGGCCTTCTTCATCATCTTGACCAAATTCTGCTCGAAAAGAAGTTTCCATTGCATAGATTTGTCGTTCGACTTTGAATCCTTTGTTTTCAATATAATCTGCCAATATTTTATAGGATCTATGTTCGTTCAATGATGTTTCTGGATTATTATGGAGCTATATAGAGAGAAATCAGCTATTCCAAATATCAAAAAAAAAAATCATTGCTTGATAGGAAGAAAATGAAAATAACCTACATCCAAACTGATCTCCCGTAATTCACTTGAAAGATCATCAATAGTTGAATAAATGAATTTTTTTGCTTCAGCTGGATCGCATTGAAGTTCGATAGGCTATATAGAGATTATAAATATATATATTTATATCGTTAAAAAAAGTCGGATTCAATGGATAGTTGACCACAGTATATGTGAGTTTAGCATTTATCAAAAAGATGACAAAATATGAAAGGCCGAGCTGTTTACTTTACCATGGTTTCAATTATTTGGAAAAAAAAAAGTGAGAGAAAAAGAAAGAAAAGAGGATTATCTTATTCTCACGCGTTGGAAATTTATAGTTTTGGCTCGGTGGAGATAAATACACATCGGAGGAGAGCATTCAAAATTAAAATGGCTTATTATGCCATACGTAATGTTTCATTTGAGCGATTAAGTAGAAAATCAGTTCTATTATTATTATTAACTAAATGAATCTTTTTTACTGGCATATAATTGAGCCAAGAGAGTTTTAATGCGATTATTCACATAAAAATAAAATGAGGTGCATATACTTTACTTCTTATTTTAATAATGGATGTAGTGAGCAAGACTCGCAGTAATAGATTATAATATTTAGCAATCTGAGGCGGGGTTATATGGGAAAGAATTCCTTCATGCATGATCATCTATGCGTGCCAATTTGCCACTATTTAAATAATAGATGTAATTGGTTTCCCGTTATCAAAAAAAGGACTATATGGTGCCTCTATTACCAAATTGTGGATATGAGGGACTGTTCTATATGTACAGGGTTGAGTGCCAGAATATTGATTTATTGGTTTTTATACGGGTACCCTTTTTTTTTTGGAGCAATATTCGAGATGATGGAAACCAGATATTACCAAGGTAATCATATTCGGCTACATTTTTTGAGGATAGTTTTGCGTCACCATCAATTCTTGTGAGAATTGACTCAAATCCTTTCAAAGGCATGAATACGGACCTGTAATAAAAGTACTTGGAGCAAACTGGGTATAAAGAATAATTCAACCTTGTGTCCAATCGTTACGTTGAAATTATATTTTATTTTTAATGACGAAATTAAATGAACACACGCTGATTTCAGCTTATTGCTCTTGTCTGATCAAATAGTTACAAAGTAAGGGGAGCACACAAGAGAAAGAATTTTCAATATAAACTATTTTAACAGGGATAGAACATTGTAAGTCAGAGGTGGATTTGATTGAGGTACCAACAGGCGAGGGGAGCAACCATGGGAATAACTAGTAATGCATAACCTTGTATAAACAATAAATAGAGACTGCATCAAAACTCTTGCGATTTCGAACCATGGAACTCTTGAATCCGGAGCAAACGCTCTAGCAACATGGACTATGGGGGCGAGCCCCCGTCCAATCGTTACAGTGGCCCCCGCCTTTTGCAACAGTGGTAATTCCAGCAATTTTGGTGCAGAAATCGAGTAATTGCAAAAACCGAGGAATCCAGTATCCTTGTATTACCCATGCTGCCATGTGTTGTACTATCATAAGCCTGTTGCACTATATAGTAAAGTAGATAAAGACTTTTTGATTACACATGAAATTACTTCAATAAGCTGCAACAGGTGTGATTTCACTCATTCTTTGCAAAATAAGAGGTGAATTTACATCCGATAAGATGCAACACTTGTAAATAACGATGCAAATTCCGAATGTGCAAATTTTATAAGTATTTATGGTAATTCCCACTAAATTGGTGCAGAAATCGTAGATAATGCAAAAAGTGGAGGTGCAAAAAGTGGGGGACAACTGTATGTTATTTTGTAGCAACCTCAGCAATGAACGTAATGGCATCAATTGGTGTCCGAGCACGATGTCTTGGCAAACTCTTGTGTACTAGACTTTATCGCCAGTTTATTCGTCCCAAAATGGAATATGGCTTGGCTATCACTAACTTTACTAAAGATGACCGTAAAATACTACAAGAAGCACAACAAACATGTTTACGTAAAATCTATGGAACACGTAATAATAAATCCATGGCTGTCATCCATCATCTTGGTAATCTAGAATACATGGTTGATAGAATAGAAATCCTACAAGAAAAATTCTTCCTTCGCACTCATTACATGCCTGAAGATGCCTTACTGCCCACACTATTACCGTATATCAAGCTTAGTAAAGGAACAATGGCCTGGAACACACTACTTCGGAAAAATGATATATGGAAAACAATGACAGAAAACAACAACGATCCAACAGCTTTAAATATTAAAGCTGTAATTAAACAACATCGACAAACAACTCACGAAAAACGATGTGTACGCAAAAACTCTGTACTTATTAATGCCTGTCGAAGAACACTAGGTATTGATCCAATTCTATGGCTACCAATGTCACCACAAGAACATGTTCTATGCATTCATTATCGACTAGGATGGATCAATAATTATCAACAACAAGCATGCCCTAACTGTCATCAACCGACACGTTTAACAAAAAATCATTTAATTAAATGTCTTGATGTCCATTCCTTTCTCTCCTTCTCCACTAATATTAAGGATCCAATCTCGTTTGTGCTTAACCGATTACCAAAATCACCTCCGACCTCATCTGCCAAACGTACTTATCTCAATATAATATGGCCTAAGGTTTGCTATATATTTTCACAAATGCACCGTGCATACCGATCAGAGCAATACCTCACCCCACTGCCACCAGTAGACCAATTTGGACGAGCGCTCCTCAAGTGGATCGAACCGCCTGCGAAACATTCCACATTACCAGCATCTATATAATATTATTCTTTTAACTATAAAAATAATAAAATAATAAAATAAAAAATAAAAAAAAATAAAAAAACTTCCTGATACCTCTTCCTTTAGCTCCATAATGTTTCCCACCACCCATAGGATAGTTACCTTCTGTTTCTTTTTCTCCCAACCTTTATATATAACTTAGTAATCCCCTTCCTTTATATATCTCTTTGACCTGTATCCCCTTATTTTCGGCCGTATACCCACACCTTTTTCCTGCTGCCCTGCAGGTTTTTCAGAACTGAGCCTTGTGAACTGACGAGAGCAAGAAGCTGAAATCAGCGTGTGCTCATTTAATTTCGTCCTTAATAAAAATTTATAATTTCAACGTATGTCATTTTGATTTTGTCATTTACTTATATTAGTTCCATGGCGACCCGTAAGTTTTTCAAAGAGAAATTTTCAAATTTGATTTGTGTAAGCATACAATCTTCCTTGTACTTGATGTCACACTAGCAAGTGTAACAGGTCAAAGCTCTTACCATTGATAATCTATATCATGTAATAATTTCCATATGTTAGATGTGGGAAGAGTTATTAAACAAGGTGAGAATAACTAATACAAGCACCGTTTGGCAACTTTTTTTTTATATCATCGGCAGTGATTTCAACACCATTTATTAGTTTTTGATGGGTATTTTTGGCTAGTATTTTGGATGAGAATAGTGGCAGTATCTCTTTTTGAATTTGTAAATTGGCAATGAGTTTGATAGCAGCTATGTTCCAGAGGTTTTGAAAATCTTGATCTCTATGACTTTTCAAAAGAGTATTTCTTACAATTTTTCCTTTTGCTTAGGAAAAATTTCCGTAGTGTTATATATCAAGAACTTCACGTACGTAATTTGGCGTGCTCCACGCGCACGCTTATGTAAAATAAGCCTGGAATGTAAAATAAACAGTGAAAGACATCATACAGTAAAAAGTGGTCGAGGATGAACTTTTGTGTAAATGTTCAAATGGAGATGCAAATGAAATACTAGAAAAATGCATGCCAATCCAAGGTTGAAAAAATATTCATGATAATAAAAACTCTTTTTATATAACCATATTATCACACCCTCCAATAACAGGCATCTTTTTGTATATATTAAACTAATCTATAGTAAATATATCTATTTTTAATATTACAGGTATTCAACAGATAAAAAAAATGCAAAATGCTGCTCTACAACATATCATGCATAGTGTGGAGTCTTTGGGTGAAAGAGAAAAATGTATAAGAGAAATATGGGTGGCCAATAGATAGAGATACTTTGGAAGAAAATGTGTAAAAATGATATGGATGGTGGTGTCAATGGGCATCATAAATTATATTGTATCTAGTAGTAAGTGATATATGAATAGACGTAAATGAATATTTGATTTATGCTAATAATTTCATCACAGTTTCAAACATAAATACAGCAGCTGCATTGGTTGGGAAGGCTCTGAGGAAAGATGGAAGGAAGCCTATAAGAAACAACGAAATGGTAACGATGAGTATTCAAAAGGTTCATGAAAATATGATATTTTTATATACTCTAGTAATAATTTTTACCTCTATAAAACCCTCGTAATCCATTTGTATTGTAAATTTCCTTTGCCACAGCCATTGGATTAGGGTATTTCTTGGGTGTGACATCAGGCTGTGTCATGTATCGATTCTTGACGGCATCTATCAAAGGGGAACAATTGGTTGATAAATACCACTAATTATAGATCCAACACACAACAAAAAAGTGTAAAAAGTGTATATAGAATACCTGCTGGGAATGCACCAAACCAAAATGTAGTAGCACTTAAACCACCAGCAATAAAAGTAGTAGCACCATCTGAAATTTCCAATTTCTTCAATTGTCGTGTGAAAACCTTTTATATAACAAGTAGCAAAAAAATGTTTAGAATTTCATCTTTTTTCACATACATATGTAGAAAGGATGTTCAAAATGAAAATAAAAGATGTTCGTTTATACTTACATCATAAGATGCCCAGAAAACAAAGAACCAACTTCTGAAAAGCATAGTAGGTAATAGTCCATTCCATAATGCTGTAACGCCATTATTTCGTACCTAAAATATTTGATATATATCCTTTGTTAGTTTGTACAATAATAATAGTTACATGATTATGTAATTTCGAGGATACGTGATCAAATAATAAATATATATATATATATATACCAGTTGGGTAGCACAATTGATAGGACCTGTATACACTTTAGTAGCTGCATCATATTGAACTTGTAAACGGGATTTAATCTAAATTTACATGTATGGAAAAAAATGGTTAGATCAAGTATTTTAAAAACATTGGCTCTATTCCTACGGATATATTGACATTACCTGTTCAACTGGAGTGGCTACAAATGAAACTGTCAAACCACCTGCCAAACCTGCCAAACCATGTTGAAATACTGTCAATGGCTTATCACCATTCCATTTTTGTTGAATCATTCTTGCGTTATGAAGTGTACCCAACCTATTTTATTTATTTATTTTGGCTAAAAAAGTCAATACGATCCATCCATTGAAAGAAGTGTGCGTGCTGTTCTTTGATCATTTACATAATACTATCCATAAACATCCAACCAATCAATGGCGGTGTAGCACCTTTGTATAAAGCACGAACACCTTCATGACGAATAGTCTTCATCAGGCAATCCAATGGACCTTTAAAGCGATCAGCACTAGATGTTTGAAGACGTACTTTGACGGTATCTAAGATAATATATATAAGATTAATCTTAGTTCCATTTAAAATATCCATATATCCATATAGAGAGAGCAAGGTGCGTGGTGTGGAGGGGGGGATGATTTATTTTTACTCATTTTTGGATAATTTACCAAAAGGGTGACCAACTGCCAATTTCGTTATGCCAGAAGTAACACCTGCAGCAAAACCTCGGAAACGGTTATATAGCGACTGATCGTCGAGATTGGCATTTGCTGTGGAATGAGTTGCTGTTTCTATAAGCAACCCAAATAGAACGTTTTTAATCACCAAGACTAAAAAAATAGGTCATGTCATAAAAAAATGTGTTGTTTTCCATTTACCTTTGGCCATTCGCGAAAAAAAAATAGGCTTACTATGGAAAGATAGTGAGAGATAAATTTATTAAAAATTATACAGCCATTTTTTATAGGATGAAAAATCCACAAAATCCTATCCAGATTATAATCAATGGTGACTTTGAAGTCCTCCACCAACCAATTGCTCTGGATGTTTTGTACCTGAATAATCATAACCTGTGAATAATTCTAAATCGCTATGAGTCAGCCAATTGAATGAAGAGGCTCTTTATTTATTTATTTACTTGTTCCTTGATATTAGTATCAATATACATCTATATCTCTAAATATCTAAAATCGTTCATTTCAGTAATCAATTTTTTTTTAATATTTTTCTTGGCTTTGATAGGATAGAATTGATAAATAAATATTAAGATTTTTTATTATATTATTCCAGTTACAAAAGGGACCCTTTTTTTTCATAATGATAATATAATATTGATTCAAAGTGAGCTAAAAAAAAACGTTGTCATGTGCGAAATTTCTCACACTTTATTTTGGTAGGTTGGCAAAAAGTGAGTTCTTTGTTTCTTCTTCCCCGCATTGCGTTTTTTGCTTCTTTTTCTTCTTCTAAACCTTTTTTTCACTTTTTCACTCTAAAAAAAAGAAAAAGAACCTCTATCATTATTATCCAATGTATATATAGGTCGATATTGATATATAAAGATAAACCATGCAAGATATTCAATTTAATAACTATGTAAAATATGATCGTTTCGAGACTCCAGAGTCTGAAAGTAGTAAACGAAAAAAAGCAACACGAGCTTGCTTTCATTGCCAAAAAGTAATATATTTTTTTATTGTGTCAACATTTCCCGTCATGGTCTAATTCTTACTTATTAATTATGAATGATATAATATTTTTTAGGCTCATTTAACCTGCGATGATTGTAATGTTTCACCTTTCAAAAAAAAAAAAAAAAAAACGCCCAAATGAACAAGAACAGTATTTATTTATACTCACAAATATAAAAAATAATTTATTATAGCACGACCATGCCAACGATGTATTAAACGAGGTTTGGCTCAAACTTGTACGGATGCTGTTCGTAAGCGTGCAAAATATCTTCAAGAAAATACTTCTGGCAATAATAATAACAATAATAGTACCTCCTCCTCCTCTTCATCATCAACCACTGCTCCCACTGCTGATAGTAAGTTTTTTTTTTTTTCATCGACAACAAAATCAAAAGCAATATTATCACCTCTCCCCTTTCTTTAACTTGCTTCCCCCAAATCAAATATATACAATCATCTAATGAAACCCTTTATATATATATATATATGTATATATATACTCTTCTTTAGTGTTCAACAACAACTCTTTTAGTGTGGATGCAATGGGGGATCATCATCAACAGCAACAATCACAACAATCCATGGGTAGGATATATATATACATATACTTTTATGAAACTACAAGGAAGAATAAACAACCCCATAGGAAAACTAACAAAAAAAACTATATATTAAAAAAAAAGGTTTTGTCGACGCGAATCAACTATTGAATTTCTCATTGGGAGATCTTGGATTTGGTTCAGAATCAGCCGGGCTGGAATACGGATTCATTGGTAACATGTTACAAAATCCATTGGATCCATCATCACTTAATGATGCCCATTCACCATCAGCTGCCATGAATCTTGCTAACAGCACCACTGCTTTATTACCACCTGGAAATAACAATAATAATGAATTTTCGTCGTCTTCGAACTTATTTACACTATCCAATGGTCAACAAACAACGTCGTCTTCTGCAACTCCTTATATTGCACCACAAGGTTTATCATTGTTTCCAATGTCGGCCACTGTTGCTTTTGCACCAGGTGCTAGTCCTTTAGCGAATACTCAATTACCACCTCAACAACAGCAAGATCAACAAGTAACGACCCCTACCAATTCAGTCACAACACCTACAACAAGTACTGCGGGTACACCTACAACGACCAAGTCTTCGATTCCTGTGAGCAATAATAGTCCAAAGAAAACTAAAAACAATAAGAATAACAATAATAATAATAATAATAATAGCGGTAGTGGAAATAATAATGATAATGATCAATTACAACGATCATCTTCAGCATCTTCGTCATCACAACAACAATTTGCTTCTATTCAACAAAAATCACCTAATAATTTTACAATCACCACAACACCCGTTGCATCTTCATCCACATCTTCTCCACCCAACATATCACCTTCCTCTTCACCATCCACTGCAAAACGACATAATGCATCTATTTCTTCCACTGGCAGTAATGGGATCGTACCTCGACGGAAAATGAATACTCCAGAAACAGTCTATCTTGGTGTAAGAAGACCCTTTAATTATGCGGAAGGGTTTCATTATCTTATTGAATATGTCAGAGAAAAGTAAGTTTATTTTTTATTATTATAATTGTTGGTTTCTACTGCGGATTTATGGACAAAGAAAGTATAAAAAACTTTTAAGAGTTGATGTGTGTGCATACGTGCGTGAGTGTGTGTGTTGTGTCCGAGGATCTTTCCCCTCTCCCATATATATATTGGTTGAACTGACTCGGGCCCCGCTTTTTCCCTTGAATAATTATAGAATGAGTCGAGAAGATTTAATGCGAATTAGTCGAGCTTTAGCATTATTTCGACCTTCCTTTCTTGCATTGATTATGAATTTAAATGAAGAAGATCTAGTGTTTATGGAAAAATGTATTCAAAGAACCTTATTGGTAAGTTGGGATAGGATTTCAAATGGTATAAATTATATATATATATATAAATGCAAAATTTTTTTACTTGGTCCTGATCCAATTACTTTATATAGGAATACGAAAAACTGATCAGTTTCTCGGGCACACCTACAGTTGTATGGCGGCGGACTGGGGAAGTATGCTTAGTAGGAAAAGAATTTCTTCTTTTGACGCAATGGCCAAGAGATACCCTATTGAATAAAAAAACATATATCTATGAGGTAATGTATCACAAGTGAGAGGAGGAGGGAACTATACTTTTACTATTAAGAATAGTAGTAGTATGAGATGGATAAGGAAGAAATGAAAAAGACTGACTGATATCATTTTTGTTATATTTATATTAGTTGATGGATAATCGATCAGCAGTAGAGTATTGGGAAAAATTCTCAACGCACGCATTTGATAATACTGATAAATCATGTACTTACTCTTGTATCCTAAAAACACCCAGTCAAAAGCCTGTACCATGTACATTTTGTTTTACCATTAAACGGGATATTTTCGACCTTCCAAGTGTGATTGTAGGCAATGTAAGATACTATTCTATTGAGTGAAATTTTTAAAAAAAACGCATCACCGCATACATACTAATCTAAATTATTATTTAAAATAGTTTCTCCCTATTTTGAGTTAGCATCCATTTACATTTTAACATACCCTCCTCTTTCTCATCATATTCTTCTTACTATTTCCTATTATCCTTCCACTTCTTTTTTTCTTCTCCCTTATTGTATTTAGTAGTTTCTTCTTTTTTGCTCCACACACACACACAACCTTTACATATATATATATCAATGAAAGCACGGTCCATTTTGTTTTTTGGGTTTTTTGTTATGTTTTATTAATTAATAATAATAATAATCATTTTTTTACCCCAAGGAAAAAAGAAAAATTGGGTTAGATTATTGATGGTTAAAAAGAACAAGTAAAAAAAAAGGGACCATCTATTATCATCATGGGAACAATAAGATTTTTTATGTATAACTTTCCATAACCCGCGCGCGGGCGCGTGAATTGATATTATTTTTGACCCCATGCCTTGATAAGGCACCGATATCTTTCACACGGACTTTTTTTTTCAGATGAATTCATGTTGTGATTCCAAGATCGTCATGGGTCAATTTTTATAGTACTACGTTCTAATAAATTTGTAAAAAAGACCCCATTTATATTGTTTCCATGTACTACTACTTTTACCATCTATATTATTCCTTTCCTCACTTGTTGCCACCTGTTTTATTGATTATATACTTTATATACATTATATATTAGACATGACGATGGATATATAAATCCAGAATATTATAATAGAATTTAATCTATATAAGCTTTTCTTGTCTATTAGTTTTGTTTCATACGTATCAAGAACGTTATACTATAATAAAGTATACCTTGCTTCGCTTTTATATATATTCAATTTGACTTTGAATTGATATAGACACTATAAAAATAAATATCTAATATCATTACGAATGATCGTAAGTCTAATAATATGATGTGGCACAAAAAAAACTTGTTTAAAGTTTAAACATCGCTTATGCATATCCACCATTCAACAAGTGATGGATATCAAGAACGAGGCTTGTCATCAGCGCCATTCATTTTCTAAAGTTGATTTTTTTAAGAACAACAATTACACTTGACATTTTATAACATCATCGTGATCTCCTCTGTCAATTTGATGGTCTATTTTATCGATAAAAGATGATGAATCAAATTACCAAAAGAAAAAGCAATGAAAGCAATATTACAGAATTTTATTGACAGTTCTGTGGTTGTAAAAGAAAGCACGTGAGGAAAAACACTTAAAAGATATGACGGCTTACAGCATTAATAACTGTAAATTCATACTGAGTCATACAGCAGATGGTGATGAATTGGGAGTGTAGAAAGGCTAAATGAAACGTTCAAACTCTCCATTCTTGGACACTGAGCACAGATAAAAGAAGATGTAAATCAGGAGGTCGTTTTTTTTTTTTTGTACCTCTGTTATTTTTCATCTTCCACTGTAGTAGATGGTAGATGTTCAACACCTAGTACTTTTTACTATTTAAACGATCCAAGTATATATAGCAAGATATCGATGGAGTATTTATTATAATAATTCAGCAACCAACAATAGCAGTTAAAGGTTCTATTTTACTATCACCATCTCTTGTCTTCCTTTAAATAATCAGCAAATTTATATTGAACTGCTCCTTTTATTCTTTTTAAGATGATGAAAAACAATATAGACAAGAAGGAAGACACTCATAAAAAGTGTTGCTTAATAACTTCATGATTTTTAAATCATTATTCAATAATGGTCTTGTTCTGGCCAAAAAGACTATCTTTCTTATCAACCAAGAAACAAACTACATACTCAATAAAACTTTGTAGTAGCCATTTCTGGAAGCGTCTTTATTTTATATTTTTAAACGCAAAACACTTCTTCAGTATAATACAAGTAATTGATGTACAACATAAAACATACGAACATAAGAAATGACGAAATGCTTTTTTTTAATAAGAAAATTAAATACTCGATATGTTAAAACAAAACTGTAAGAATTTAGATAGCAAACAATGGAAAGGGTAAATGTTTGAATAAATAAGAATATAACATTATAATAAATAAATATATAAATAGATAAAAAAAGAAGAGAATTATAATAATTTGATGTTGGTAAAGATAAAATCAGGAAACAGCAACCATTTCAATAATATAAAACAAAAATGAGGGGAGGTATATAACATATAGTGAGGACAGTGATAGAGCAAGAAGGTAAATGTTTACTATTATATACTAATAGTAAAGCCTGTTGCAAAAGTTTTTTTTCAAGTTCTTTCGTCTTTCTTATCCTCCTTTTCTTTCTTCTTATCACCACCCTTGTTGTACTTCAGATGCTTGGGTTTACAACCAGGTTCATCAAGGAAGCACCATACAATATCAAGGACACCTGTGATGAGATCACCCAAGTCTTCAAATACAATCTTTGTCAAATCAAGCGAACCTATTCATGTTCATATTCATATAATGATTAGAATATATATGTCAAAGATGAAAAGATCGAAATAAGTATCATAATACTATGTACCTTTTTCACAGGTTGGACATTCATCACGAACTTCAGCTATGGTTTCTTTTTCACCATGAGTAATCAAAACTTTTCTTCCACAAATATTAGATTTATATTGTTTGCTATTCTGTACGTAACAAGAGAAGAAAACACAACGCTCTGTATGAGTATACGTCCATTCTAAATAGGTGGGTATATGTATTATTGTCTCTATGACGTACCACTGCAACAATTCGTGTTGTACTACTTTCCGATTTTCCACAGGCACCCTCACTTCCACCTTCTGCTGGATTTTCTGGATTGAAAAACGTTGCTTTTCCACTTGTAAGAGCATTGGTTCCTAAGGCGCCATCAACCAATTTTCCAACACCACTATCTTCACCACGTTTCTCCAATCTTTTCAATGGATTGATCGGCGAACCCCATACAACATTTGTAGTGGATAATGCTAGGATTACCAAGGATGCGATTAAAATAGTAATAAAACGGGTTATATACGCCATGGTTATTCTTAATATTTGAAGAAGGGAAAGATTGTACGTAGTAATTGAAAAAACTAAGGAGGAAAAAAAGGAAGAAACAATAAAACTAATTCGAATTTATATCTTATTTTTATTTTTGAAGGGATACTAATCATAATATAAAGTCCTGCTGCACTTTTCTTTTCTTTCTTCATTATATATAACAACTATTTTTCCTTACGTATTACACCTTACTAACTACTACAATCTGCAGCAGTACTATCACTCTCTTATATATGTAGAGTCAAAGTAGAGTTGCTGTATTTATGAAAGAAAGTTAATTCTCGTTTTTTTAAGGAGGGATATACAGCATCTAGTATATGTATATATAGGTACGTAGCAAGTATTTTTTATACTATACAACGTATGAAATTTATCGTCGAGTTCACAAAGAAGTAACAAGGTTTTTTTAAGGAGAATCATCCAGTATAGCTATTTGTTTTTCTTCTTAGCAACAATATGCCCTTTTTCACCGCCACTCCATCGGATGCGTCTCTCACCCTCTCAACCCCTATTTTTCTTCTTTCCGGTTCCGAATGTGAAAGGGGAAGCAAGTCCCCGTTTAATACTACTTTGCTAAAAATCAGTATATATTGCTACTCGAAATAATAATATTTAAAGTGGCAGTACCCAAAAAAATATATGTTATTTTATATCGCTTCCCTAGTGTGTTTAATTTTATCAAAAAAAATTGACAATAAGAAATTTTTGTGTCAGCAGCAAACTGCGAGCGCTCGTCCAGATCAAGGGCACATAAAAAAACTATGCAGCTTCAATGCTGTTTTGTTTATATACAACACAAACTATATTTTTTTTATATTCTTGTCAAAAGAGAATCATGTTATAATAATAGTAAATGGTTTTATCAAACACGTCATCAATGATGGCGAACAACAAAGAAAATCCGTGGTAGTAAACACTTAAGCATATTTTTTATACATATACTAAAATGCTAAATGTAGATCGCATATAATGAAATAGAATTCTTCAATCCTGCAACATTCGTTTATTTAGATTACTATTTTTGATTGATGCACGCGACCAAATGCTTTTTTTGTACAGTATATTCAGGAAGTATGTAGAAAGTTGCTGTCAGAATAAGAAGCATTACAGGTTGACAAATTACTAAGTATACAAATAATGCATAAGAAAACAAAGAAAATAAATGGTCATAATTACCATTATAACTACTGGAACCATTAACTACGTCCACTTAGTGAAATCAAGTAAAACCCCTACACAATTAAATACGTACCATATACTTTTTATCCCTGTTTTTTTAGGACCTTTGCATTATTATGCAGTAACAGTAGTATATACTTTCAATACTACACCTTTTTTCTTATAAAAAATGTTGTTCTTCAATCAATTATTTTTTTACTGCCCCTTCCTTAATTATTACATCTCCTCTAAGAAAAAATAGTAATATATACATCATCACCCTTGAAAATGATTATCTTCTGATCCTTGTAAAGAAAGAGTGTGTGCTCGGTCCATCCATCATAATTTGGAAGTTGGAACGTTGATTCTACTTGTTTTGATGGTTGATACTACTTTTCCTATCTTGACCATGATATAATATATATTTATATATCATATTTTGACAAAGTAACTTTGTATGTATAACATCCCCTTCCAATTCCATTGTTTCTACAAACGTTGTTTACCAATTTATTTATTGCTAATATAATATTTAAACGAAGGAATCAATCCGTTCATATGACTCTTTTTCATCTCTTTTTAAACTTGTTGTATAATTATATATTACACTACGATTCGTAGGTAAATTACCAACATCCCAACTTAATAACGGTTTGCATATCGGCATATTTAAAAATAGTTACACTGAATATCATAATTCAGAGAAACTTCATACTTAACCTTTTTTCCTCGGATATATTGATCCGAAAGACTATAATTTATTATTAAGTTGCCTCTCAAATTGATATAATAATAACAGCCACAGATCCTCCTTCTCAATTGTGGATCGAAGCAGGGCTTTTTCTCTTTTCTTGGTGAGATGATGCACCCAGGTATTGTTTCTCTTTGCTCCTGCAGAAATTCGATCCTGTTTTAAATTATATACTTGAGACAAAGCATACAAATAATCTGACGATAAATAATTGTATGTAGTGTTAAATATTGTGCTGTAATAAGAAATTTCTTGTTGAGGACAGCAGCATTAATAGATCGCTTTAATTGGTAGCATCATTGTTGTTACACATAGCTCTTGTAGCTATGTATATTTATATATATATCGTACGACGTACTATTATGTATCAAGCTTCCTTTCCTTGGCATAGTTTTCTACTAACATGCTCAGCCTATGATTCTATTTGCTTTTCTAATGTTTTCGTATACCTTGTTGTTTACTGGTCACAGTACAGTACAGCTGTAACTATATTCTCCAGGTAATGTACGCCAATTGAAGATATTCATGCTCGACATTTATTAATAATACTTAGAGGTGTACGAGTAGTTTTATACAAGCAGCATCGTATTCGCCCATTTCTTATTGGTAAGAATCAATAATAGATGACGTATTTATATAAAATGATGATAATGTAAGGTGTCGTTGGTTACAAACAATATTAAAGTATCTTATATATGCTCGATGACTCCTTGTTCATTGCTTGATAAAAAAGTTCATCGAAGCGGTTTTGATAATAGGTATAAGTTTTTTATATTATTTACAATTGCCACATTAGAAAATCCCAACAGCCAACTCGCGCAGCAATAGAATCAAAATGCATACTCTCATATTCATTGAGAAGGAAGAAAAAAATATCCTAATATGATTTTTCGATATGATTTTATGATTTGGTGAATATACAAATTTATAATTAGAAAATACGGACATATTGTTACAGCATGTTTATCTACGAATTATTACTTACATAGCGTCGTGTTTTATATTAAGACGCATTTTATGAATATATTACAGAGCTGTGGTCTATATAATCAATCTATTTATGCATTTTACTCCAAAGCAACCTTGAAATCTCAACTAACATTGTGCTTTTTCCATCACTAATTTCAACTTCCATTCGGATCTTGGTTTTACCAAAATACATTCTATATGAACCGTTTTTATATACAGATGATTAATTAGTATGAGTTGATAGGAGACCTTTGTTTAACAGTATGAACAACAATAAAACTTAATTTACCTATTATCAATATAAATCCTTTCAATTTTTTTAGTACCAGGTATTTCAGGAATATGTATTATCATTTTTGCAATGAGATGTACAGCTAGATTATAAACATAGCGAGGATGGTGTCATTTTCCGTAGCGAAAAGTATCTGGACGACGGTAATTATTGGCGAATCCATGCGACAGCTCTTGTAAGATATGTTGGTGCAACAGGGCCAAGTAATCAGTCACTAAAATTTTAATTTTTCTCAGAAAAAAATAATACACGCAGCTAAAGTTGTTACCTTAGGAAAGATTTATTAAGTTACGCATTATGTATTTTTGCACGTTTTTCAATATTTCTGAATAATACCGTAAATAATAGAATATCCAATATCATATATAATAATAATCCCTAGTAGCATTGTCTGAGGATAAAGATACCAAATCATACAAATGCAAACTACAGTTATTAATATGTATTATCTTTATGACGAACAATATAATAATAGATACGAGGACTTTTTTTAATTATACATATTCAGTATTGATTTCTATTGTCGGGGAAGGTTTTATTAGCAAACGTAGTAAATAAAATTATTATTTATTATTAGTGAAATAGTGATATTTACGTAGCATTTTATTCTCATCATCATTATTATTATAAATAGATAAAATAATCCTTCAATTAATAAGAGTAATAATTACTAGAGATCGTTGTAATATAAAAAATATGATATGATGAATAGGACATTTGATTTTATTTTTAGGTGGATGCATAAAAAATGTTTCGTGATAAAACATGAAATCTGTTTCACAGCATTATAATATATTAAAGCGTCATTGTGGGTATTAAGGAAATATTTTCAATCGAAGCACCATTTCACCATTTATTACGTGACGTAGTAGTATCATGAATAATGTGAGTGATGTGTGTGTAGAAGATGGCACCTAATTTATAAACCTTGGTACACTGATATACTTTACAATGGTATCAAGTGCGCTTCAATCGGTACATTTTCTCATTTTTTCCCCTCTATGGACTGCTGCTTCCCTTCCTTGAATGTAATTTATGGTACAGGTAGACATAAATGTGAAAATCAATTGGTAGATCGATCACTGATTTAACTTCATTGTTGATTTATTATATAATCATATTCATGTTGATACGTATTTTGATATTTAATTACGACAATATACATAAAGCTATTAAAGATAAGCATATGGTTCTATCATCCATGTTGGTTCAAAATGGAGATAATATTAATGCACTCGTTTACAGTGCAGAAAGCCAATGAAATATGTATCAATATTATTTTATTATTTTTGAAAAAGGATAAAGGATCTAACACAATGGAAGAGAAAAAAAAATACGTGGCACCATCTATTATTGTTAATAAAGTCTGTTCTTTCATGATCAAATAATCAAACGTCAGATTAATTATATAAAAGAGTAAAAGATGGGCATGGTCCGTGCATTCGGAAGCCATTCTAGAAAACGGGAACGGTTAAAAACGATGGGTTTTTATGATGATGTTTATGATATAAAGAAACAATAATGTAGTTTATTAAAAATTATAAATATGAAACAACGAAAGTATATAAAAAGGAAGGACCTGAAAAAAAAGACGCACCATTTTTACAATAGTACATCATCTTCTATCAAGTATGTTTTTTTATCATTTTCTTAATCGAATTGGGTGCCAACAAAGTTGGCGGGTGGAAAAAATTGCTTGCAAGTAAACACAATGGAAGTGCAATATTGAAATTTACTGACAAGACGCATATGATGAGAAAAATTAATTTCAAATCTAGCAAATGACTCTATCCATCAGTAATCCTTCATTTGGAGAGTATTGCTCAAGAACAGACGCCAACAGGGTAGGACGGAGAAATGAATGAAGACAGGGCTCACCACTAGAAAACACCAAAACCCGGACATCCAGTTTGCAAGAAACATAAACACGCCGTGTTAATCCCGACAGAGCCCCCGTTGCAAGGACGCAACCGGCACACCATCTATGTTCCCCAACCACCCAATTTTAAAGAGCTGACAGCTCAACCTCTGTGAAGGGGGGAGATCAAGCAACCAGATCTCCAAAAACTGAGTGATCGTGTTCTGATATTGGTCAAAGAGAAAAAAAAAAGAGAAAGAGACAAGAGCCTTTTTTTATTATTATTTTTTTTTATCAATTGAACATCCGATCGTGGCTTATTTTATAGCCCAGTGCCTTGATTATTTTATATATTAGTTATATAGTGTTATATAGTGATATGATTGTATCGTAAAGAAAAGGACAAAAAAGAAGTATGCTATCTGTTCTCGCGTAAAAAAAGCATACAGGCACCAAGTTCTGGTTCCTGGTTCACTCTGTAACCAAACATATTTTGTTTCATCTTGGTGCGTACAAGCATATTTCTCCGTAGCGCCGATTCATTTATTATCAGTCTTTCTAAGGTAATTATAAAATAGCAAGATATTTGGATGAAATCCATGAATCACATTATTTAATAACAGTAATCCATGCAGGATTTCAAGACTTCAAGGTAAGTTTCTATAGTTATAGGATCAGCATAACAGCACTGTGGATATTTGTGTACCCCTGATTTTTTTTTCTTGTTTCTGATTTCTGCTGATTTTGGTCCCGCCCTCTTTTTCTTTCTTCCTTTTGCATGCAAAACTTTCTCTCTCATATATACATCATATATCATAGTTACGTATTATACATACACGTCATCACTTGCTATGAATCCATTACCAATCACTATTATATGGCATCGTCATCAAGTCATCTGTGCTATTAGACTGATATCTTCCACCTGTCCTACTACAAAGTCTTCTATTACAAACTATTACAAAGGCGTTTTTTCTTATGCAAACTTGACACGGCAGATTCAAAAGAGACTAGCTTTTACTTTTGTCAGCTTATATTTAAAGGCATCATCACTTCATCGCACTCTTATTACTATCATAGAAAGCTCATTCCAATTTGCACTTTGGACTACAACCTTAAAACTGACGCCGAATACCTCTTTCTTTGTTTTGAAAATCGATTCTTTTCCATAGTAACATAATACAGCCTGTATTGATCCTATCCATGGAAAATGGCTCATCTTTTTTTTTTATCAATCTAGACCAGGAAGGGACTAGCAGCTACGAGAAAACAACAGCAGCGACAACTTCTTGCCTCGAGATCGTAAATTGTACCATACATCACGCGATTCTCGGCATGATCATCCCAAAACTTATGGAAAAGGATCCTGTTATCGCTTGAACCCTTGTTTCGTGTGGAACTGGAGAAACATGGCAGCATCAATTGATGATAAGGAATTCAAGCTGGATGGATGGACAGATTGGATGATGATTTACAGGTAATTGGTATCGTTCTTATGATAGTCGTGATGAAGGAGGGGTTATATACATCGTGTAAAAAAAACGTTGTTGTCATTAGAAACTGGAATGTGTTCGGCTATGCATCATGCTACTCAATTGTTTCCCTCTCTCAGGTCTTCTCAAACAGGTACAATGGTTGTATTTTGAAAAAAGATGACAGACCCAGCAGGAAGGGATAGAACAGGACAAGTGTTATCATGGCTATAAATTTCAAAGGTTGTTGCGCGATCCAGACGAATAGGAAGTGGGGTGAGGAAAGAATAAAGGAGTGAGAAGTGTGGATTTGGATGATTTGTGAATAAATCAACGGGTATATTGCATCAAGAGTATCAGGTGGTGAGTATCTTTTTTCATTTTGTAATTTCCGTAACTACAAACTTATATATAAAAAACCAAATATCGATGAATCTTTTGAATTTTTTTAAATGATGATTGCATTATTGGGTATTTTTAATGGTCTTGAGAGAGAAGAGAGGAGGAGCAGACTGGGGTTTACATATAGGATGTGTGGGATGGTGGTATTAAAAGGTATGAAAAAGTGTGAATGTGAATCCTGGCTGGGCTTGTTTTTATTAATCTTTTTATCTTGAGTGAACAAAATATAAGATTCCGACTGTTCATGCGTACCTATTGAAAAAAGCGGAGAAGCTGTGAAACATAGATTGATGCACAATATATAGTAACTATGATATAAATGGTAGTGATTTATTTTATTCTTTTTGATAATGCACGATTTATCTTGAATATATTATGAATTCTTCTTGAATATGAATATTCATTTGAATACATTTCAACTTTTTTTTGTAGAAAAAAAAAAGAATACGTATTCAAGATATCTCGACATCTTCGAATATATTATACTGAATATATTTTTTTAAGGCCCTTAGTAGATCTGATTTGCCACATACCTTTAGCTGTGCGGAAAAAAAATCAACCGCAGTAATAAATTTCAACAACCTCAGCGGGTATAAGCTTATAATTATTTCTCCCACTAGCTTTATTTTTCTTTCCTCCATTAAACGAACGAATCACAGGTACAAAAGTTAAATGAATGTTGGTTAGCGATAACAATTAAAGTAATAATAATGGCAACGTGTCTATTAATTTATGAATAATGTTTTTATTTTTTTTTAATTATAGCATCCTCACACGCTCAAAAAGCGTGAAAGATTATCGGGTAAGTCAAGGCGAGCATGATTGGCGATCAACGATGCGAAACGAACGGAACGCTGGTACAGTAACTAGTTAAATAAATGTTGCTTGGCAACAAAAATAATAGTAATGCGTTTATTTTTTGTGAACACTATTATTTCTTTAAATCTTAGGACATGCTCACACGCTTCGAACGCGTGCGAAACAAGACGAGCGTGTTCGGCTATCCGTACGTTATGGTTCAAGTTTCCTTCTGGTTGATCCATTCTGGCAGAATCATTTATGGGTTGGTTTTCTGAAATTGCCCCGAGCCCAGTTGCAAGTCATAAATGGTTCAATGCCTTTATGGTTCAAGCCCCTTTTGGTTCAAGGCACCTTCTGGTTGATCCATTCTGGTAGAACTATTTGCGGGTTGGTTTTCTGAAATTGCCCCGAGCCCAGTTGCAAGTCGTAAATGGTTCAACACCTTTATGGCTCAAGTCCCTTTGGCGATTGAGTAAGTGGTTGAGCGATTGAGTAATCTGGTGAGCGATTGAGTAATCTGGTGAGCGATTGAGTAAGTTGGTGCGCGATCGAGGACGGAGTCAGGTCGATTGAGGTAATTATTATATTAGACGTGAGCAAAGAGAATATGGGGAAATGATGAATCAAATGGTTTAGCACTCTTGAACGGAGTTCAAGTTGAATATTCCTTATATTTAACATTGTTGTTTTTAATTAGGTGCGAAACCCTGGGATGTTGGCTGTGCTCCCAATCAAGCAACGGTTTCCTCTGATGATGCATCTGACACGAAGACACGTAAGGCAGCCCGGCAGTTGGATGTGGAGGAGTGGGGGGATGTCTCAGTCCATCCTTCGCGTTTGGTTCCCCCTGTTAAGCTACCTGCCTCAAGCAGGTGGTTAACTAAGGAGACTGAGAGCAAGTAGTACCGTTCATTTGCCTGAAGGTTTTTTTTATCTCTATTATTTCTCTATAATAAATAAATGCTATCTCTATTTTTTCATACTTTTTAACTCTTCATTTTTAGCTACCTTTCACTTTTGCTGATTATACCACCACTCAATAATAATAACAACGTATTGCTATTATTTACTCAGTACAACTTTTTTTTTAATTTAATAATAATGCTATGTTTGTTCCTGTTTTACGCATATGTTTTTTTTCTTGTTTCTTTGAACTATAACTACTTTATTATAAAAGAAGAGGAACGGTGATCACATAGCTAGTAGCCATTACTGTTTTTATATTTATGAGTACTAAAGCGTAGGAATATGTATGTAGCATAATAAAATTAGCGCTAACAAGAATTTATTACTTTAGCCTATATAGTAACATATGACACTGCTTATTACGAATACGTTGATCCAATCATCTCTATTATCAAATTGAAACTCACTCTTGGACAGAGCATCCTGATCACCAGAGTCAAGTTTATATGATGCTACAAGATGCTTTCTAGGATTATATCGAATTAGGAAAAGAATAAAAACACTGATATACAATTAAGCAACAGGATTGTTTGGGCGAAGGAACGATGGAGAACAATCAGGACAATCAGACTCCTTTGTTACGTAATATTCTTATTATTATTACTAAGAAAAATTTCATTTAATTAGCCATTGGAGAAAACCATTTATAATTAGTTTATGATGATGATAGAGCAAGGTCATATTTTGATCGGATATGTAAAAAAGTGGATTTCACAGCAAATCAATGGGTTTATATTATCAAAAACGTGTTTCTTGCCATGGGAAATAAAGGAATCAGGATAGATGGTTATTATATACGCAGCAAAGCTGGAGCGTTATTACTCGCGGTGAAGAAACATTCATCTTTACTTGTTTGGAAGGCTTCCGAATGCACAGACCGTGACAATAATATAATAGTAATGATCATAAATAGGCACATGTGAGAATAAAACCATCATATTTAATTGTTGGGTTAAAGTGGTAAAATTTGATGAATTCATTAAAAAACTCATCCTCCATTTCGTTGTTATTATTATACTTGTCGAAACAAAAACCTAAGGCTGTCAAATGCCACAACAGATCAAGATTCTAAAAAGGAAACTAATGTGACAATGATAATGTAACCACATGCAAGAAAAATAGGTTAAAATTTATATTTATTAATGTGGAAGACTGACTTGACCTGCGCCTATAGGCATATGGTCGCTTCCTTGCGGTACTTTGATATGGAGTTATGTATTAATAACGATATGTAGCATTAGCTGAAAAATCCCCCTTTGGGAGGAACAGCTAAGCTAGTGTGGATGATGTGGTAATGATACAGATGTAAAGTAATAGAAAGGAAGGTAGAGGGATATAATAATTATGTGAAGGGGGAGTGGAGAAAAAAAATAATAATAAAGTAGCTTAGTTATTTTCTCGAGTTGGATATGATGCGTGTTGGGGTGGTAGCGGTGGTTCTTCAGGTTCTGGTTCATCTTCTTCGTAGTCATCTTCGGAGTGACTTAGGCGGTCGATTTCCCGAAGAACACGAATTAGAACGAACCAGCAGTTTAACCATTTTCCACAAGATAAGCCAATTTCTGAACATGGAAGGTGGTTTATAGCATAGTCGAGTGGCTGCATGTCTTGTTTAAGTTTGGGTATTGTTTCAAATGTGAATGATCGTTCTTCAAGAATTTCGTCCATTAGTGGACACGTTGCGAAGTTGTTCCTTATTTGCTGCATGCAAGAAAAATAAATGCCAATTTTCTGATTTATGCAATGAACTCTTTTGGGTGATGATCTATTAGAAAAGAGGCACTAATTGACGATCTTTTTGCTTAGTATTTTTCTTTTTTTTTTTAGTATGCATACAGTGATGATAATGAATGGAATAATACCAATAATATACTCATTGAAATTATTGTTGGAATCAAATAAATTAGCAGCATATAATTAGATCAGCGACGTTGTAAAGATATCGTTAACAACAATTATTATGCTTCTTTGCGTGGTGTAAATTTATCGACGAACTTTTGATTCAAATTTTCCAGTATTTTTATATTACATTTATTCCATCAGCAACAAAAGAGCCGACTTTTCATCATATTATATTATATAATTGTACTCCATATATTATAATGGTCAAAGAGATTTACAGAGGATATATATTATCAAGAGGTCCAAACTCAAAACTGACTGGATTAATTACTATTGGCAACCCCTCAAATAATATATATAACCTGTATCATGGGCTACAGTTTATAAGTCTAGATGTTAATAAAAACGATCAAAGAAACACAAAACCTATAGAATTAACTTAATGATAGAATAGAAAAGTACAATTTTTATTATTATATAATATGAATTTTCAATTGAAAGTATAGGGAGATTCAAGATATAGAGGTTGCAAAAGTGATATATATTATATAGAAGGTAGCAGTATTGTTACAGGTTGCTATTGTATATATTACATAATAAATGATATTAAACAATACATGTCGTCTAAGAATAAATTACAAAGTTCTGTTAAGTAATCCTACTTTTTTAAAGTACCATCAAAATTACTTTTTACATCAAACTTTATCCCATTACTGAACTCAACTTCCATTCGAATTTCTGTTCTACCAAAATACATTCTATATATAAAAGTATTTTATTATACTCAATATTAGCATCATATTGATCATTGTGTATCACTCATCAATAGTAAGAACACTTGTAAATCTTACCTAACAGTAAAATAAATTTTTTCTTTTTTCTTTGCATTGGGTATTTTAGGAATACGTATTGCCATTCTCGCAATGCAATGTACACCTGGATCATGAGTATATCGTGGAATGGTAGAATTTTCTGTTGCAAAGAGATCAACAGAAACATATTTTTGTGTCCCATAATGAATATAAAGAGTATCTTGAACGCATTGATCAACTGGTAATTCGTTACTTTTTTCAACAAAGACGTGGAATCGGTCTTGACAGACTACTTTGCCATCTGGATGTTTCCAGCGTAAGGAAGGTGGATCGATTTTATCATCAAAAGGCATATTACGATTGATACCATAAGTTCTTCTGGATATTCGAGATACGATAGCCCCAGAGTTAATACCATGATAAACAGCGCCACGAACAACAGCTAATGCAGTACGTTCTGCTGGACATACAATTTGGTTTACTTTGCTACCTTGAAATTCTTTCCGGACCCTTTGCTGTAAATACTTGGATGAGCCAAATCCGCCTACAAGGAAGAGAGAGTCTAATCGACCACCAGATATTTGTTGATACTGTTGCTCAATAAGTGATAGCTATAGAAATAGAATATCCAATGTTATTATACAGGTAAATCATTTCTTCATTTATAGTTAGAAAGGAAGTGATATATTTTTTCACTTCAATGTCACTTACCACTTTATCAATCACCGGATCGAATACTTGCTTTTTAAGCTCATCCGCTGATAATTTCAATATTCCTTCTTCTAAATACCCTTCATCATCATGATCACGCACACTCAAAGGCAATTCGTCCAATTTTACAGAACGTGGCAATTCCAGGAAAAAATCGTCCACACCATTAAATTCTGGTTTCACCGTACCAAGGAAATATTCCATCATGCCATTCATTTCTCGCTGGGTTATCTTACTCATGAGCTTTGTACCTAACTTTGCCTCCAGCAATTCACGATAATGATTATCCAAAAACACGCTACCACAGCTTTCACCCATTCCTTTGGCTACCTCTTTCAGCTGTCGTGTTTTTCGAGTCATTGATTTGCTTGTAGTACTACCGCCGCTACCACCTTCACCTTGATTAGAATCGTCTGATCCATCATCCGTATAATTCACTTGAAATACAATTAAATCGACAGTTCCACCTCCTGCATCACAGACCATGAAACGATCATTATCCTTAAGACTCACTTGATCCGCCATAGTCTCTTCACAGTATATTGCTGCTGCTTCAGGTTCTGAAATCAGAGTAAGTCGATCGGGTGGATCAGAAGGTGTTATAAGACCTGCTTGAATAGCAGCTTGTCGCATCAAATGTTTAGCTTTATCTGACCATAGAGCAGGGACGGTGAGGCAATAGCGAAAAGTATCAGGGTCATAATTGTTGGCAAACCCAAGCGAAAGTTCTTGCAGTGTGTGCTTATGTAACATGGCCAAATAATCCGCTACTACTTGAACAGGTGTTCTATACCAAACGTCGCATAGGCATTAGCAATTTATTAGCTATTATGTCAGGATGAGAGTATATATATAGACGGAAAATGAAAGCATCCATATCTACGTGTCTATATGTTTATCTCTGTATATTTTACGCCTGTTTATACTTACAAACCATTTTTAAGAGGAGGTCGCTTTAAGGACTCGTCCAAATGTAGCTTGAACTGAGAAAGAAAGATGCTATATTGCTTAGCAACATCTGGTTTCAGCGCAACCTTTTTCGCACCATGGCCCCATTCAGATAATGTTAATCGCTTGTTGAATAAATTGTTCTGTCGTGAATAAACTGATACTGTTGGTACTTTTGGATAAAAATTACCACTTTTATGAGGCCTGTGGATAAAAAAAACATATATCTATTAAAAACGTTGTGTTTGGAAGAACTATATGTGTATATGCTGTACCTGAAATTTGAATTTTATTATTCTACAGTGATCTGCATGATGTGCGAAGATTCATCTTTTCCTTACCAGTTCTGAATATCAAATACTTCTATAGGTGTTGAATTAGTAAAAGCATAAGCAGCTCCTGAATAGGTTGTTCCGAAATCATATGCAATAACAACTTTATAATCAGATAAAGATTTTTGTTTTTGTTGTGGATTTGAGCCACCCATTTTTTCTTGATATGAATATATATATATAAACGGATGGAAAAAGTTAAAGAAGTAAGAAAACGAGTATCAACTTTTTTTTTGTTTGGGTGTAGTTTAATTCTTCTTTGCTGAGCCATCACGTCACGATATTTCTCAAAACAGAAATTGCACGCTATTATCTTTCCCTAGAGAAAACATATGCAGCTAAAAGTTGCTGCATGAAACATATAAATAACGATAATTCAATTGCCACTGCTCAGGATCTAATTATTAGAAGTCTTGCCACCATTTTAGCGTACTTTCATTTACTTTAATATCATGACAAAGAACTTCTCAAAAATCTACATGTTACACAGAGACCTAAACACCGCGTAGGCTGCTACGGAAGTCTCACAGACTCCAATTCTCGATATGATTGTTGTACAATGCAATAAAAAAAAAGACTGGTGAGGTCCAAGGTAACATTGGATCAGCATCGCTATTATTTTTATAGAACTTCAAATGCTTGCTTCCTTGGATAACCTATAATCAGTAGTTTTTTTCATTTACATATGTATGTAATAGCGTTCTGTATATTTTTTAGTCTACTACCTGATATATACTAATTAAAGGCAGGAATAATATCTGTACTAGATTCTTCCGACGAGAATAGGAAAAGCTTCCCATATTTTTAACTGTTGCAATGAACATCCATATCATAAAATATATGCTCATAGCATCTAGTCTTTTATTGCGAGAATACGATTTGATATGATTTTTCTCTGTATTTGTATCATCATAATAGTATTATACAGTGGAACATAATAAACGTTAAATTAATAGTGATTAGGTATTTATTAGAGCAAATCAAAAAGCAAAACCATAATTCACAACCTCTCCTCATACGGTTTGTCTCTAAGGGACTGGGTCTAAAAGAAAAGGAAACAAAGACGCGTCAAAAAATTTTGGCTATTGACCAAACTTCTTTTTCCGCAGCCATGGAATCTACTTGATAATACTACGAGTACCCAGTTGAAGAGAGTAAAAGTGAAAAATTGCCCAAATATTAGTACAACACCCAATTGTATTTTCAATCCTAAGCAGAAAAATTAATAAATAAAAACTATACTGGTTATTTCCTGATATTGTGATGTTTGTTTAACTCCAAATATGATATTGTTGCGATAGTCAGACATTTTATATTTACTAATTTACAAGTTTAAAGCGTTAAATTACTGGGTAAATGAGTGAAAGTTGAGCTTTAAAAATCTTGTAGCTACTGACATCCGCTCAGAGTCTAATTACCAGTGTTCTTTTCTTATTTAACCACGGTCAACGCAGACAATCATGGAAACTGTATCATTTTTAACTATATACGACTCTCCTTATGCCCGATTCAATCCCCTGATATGTTTGTCAAGGCAAGATATTATCCATGTGTGGTCAAAAACAGCAAGCCAAAGTATTCAATACAGATTTACAAAACATCGAAGTATTCACAGAGGGTAGTGATCAGGACTGTATTCGCAATGAAGTACTCACACCACAAAGCCTCAAAAACGACGTGAAGGTATTGAACAATAAACGCATCGATTTTATTTTAAGGCTTCCAGCAGAATGTATATACAGAATTATTTCATTGCTAGCACTGGAAGAAAAAACTAAATGTTCGTTTGTAAGCAAAACCTGGCCTTGGTGCACATTTGAATGTAACAAAATCTAGATGGGAAAACCTCTCTGTTGGAAACAAAAAAGAAGTCCTGATTCTGACAAAGGCACTTCCATATTTTAGCCACCCCACGAAAATAATGGCAATTGATAGTTTTGATTATAAAATCTGCATCAGTATTTGAAGTTTATGGGCAATGAACGTTTTTGGAAAGATACAGGCCATAAAAATGACAAGTGCACGTGTAACCTTTTGAGCTAGAAAATTTAAATACATAATGAACGAGACTTTTACGTTAATTATAATAATATGTTGGGCTTCATATTAGGTAAAGCAGCGCAAGCCTCGTAACAGAATGTTACCATGCTATCGAATGCATTCTATCGAACAGGACACAAACTGAATCAATTTTGAAACTTCATATGGAATCGAGCAACAATAATATTATGATCACTCTGGCTCTAATATTAAGGATGTGTGACTAGGTAAGCAAAATATCATACTTCACGCCGAATAGCAATTGGCAGCCGTCACATTCCATAGATGAATTTTCGATTTTGGGACAGCATAATTCACTTTTTTGCGATTTAACCTTAATATCACATCAATAACACTCGTGATTACGTGTGCATATTGCAAGGAATTTAAAGAACCTTCGCCATCTTCATGACTCCTGCCTTTGAAATACAGAAATATATCACAATATGCAGATGGATTCATCAAAACCTTCGAAGGATTCACTTCGCACGATCATCTAATGATGATAACTGTTGCTCATGTTGAACGATCCGTTGTCTTTCAATTGATTGAAATGTTTGCAACCCGCTCCAGGTCGGGTTTATCATCTTTGAAGGGTATCAGATTAAAAGATTTTCCAACCATAAATGATAGAATACTCCACAGTTTGGTTGATATCAAGACGCTTTCTCGTATCTCATTATGTTGGTTATTTGGTGTATCAACAGAAGGCATCAACATTCTTATTCAAAAAACGGGAACTCTGTTGAAACATTTAAAGAATTAGACAACTTGGATACGGTTCGGGGGTACTACCTTGAAAAGCACTTTGTGACTGTAACAATTTGGTCAGCGTCAAAATTGGAGGAACTATATGTTGGGTGACTAGGCAAGGAGTGGATGATCTATTTGATAATTCTACAAGTGTTCAATTGAAGAAGTAATGGTGAAAAGATGCTCGAAAATTAGCAATGACAGATGTACTATCATCATATCATATCAAAACAAAATAAATAATAAAAGCTACCTTATTGACTATTTCTTCACTTCTTTGCGTTGTTATCTTTAAACATACCAGCATCGCTTCCATTATTCTATATTATATACTCATTCGCAGTTTCTGTAGCATATGGTTATATGAAGGAAAGTATTTATATGTTTCGAATTAAAGATTAAAATAAAAAGAAAAAAATGGTTAGAATGCATAATAATCATTACCTCCTGTCAAAACATCACCTTACACATCCTGTTTTCCGCAAATCTTGTATCCTTTTCCCGCTCTATCCTATTTGAAAAATATCAGAGCCTGGTCCCTGAATTCAAAAACTTGGATACCAACAAACCATTCACATAAATGATATATTGCTTACCGGCATTCTATGTTTATTTCATTTACAGTAGAAAGGATTAAAAGCATTTTTATCCTCAGATTGAAAGTGTTTCTATATGAACTTTTAGACAAAGTTTTTCGAGTTTTCAAATTATACAAGATAGTGATGAATGCAATATTGTTTGTGAAACTGCCTCTTGATATGCTGTTGTGTAAATCGACAATTATGTAAGTAGTGTGAAAAATCATGATGATATTAAACATGAAAATTATTGTAGTTTTTATCATCAATAGTCAACTTTAAAACGTCGCCCTTCATCCAACCTATTGATCATACGGGATAAAAGTAGTAATCAATATATACAACTGCATCTCTCTATCACATAGCACCAGCGATAATCACATATAATAAGTATCGTAAAATGGGTTCTATTTATTAATAAATAATATTGACGAAAAGTATGTATCACACTATTATAGTCATTTTAGTCTAACCGGGAATTTGGAAAGTAAATTATTATACATAATATATAGAAAAGGTATACCATCAAGGAAAATAATAAAAATACAAAGGAGGGGGAGAAGTAGCAGTAGTACGTGGTAGTAGATAATGTGTAGTAATATATATATATATATAATAATAATAATTACAACAGCAATATCAATGATACAAAAGGATTGTTTTTCAAAATAAAGGGTGACCGGCACCAAATATTTCTTATTTAGATTTCATGCCAAGTAATTTTAAGGATACCAGTATCCAAATCACCAAGAGCTTTGAAAACGGGAGGAGTCAAATCCAAATCGCCATATTTGCATTCTGGGCAAGCATCCTTAACGACAGCATCAACATGTTTGCCTCCGTTATAGATTCTAACTTTCTTGAAGCACCAGTCACTCTTTGTAGTCATTTCACCATATTGTACAGAGTTCTATTGTTTTAAAGTAAATATAAGATGATTAGATTGAATGGTACTAACACATGGGACACTATAAATTCTGTATCAAAAAATAAAAGAAAAAAGAAACTCACCATAGCAACAACATATTCATCATCAGCTTCGTATTCCCAGCATGCACCCATGGATCCACCATGAAGTGAAGGAATAAACCAAGTACCTTTACCAGAAAAGCTTTCACGTTTATCCATACGAGTAGTTTGTCGTCGTGTAATAGCATCAGCTTCAGTCTTACGGGCATCCGTTAAAAAGGTGCCAAAGGCAAGGAACAATGTGAAAATAAAAGTGATAGAAGCGCGCATGATGTGTTGTGTTTTACGTTAATGAATGAAAAGAAAAGTGAATGAATATATGTATATATACAAATGCAAAGGATGGATAGAATATGTGAACCAGCACAAAAGAAATGAGATGGAGTAAAGGTAATGAATAGGAAGAAAATATTCTGTAAGGTTCTTCACAACCGCCTTTATATATACACGATTTTTTTTTTCGTTGTTATTTTTTTTGGCTGTCAGTGAAACACCACTATACGATCGACGATGAGCAGGGTAAGGGGTCCCACGAAACATATGAAAGAGTCGGTCGCTAACGGCGGGGTCTTTTCGATAATAGACAACAGAAAGGGGGGGGAGAAAAAGGAAGATGTTGTTATGACAGGTTGCGCGTCACCTGGCGGGGAAGAGAGAACTCAGGGGAACAATAGAATTTATGAGGTTTCTTTTCTATTGTTTCCAAGTACGTATATTAAATGGTTCAAAAAATTACATATTCAAATCAACTAAGACTAATCAACATTAATTATAATAATAAAATCATATTCATCATTGTTATAAACTATGTTATATAATACGTTATTGGCATAATTAAAAAAAACCTGATTGTGACTAATAAAAACAAAGATTAGTGTATATAACTTGAAGGTTTGATCGATCGCCTTCCTTTGATCGTTGCGTCTCTTTTTTTTTTTCTTTAACCGCTATATTTCCTTTTGAGCTGGCTTTTTTTTTCATAATAGAACAGGACGTTGGGAGTAAATAAGCGGCGCTATGTTTCAGAGAAAAAAAGGACTTGGTATGATTTTCTCATCGCCGCTTCTTTAGATAATAAATGTGCCGCTTTAACCATTGAAGATGGTCTCGAACATATTAAAAATAAAGTACTAATACCTGGTCAAATTCGAATTAGGATATACTTTACCAATATATTCAGTTTACGCAACTCATTTCATCGGGGGAGGGAACAAGAGAAAATACGAATAAATCTGATCTTATGTTTTCACTTGTAATACTCAAAAGGTGGACAACATCAACAAGAATAGTAACATGGACAATTATTTTAAAATACAACCATTTTCATTATTATTATTACTGTCATCGTTATCATCGTCAATCCATGTCCAAAAGGTAACAAAAGTTTCTTTTTTTTTGGCTTTCTTCGGATCAGACCCGGAATACATCGGTTGTCAAGTTGCCACATGGACCAGTCCATTTCTGATGCTATTCCTCTCTTATGATAAATCCCCGACTTTTTATAAATGAAAAATTTTACTTGGAAAATCTTCAATTCGTTCTAGCCAACAAAATTATTTAGTGATGTGATGTGCTAATAAGTATGACAATATTGGAAGAAGGGAAGTTCAGAAAAAATATCTATTCACCGACATGTTATCAAATGACCTTGAACTTGTAATTTACGAAAAATAAAAAATTATAGATTTCCTGACGAACTTGGTGAGAAAATCTATGGTTTCATATTCACGGTGTGAGATCTAAAACAAAATATCTTATATTACTCATGCGCATTCATGTATGTACCTGAATTCTATCATTATAGCCAGTTGCATATGAACAAAAGCAAACTGTATCAAATATTGTGCTGCATGAACAGTTTTCTCACCATAATAAATTGGTCATAGTTATTATGTATCTATAACTTTATCATTGTCTTAGTTTTTTTTTGGACTCTTCCAAAGATAATTTTTTTTACTAGCCTTGTATGGTTTGGTAAATAGCTTTTTCTCAAAAAAAAATAGACTATAAATGCTTTAAACTTGGTGGTCTCGACATTAACATAAAAGATATTATTATAGTGCTAAATTAGCTTACTAGCATTCCTGCACTTCTTTTTTTATGCTTTCATATGTTATTCTTATTGTTGGTAACAAGTTTGATTTGTTTAGAACTTTATTGCTAATGGTTTCCTGCAATTTTTTGTAATGTGAGAAAAAAAATGACTTTTTTCTTATCAACATACGAGTTTTAAATTCTAATGACCTGTGATAGATGAGAGAGAGAAAAGAGCAAATGATATTTATTACATATTTATAATAATAATAATAATAATAATAATAAGCTTTAGCTGAGGACAATATTATTGTGCAAAACAAGGTTTGGATAACGATTATGTATAAAATAACGATTGGTCCAAGCAACAGCTGCGAAAAAAAAAAAAAAAAGGAATCAAATAATAACTTGTTGTCTTTCTCATGTATGTCATATTTAACAAAAATATCACTGGGAAAAACGGGAAAAAAAACTTATCATGACAGTGATCTAGTATTCCATACTATTCAAGTGCATGAGGAATAATGTAACTATAATTATCGACCAACATTTATCTGGATCTGGCCAACAACAGTGACATACAGTTACTGATTTCTTTTAATAAACTAGTTAAATTATCAATGGATATAAATGTTTTTATACTGTTGGATGTAAATTAGTAATCGATACCTTTATCCATTGGTAGCGGAGGAGTACTTTAGATTTTTTTTTACCCCAATCAAAAAGAAATGGTTAAAGATCATCGCGGACAATATGTAATAAGCGGTAGGACGTTTATCCACATTTCTAATAAAGAAGTACTGATATATCGAATGGCTGAAATCATGATGTGCTATTCCAGTGGCTTTTGTCACTTATTTTTATCCGACGAAGCAACTTTTTGTATATTTCTCACTTCATTTCTAATACAGATTTTGTCTATGACTGGTTGGTATTATTAACTGAAACCATCCAGAAAAAGAAGAACAAAGTCACTAGCCAACGAGATTTTGCGTATGTAAACTTTTTGCAGCGATCATATATGAAGACCCTTTCATCCATTTTTCGTTAATACCACAATATATTATCTTCTCTATATACAAAACTGTAAACGCTTTATTAAGCAAAGAACCCATATTCCTGATCACTGATGCATCATTAAAATAGAAACCACATGTGCATATTAAACAAAATGATGATCGCCCCACAATTTTTTTTAATAAAATAATACTCTTCCGTTCGCGCATATAAAAATCAGGATGATGGATCAAAAAAAACGTGGACTGTCTTTTTTTTTTTTGTTATTATTAGATACTAATATTATTATTATCATTTAATTTCATGCTTAATTTAATATTACATTTCTAACATCATGAATAGATGAATATTTCTATTGCTACAATAGATCATCAACTAGTAATGAAGTGAATGACTGCTGTCCCAACCTGTCTTTGTAAAGAATCTGTTTTTTTTCGGAATCCGTTCCGTCGGTATAGTCGGAATAGCTTGCTAAAAAAACTTGACTCAAGATGAAACAAAATATCCACGTTACAAAAAAAAAAGTTTTTAATGTTAAAATCGCGTGTATCTGCATGCGAAGCAATTTGTAGCGTGATGATAATTTCATTTCATGCTCTTTATAATATAGATGTTTTTTAATTTATCATAAATAATTTATTACTACAATTTATTATAATTAAATATCTGCAAACTGATCATGATTAATATTAAAAAAACACTTTTATGTTCATATAATCGATAATGAAAAGGACCGAGTCGATCATTTCTCGCGCACTGGTAAGAGAAAAATAAGTTGGGTAATGACACAAACATTGAAAAAAAACAAGGTTTAAGTAGCGCAAAAATGAAATGAGGTGATGTTTATTTCTATAAATGTTTGTTAGAAGCAACCATGGCGTGAGGCCTATTCCTTAAATAAAAAGTAACGCCATATTTTTTTTTCTTTCAAGATAGATATATAAAGATTAAAGATGATCTTTTGTTTTTGCATTATTAAATACCTTTCTTTTTCTTCTTATCAAACAACAAACTTGATCCACAAATAACCCTTTTTTCACTATGGATTCTACTTTTTCTTCTGCTTCGTGGTCTTCCAGTGATGATCATTTAGATCACCAGCTATCATCAGATGATGAACTCGATGTCGCTCCTATTTTATTACCTTCTCAATTAACGCCAATGTATATTGATCACTGTTTGAAGATAAATCCAACACGAGCCATAAAAGTGGATATCCTTGGTGATACTATTGAATTACCCGTCTATACCATGCGACGAAGGAACGCTTTAGCCCATCTTTAATATATTTTTTATTATCAAGGAATAATCATGAAACCGACAGCATCGATCCAAAAGCAAAATAGTAAAAACAAGAAAGAAGCATATATCATATATTAGTACCAATATCCATTAATTTGTAAATAGTGTTTTAGTTATTATTATCCACATCCATTATTATTTTTCACTTTGTATATATTTATATAATATATTCTTTTTTTTTTCATATATATCAATACAACACAAATTTCATTCTCCGAAATTAGTATATTGTAGTTGTTGCATAGTACAACACAATGAGCTCTCAGAAGTTTACTTCTCTTTTTTCTTATTTTTTTTTTTTTTTCTTTCTGAATGTCTAATCCCACCGGATTCGATGTAAAGTGGAATTTATCCTTTCCACCATTACAAACGTAAGCTTCGGGAATGTTCTATTTTTTTTTCAAAAAAAATATTATTATTATTATTCTGAATTGTATTTAAATGTTCGTCGTTATCAATCATTATTATTATTATTATTATGAATTTAGACCACCTTCCGATTCCAAAAATGACGATCTAACTCAAACAGATTATACACCAATGTTCCAAGTAAGATTAAACTTTTTTTCATTATACAATCAAATAACTCGATGAAATTATTTTTAAATGAACAAAACTCGTGTGATTGTTTATTTCTAGTTTGTACTACTTTTTTTTTTTGTCAAAACTCATCACTCTTTCAAATTTGATATCATTATAGTTATTCCATAACTCACCTTCAACGGCGTCTCCTAACCCATCATTAGAGTTAAAACCCCCCGCATCGCCATTACCAGAGCGCCATCCCACGAGCTTAGATGCGAGTGCACCATCTTTTATCCCACAGCAAACAATGACTCGATTTGATCCATTCAATATAAAAGACGATGATTATCATCAACCAAATAACAGCCACGAACAAAATCATTATATTTCCAATGATGATGGTGATGACGATGTGGTGCTGAGTAGCCATCTCCTGAATGCACAATTATTGGATGATTTTGATGCCGATGATGATTCGACAACCCCTTCCTCCTCCATTCATTACTCTGCCGCCGTCGCCACCCCTTCCCATTTGCCAATCACCGCTGCTTCTGTAGCAACCACAACAAATCCAATTGCTATGAACAATACTGTTATACCTACCACGACCTCAACATCTACATTGAATCCATGGAATGGAGGTGGTTCATCTTGGAAACCTGCACCTGAATCAACAATGAAAAACATTTGGCAGACGGATAATAATAACAATAATAATAATACGAATGGAGAAGAGTGGTGGGATAGATTCGAACCTTATTCGCGTCAAAATGAAAAAGATTTTGATCCAACACTTCAATACTATCATGGATCGTTACTCGATACGGATACAATTCAGGACATGAACAAACTATCATTGACTGATCCATCAGCAGAAGAATCACAAGTGGAAAATATTGGTGAAGACATGTCAGCGTTGCAGATGCTTGAATCCATTTTTACTGATTTGAGTAAAGAAGAATTGACAACCACTTTGGAGGAAAATGGGTATGATTTGGATAAAACAACAGAATCCTTATTTGATCGAAAGCAACAAACAGCCATGTCACAGCAACAGCAACAGCAACAGCAACACAGTCCATCGCCCATTCAACCGAAAAAGAGACAAGTATGTCGACATTTTCTTGCTGGTGAATGTTATCGAAAAGATTGTTGGTTTGCTCATGATCTTCAAATCAAAGTGTGTAAATTCTGGTAACGTATTTCCTTTTTGTTAATAATACTAAAAAGAGGAGGGAGAAGGAGAGATGATGCGAGGGAATTTCGGTTTATCCCATTTATCTCTTTCTCTCTCTCTTTCTTTTCATCCCCTTTTATATATTTGTTACATATTTATATCTGCAGGATGATTATAACTTAGGGAGCGACAACAAATTAATTTTTTTTTACCCTACTAGGTTACAAGGTTCTTGTTTGAAAGGTGATTATTGCGAATTTTCACACCACATTGATGTGAATGAAGTGGCCAACAAGTTAAATAATCAAAGAAATCAACCAACAACAACGAAACCTGTTCGATTTGATGAATCTGATTATCCAGGTTTACAAAGTCAAAAACCAATTACGAAAAAATCACCATCGACATCGAATAAATCACCCATATTAACGACAACATTGCGAACAACAACTACTAGTACTACAACTACAAAGTCAACACCCACAGTGACTACATCTTCTATTCAGAAAAAACTCGAAGATGAAGATTTCCCATCACTTGCGGCATCTTTCAAAATACGTACTCCGACATCATCTTCTACTTCTATCACAAGCAAAGCTGCAGCATCCTCAAAACCTACCAACTTTGCTGAAATAGCGAAACGAAAGGCACCTGGAGGAACCAGTAATTCCAAATCGTCAGGCACGCAAAGAATGGGTGCACCCATGTCTGAATCTCGACTTATGCAACGGTTGAGAAAACCTGTCAATATCCCGTGGTTGGTTACTGGTAGTGAATTGAATAAGGAATATATGAAACAGGTAAAAATGGATTGTTGTAATGAAAAAAAAAATAGAGATTGAATATGTTTCCATGTGTAAGAGAAGGAGAGAGAGAGAGAAAGAGAGAGAAGAAATGGTGGACTTATTAGCTTGAGATTTCTTACTATTCTCTTTTTTGTTTGAAAAAAAACCCCCCATACATTGATAGAGAGAACAAGCAATCCAATTTGGCACGCTCAGAAATCGATTTTTTAGTCGTGCTACTTCGTTTTATCTTCAAGGGGATGGTGCAAAAGCAAAGGCTTATTCCAATGAAGCCAAGCACTATAATCGATTGATGCAGGAAATGCATACGGAAGCGAGTCGACGTATATTTGAGCAGCGAAATCAACATGAAGCATTTATTGATTTGCATGGGCTCCATACAGACGAAGCTTTGGATATGATTGAAGAACGATTGGAAAAACTCCAGAGTTACCAAGGTGTTGTTTACATTATTACCGGTACGGGGCATCATTCAGGTGCTCACAGTAGTAAAGATAGTAAATTGAAGCCTAGTGTAGATGAATTTTTGCGAGAACAACAATTGCGTTTTGCTGAAACTAGCATCGTGGGGGATAATAAAGGAGGTATATTTGCAGTGGATCTTACCTCTTATCAACATCGTTCATGATATACAATAAAATAGCTAAAAAAATAGTTCATTTGCTGTTACAGGCTGTTGAGGGATGGGTGGAATAGACATATATTTGGGCTTTTTTTCTTTCAATCAACCATATGGCTCAAAAAAAAAAAAGATACTTGTGGATACACAATATCATTCTTAGATTGTCGATACTATACAATATGTACAGTTTATCTCTTTTTTTTTGTTACTATCAACAGAATATCTTAACACATGTTGCATCAGTATTACACGTAAAAGGAATCAAAGTAATACGTAGCAGTCAACCATGCATTTCTATTAACATGATTTATTCAACAAATTCGATGAAGATGGGTAGGGGAGACAAATGGAAAATACAGATATTGAATGAATTTACAAGAGTTATCCAAGTGGATGGGTGTATTTTTTTTTATTAATCTTTGACCTGTTGGTTTTTTATCTTTACAAGTACATAGTTTACACCGAAGTATCATGCATGTTCATTTAAGTAAAGAGTTTAACCTATAGAACCTTTCCTTATTATTTTGTCAACGAGTTGATAAATGGCAAGCTTTTATATAATGTGACCAACTATCCAGTGGATCCAACTTATTTTTTATATAGCGATATATAATTTATAGTACGTATTTTAGTATTGGTACCCTTTTAAATCATGTAACTACTTGTCTATAGTCTATACCATATGGACATTAGTATCGATGAAAAAATGATCAGTGCGCTGACATCAAACAAAAAAACTAGGTTACGCTTCAGGTTGAATTCTACTTATTCTTCATAGGCATGAAGTCATTTCTTTTACAATAACAACGGTGGCATGATTTTTAGGTACATAAAAGGGATGGAAACATCCACTGTAAAAACCCAGTTAAGAAATTAAGCTAAGCCGATGAGCGTGGTTACCAAACAATGATGCGTGGGACAAAAGCGGCGTTTTTATGAACTGTTCAGTAATAATGCACAATATATTTATCACAGAAATCACTTGCGCACATATTATTGCTTTCTATAAAGTAATCAAGATTTTTTTGTTAGGCGACACGACAAATACTATTATATATAAATAAACCAGTGGTGTTACTACTAAAATTCAGTATTTGCTACCATAACAAGAACCTGAGGAGGTTATTATTAATAGTCTTTCTTATTTGCAATTGTTACGATACTTATAAAAAGAACATCCAGACTTTTGACAAAAAAGCCAAAGCGATTGGCCATGAAAGTTATCTTTTTGCTTATAAAAATAAAATAAAATGAGAAGATCGGCTTTTAGTCTTCTGCTAATCCAGAATTTTTCTTCTTGATGAAAAATTACTATTTAAGGTTTCTTCTGTGCGACAAAAAAAAACACGCTGTCAGACATCATCTTTGTTATTTGAGCAAAATAATTATACTTGTACTTGGTATGAATAAATAGTAACGATTCAATTCTAAACTATTCTAATGAGCATAGGTGATCTAATTCTTATATATTATTCCATACGCATAGTGTTCATTTATTATCATTATTTCTCACCCTATTTTACTAAGCTTCCAGTAGTAATTGAGGTTTAAGGATCGTTTAATAACAGCGTTTAATAACAGGGAAAAAAACTCATTTTTAATCTGAGTATTATAGTTATTCATTTTAACGACAAGAACGTTCTCTCGGTTTTTCTTGTGTAATGAAGACTTCTGAAATACGTAATATAAATGAGAATAGGAAACAGTAAGCAATATAAACAATGTTACACTTTTATAAAGAAAAAAAAACGCTGTTACAAAAGGTTCATATAAATATTCGAGAAGAGAGCAACCTTTTTTCATATTCCAATAAACCCTCTTCCTTTCCTTTCCTTTCCTTTCTTTTTGGTGACATTATTTTACGTATATAAAAAATAATAGTAGTTATAATACTATGCGTCTCTCCCTTGCTTTCATTGCCACTTTAGCACTTGCTTCTTCTAGTAGCGTAATTGCCGCTCCTTTGGAAGAACGACAAGAATCACCGTCATCAACTGGTGTTTTGAAGCAAATTAATCTAGGATACTCAAAGGATGGTCAAGTAAGTAATTACACTCTATTATATATTTCAATTAAGCAACTAACACTGTTTTATTTGTATTAATTTAGTACTTGATGCCCATTGCAGTTGGTAAGGTTCAATTGTTTTTCTATTATATGGATATATAATAAAATGATAATATTGATTTTATAAACTATTTTAAAAGGTACACCACCTCAGTCTGGATTCAACGTTGTGTTTGATACTGGCTCGGAAGTGAGCTGGGTTCGTACTAAAACAGCTGTAAGTAATAATGTTATACAATATATGTGGACACGATGATCCTCTGTATATACAACATATCGAATTGAAGTCCTACGTTTTACAGTTTGACCTTATATCACCTTCTTCTTGAAATAACTTCAATTTATTCCTTTAATGTAGTGTCCAACAAACTGTAAGCTTACTTATGATACCACAGCATCCAAAACAGCTTTTAAAGATGGCAAGAAGAAAAAGAAGGTTAAGCATGATGATGGTCGACGTGCTTCCCTTCAAATGTATAAAGTAATCCAATCGTTTGACTGTTCTTTTAATATATAATATAAATAACCACCATCACCTTATTAGAATTATAATTAATTTATGCTTTTATATACTTTATGACAATTAATAGGATACAGTTTCGTATGGTGATTGGGATTTAAGATACCAAAATTTCCCTATTGGTGCAGCCAGCGAAGTTAAAGGTTTCGAAGGCAGTGGTATAGGTGGGTATTTTTTATTTAGATTATCACGTCTGTTAGCTTGAGAGTCATATTAATACCTAGAATCTGTTTATCCTATTCAATAATAATAGCTGGTTACCTTGGTTATGGAAATCGAGATGGTTTACACTCGATAATAAGTATGTATTATAAAAGTTGCGTATGCATTAATAATCCTCAATTCCAAAATTTCGATAAATCCTTTTAAACTTATTAAAACATTACTTTATTGCAACTTTTAATGGATAGGCGCTATGGAAGCTGCTTACGGTGAAAGTGGTACGTAGTATTCCTCTCAATTAAGAACCTCTTCTTCTTTTAACAAAGAGTACTAAACAAAACACATATTAAAATCACTGTTCTATAAAAGAACAACGTACCAGCAGAGCAATTGCAATCCGTGGCATCAAATCCGCACCTGGTGGTGATCCCCAAGTCTCTCTCTCCATCGGTATTGACGAAAATGCATACACTGGAGAAATGTACTACTTCAACCTCCCAGCCAAAGCAAGTGAATGTGAAAACCAATCGATTTATTGGCGTACTGCTCTCAAGGGTGTTGGTTTGAAAGACAAGTACAAGTGCAAACTTTTACCCAAGTCCTATGTCAAGTTCTCCACAGGTACTAACGCCATCAAGGCACCTCCAGTCCAAGCCGATATTTTACATTTGAAGTTTGGTGCATTGTATAACATTGTCAACCATCGTTATGAGTTCAAATGTAGCAAGTCTGTTCCGGCCTTGGAATTGAAATTTGAAAATTATCAAATCAATGTCCCTGCTTCCTTATGGACCGAACCTATTGATCATACAGATCAAAGTGAAGATGCCAAATGTTTTAGTCATATACACCGTGGTAGCGATCGCTTCAAGGAATGGACTATTGGTACTCGTGTCTTGAATGAATTTTATCAAGTGTATGATCATGAAATGCTTAGAGTGGCTTTGGCTCATCCAATTGAAGGAACCAGCGTTGCCAACATTACCCGTCTCATTTAATAATATATATTGTAATAGCAGCACAAAGTATTTTTATTTTCGATGATATACTCTACACATATAATGATGTCTAGATATTATTTTTACTATTATTTTTTTGTCTCTTAAATTAACTTGATGCTGTTTTTTTTCTTTGCTGATAATAATAACAACAATAATAATGTTCCCTCCTTTTTTTACAATTCCAATTGAATTTTCTTTGCTAAATTACATCTCAATATAATTTGAAAGAACTTCTCCTCTTCCAACTAATATACTTAGTAATATAAAATTGTAAAACCTCTCATAACTATTTAATAGTAGCCGCTAAGAATACAGACAGTAATAGGGATGATACGTTTCTTTTTTTTATCGATATTGTTAAATATCATGAAAGAAGTATTAAATGCTAACAGACACATCGATTTGCTTTAGATCCAAAGGATAAAATCATGTGTTGTATTGTCTATATAGCATGTGTAATAATGAGTATAGTTTGAGAAATACGTAGAACATATTTATATATGCAAAAAAGTTGTTTATTCATATCTTTGTACTATTTTTTTTAGCTAGTGTTAATTTGCTATCTTCAGTTGGTTTTTTTTTTGTATTTCACTTGTCAAATTAACGCAAATGGTGATGAGATCTTGTTGATCTTGTTCTTGACATAACAATAGTAGTACTGACTAGTAAGAAACGTACGGCAAAAAGTTCAACTAATATATATATGCAACTATACAATGTCCAAAGAATTATGGAATGGAATCACTATATCAGGAAAACAGAATATCTTTTGCTACTATTATTATCACTCCTCCTTCATTGAATACCCTTTTGTAGCGTATACGTACATGATTTGTTTTTATTTAAATGATAAATAGTAATAATAAAAAATGAATATATATAAAGAAATTGATTGATGGTTAATGTCTATCTCTCAATCATTTTGTTGCAGGTTTATTCTATCTCATTAAAAAATCTTACTAAATTCATCGTATTCAATAGGGGAGAAATATGGAATGGTGGCATCAACAAGTGATGATGATATAATAGGCGAATCAGAGCGCTTTTGCTGTCGTCGTTGTTCTTCTTGTTCATATAATTCATCAAGTCGTTGTTGGATTTGTTACTCTCGTTGCGCCTTTTTCTTTTCTTGCATTTTACGATTGCTTTTTTGTGTTTTTTTCAAACGCTGCTGGTGCTGTACTTGTACATGTCCTAATTTTCGATTTGATATAAACAATGTAAAACAAGAAAATTTTCTTAGATATAATAAGCATAAATGATTTAGGTTGGACGACTGAAATAGAGACTAATGACAAAACACGCTTCAAAACGTCGTCTTATTCTATAAGATGGGCTATAACCTTTACTAGGATGATGGGTACTCATTATCAAAAAAAAAAAAAAATAGATGGTGACTAGAAAGAAACAATAAAATCAAAAAAAATACATCGTTGTATATTATATATTATATATTATAAATTCATGCGCTCGAAAAGTGTTGATTGGCTCGAAATCAATTTATCAGCTATTTCACACATCCGTCTTTGGATTAATGGAAGTCTATATGTCTTTTATTAAACGGAAAGAAGAAGATGCTTGATTTTATATTGTTTCTTTATTATTGAGAGCAAAAATATTATTGTTGCCAATGAAGAGTACAACATATCGTAATCATCAACAGCTTTTTACCAAGTAATTCATTATGCCTCTATGTGGATTTTGTGGTTGTATCATATTATTCAAAATTTTCTTTTTTTTTTTTCGACTACTTCTGCGAACGATTGTGATGGTGATGACTCTCAGCAAACATCATGTTTCTATAATTAATGATATAAACTCACTTGCACTCCAAATAATACTTGTTATGGAGATGTACACGTATAATAATAGTTAGCGTACGTGATAATCACAAAAAAAGCATATCATGATTTTGTGCCAATAATTTTTCTGTTCAACTTGTTTTGTATTACCCTTAATTAACACATTTTCGATACATTTGGTCTTATCCGTTCTTTGGGGGGGGGCTGCAATGAAATAATAAACCTGTTTTTGAATTGTATCTGTGTGATGTGTGCATGAGTAAAACATGTGTGCATTTCTTCTGGTGGGATGAGCAAAAAGTGCGCCACTCTCGTCAATATACACGTATAGCCTTATATAGTCGAATGTATGTATAATCCAGTCCTTTTTCCATATCGATATTTTCGATCTGGAAATGTTATAAAACCATCGAAAGATAATTCGACTCGTAGATCTAGATATTCTTTTTGTATTTTACTGAGGAACTATATTATACATATACCTTGACTTGACAGTAATCGTTACATTATTATTATGGCCTTGTATAACCTTAGTATAATAGCCAAAAGTTGAGTTATCCACATCACATAAACAAACTATCAAATCTAGGGAAGTAGGACCAGTACTTTTTTTAAAAAAATACTAACCGACTTGGGAATAGAAAACACTAGGTCCGCTGTTCAAACGCCGCTTTCCCAAATGCCCATGTTTTTATAAGGTGCGCATTGTTTTTTTGGAAATAATAATATCGATGTGTACCAAAAGAGTAAAAGGTAAAATTCCACATAATAGAATAAACCGTCATAAATTACGAAACGATAAACGTACTTTTGGATCTGGAGAAAATAATACATGATTAATAGGAACCTGTATTTATCATTACGTAGTCATCATTTTTATGTAGATCAATTCCTTTTTCTTTTTAAGATTGAAGAAGAGATGCACCACTAATATAAGAGAGAAGAAGCTTGATGGGATGTATAAAAAGCAGCTGATGATGCTTCAAAAAGTTCACAGCTTACACAAAAAAAAGAAAAAGTGCCATTTTTATATCTCACCAATGTAGTCATCACTATTTAAGTAAAATATGGTGATACCTTCGCATCGGAAGCTGATCCGTCCGGACTTATTGATAATCTTTTTGAGAAATTTCAAACTGTTGTAACCTGGATGATATAAAGATATAATTTATTATAATGAAAAATAGGAATCATGACATTAGAATGTGAACAACGATCTTTTTCCGTATCTTCATCATTTACTAAAATATAGTATGAAATAGTTCTGGAGGAAAATAAATGGTTTATAAGTAATAAACAGTAATTATATGTTCCTTAATATGCTTTTTGATAAACAAACAATTGCACTATGCTCCATGATGATGATGATGATGATGTAAACCATCCAAACGTTGACCAACATATATTTATCTTAATAAAAACACGAGGCATTAAAAATTCCGCATCGTTTTTTGATCCCTTTGTTTATATTCGATCCTTCGTGTTCTTCTAACCCCCTTGAAGCAGGGCTTATCAAACTGTCAAAAACAAATAATCTTTTTCATCGTGTAGATATCATAACAATACATCATACATAAACGCTACTTAATTATTATTATTTATACATTATGGAAGTTTCGAAATGCGTAGCTCGTTTCGGTATCCGGAAGTAGATTCAGAAGAAAGAGTCCCCAGGTTTCTATGGGACCTTACAGTTTTTTTTAGTCGTACTAATTATAACACGTGTCCTTAAAACGAAGAAAGTTTGCAGTGCAAAACACCAGTTATTAATTAATACAAGGGGGCGCGCCTTTTTTTATGTAATAATAAGTAAGGTAGTAGTGTTTTTTTGGGGGAAAAGCAAAACTAGAGGACCACCTGTATAAAAAAAATTTCATGTAGGCATACTTGGATTACAAGAAAGATCTAGCCTTTGATCGTCCCTATAAAAGTCTTCATTAAAGACATGAGGTTAATAATGAGAAGAATGAAGACTTCATTTCATAATTCATCAATTCATGATTCGTAACATTAAGGTTTCAAATAAATATAAAAATAAATAAAAAATCAGACGTGATATAATAAAAAGCAATCCCTCGTGGAGCATGCCCTATGCAGTAAAAATGCGGAAGTCAACCAGGAAAACTGAAGAGCCTCCCACTAATTCAAAAAAAAAAAAATACCGAGACGATAATTGTGCTTTTCTCTTCCCCTTTTCTCTTCTTTTTACATTTAATAACCAAAATACTATCCTATTTCATCCTTTTTTATCTCCTTCTTTCTCTTTCTCTTCTTCTGTAAGACCCAACCTTCTTTCCTCTATATTGTTTAAAAATAGAAAAATCTAATCTCGCATGGCGTTCGCGCTTGTGGGTTATCCGGTGGTCTCTGCTAATTACCTTCATCAGAATGATCCATTCGATCAACCTCCACATCCATTATTAGCACAAATGTTGCAAATTGTTGCATCATCTCAACATCATGCACAAATCGCTACGTTTATGGCGAACATGACCGCCGATAATCAAATCAATTATTTTAATCATTCCTTCCTGAATGGTGCAGTCGATAGAGATATCATGGAAGCAGCAGAAAAACAAGCTGCTAATATCATGAAAGAAGCTGTCGAAAATACATTAAAGACAAATCATACTGCATTTATCACAACATCTTCCCCACCATCCTCATCCTACATATCAGCACCTCGCGACCCATACATGTCGTTTGGTTATTTAGACGAGAAACATCATCAACCACAACAAACACAAACGATGAACGACCATGATGATACTCATATTATAACAGACCCAACGCAGATTGAAAAATATGGCTATATTCCATACTTGAACTATTATTACTATCACAACGATAGTGATCAGCAAGACAACCACGATATGATGGGCGTTGAAGACGAAGATTGTCTCTCCGACCCAGCCAAAGCTGTACAACATCAAATAGATGAGCTCGAAACCGTTTGTTCATCTTCATCATATAATCCAACATCACCCGCTATTCAAGTAGATAATAATGTTCCTGAAAATGATCATCATTATTATTATTATCATAACGAAAATAACAGAATGAACAGCAACACGAACAAAAGTTTATTTTCTGGAATAAACCGAGAAAGACATGGGCATTATTATTATGATCTTTTTTCCGATATGCCAGACTACACAAGACATGCAAATGAGGTTGCACAAGAAGAGCGTGGCCGGATATGGTGAGAAAGCACTTTTTTCTTTTGCTTCATGTCGATGATTGACATATTAATGCGTCAATTTGTATAATTTGTATAATTCACACACCTTTTTTTCTTTTCATTGTGAAAATAAATATCATATATAATTTATATATTTTTAGGGACCCATATTATGCTCAGCATAACGGAGATATTCCAGAACCATATTCCAATAATGGTTCAACAAACCGCTATAGGTATGTAGCAGTCAGTATTTTACTGATCAAACATAGTAAAAGAAAAAAAAAGACTAATATTCTTCATTATTATCATTTTCAGTCATGTTAGTAGTCATAGTGGTAAAGATTCACTATTGACGTTTCATGATGAATTTCCAGAATTACCAAAACGTGAAATTCAAGAACAACAGCAACCAACTCCTCCATCCACTAATACAGAAACAATCAACAAATTACAAAAACCTTCCATTGATTATGCTTCCGTTGTAAAACGAAATATGATGACAACAAAAAGCACATCCTCTCTACAAAAAACCAAAGTACCTAATAACAATAATCATTCAGACACTCCTTTTGCTTCTTTTAAAAAACCAAATAATCATAATCAAACGCACCCAACACAGTCATTTAATTCAGACGCAGTATCTTCGTGTCAACAACAAAATGAAAACATATGTTATGAAACAATTATGCATAATAATAACGACAACAACAGCACCGATGCTTCGCCTATTCAAGAAATCACGAATAATAATAAAAACATTCATATATGCCAACAACAGCAATATATGCAGCAACATATGATCAATAACAATAATAATAAAAATGGTTCTGTTGGTGTGCTTCGTAATGATGACGATGAGGATCATGGCGCTACTCATAATTCTACGAAGGAAATGATAAAAAATCAAACAATTACGCCACATGCACAGAACGCCGCATCCACCTTATTAACAAAACCAAAACAAGTAAACAATAATAATAATAATAATGCTACGCATGTGCTGAATTATGCAGCTATCGTTAAACGTAATGCAGATGTGATCAAGCGAAAAGCCAGTAGTTCACCTCAATGTGCACCTAGTAAAAAGATCCAAAAGCAGAATAACGACGTGGCGCGCTTATCAACCACAATGACAACAACGACAATTGGTCTACCGCCCATGCATGAAAATCAGGCACACTCAACAACATTAATAAATAGTTGTAGCACTAATATAAACAATAACAGTGCAGTAGTAGTAGAAGAACCTGATGAAATAGAACATACTTTTGAAAAACAACAAAGTCCAATAACAACAGCCACTGGTTTAAAAAAGGTAAGACTTGACATATATATCCATATAAAGAAAGTTTTTAACCTCAGTATATATGTATATTATATGCACCGTGTAAAATATAGGCCCCGGAAGACGCGCCACAATTGATCCCGTCACCTCAACAACAGGAGGATCAACTAACTCCCCACATTTCGGGCGCTAATAATAAGAATGAAATTACGGTGGTACCTGATTCGTAAGTGTGATACTTGATGTATATGCTGTGTCTCATTTCCTTTTCTCTATTATTAACACACATACATTGTACCACTCGAATTTTTTACAGATGGAATAGTACTCATAAAAATGTTGGTCATGTAACGCAAAACGAACAAGGAGACGACGACGACTCAGATATCAAGGCCGCTCATAGTAGTAGCAGTACGATTGTTACTCCCTATGCTGAAATTGCAAGACGAAGTACTGCCAAGAAACACCCTTCTTTTTTGAATGGAGGGACCGCCTCGATGAGATTCAGATCCAGTATTCTTTCAAAATACGATCGACTTGAACAGCAATTAGTAAGACCTGCTGTGATTCCTTGGGTGGAAACAGGTGATCCATTAACCCATCTCTACCAAAAAGAGGTAAATAGATCCAGTATATTCTAAGGGGGATAAAAAAGGGGGGAGGATGAAGGAGATCAAATGCCAAACATAGTTGCCTAATATCTTTCCCCCATTTTTCATATTAACCATATGTATGAATTATGTTACTTTTACAGAGAAAACAAGCAAAAGAATTTGGCGTTCAAATGGATCGATATTTTCAACTTTCACAAAAATACTATCATCAGAGAGATTGGGACAATGCGAAATATTATTCAGACAAAGGTCAATATCTTCGACGACGTATGCATGAACTTCATACACGAGCCAGTCAACGGATCTTTGAACAACGGAATCAACAAGACGCACTGTTCATTGATCTGCATGGGATGCATGTAGAAGAAGCCAAAGCAAATATTATTAGCTGGTTTCATGAATTAAAACATTATCGGGGCATTGTCTATATTGTTACTGGCACAGGGCATCATTCACGTCGTCGAAGAAGTACCAGCAGTAGTATTCATAGTACCTCCACGACGTTGCTTTTAAATAGTAATGGTAAAAAAGAAAAAAAGCTAAGGCCAGTGATGCGTGACTTTTTAAGTGGACTTTATCGATGTGAAGAAACAAGTGTTCATGGAGATGATAAAGGAGGTGTTTTTGCAGTTTATTTATGCCCTCATTTGTATATCCCAAACTATACCTCATCAGCTTGTGTTTATTGTAAATTTAAAAATGATAATACGACTAATAGTTTAAACAAGCATCATCAAAATTCTAACAATGAAGAAGATAACGAAGTAGATTAAATTCAATAAAATAAATAAATATGCAAGTTCATCAAGAATGTTAAATCATCCCCAAAAGAAACCCTATTTTAGGAGTACTATTATTCTTCTTTTTGATCGTGTGACCAAAGTGGCGCATCATATATAAGAGTAAAACCCGCGCGGCTCGGCTTATAACGACGATTACACAGTAATCTTGGCTTAACTCTCTCTCCTTTATATATATATATATATATATATATATATATTTGAGGGTGCGTAGATATTTACCATATAAAAAGAACGCATTGTTGTTGTTGCTATGAATTGAGTTTGGTACTTTTTTTTCAGACAAATATTTTTCCGTGAGAGCGTTTTTTCTTTTCTTTTTCTTCTTCTTCTTCTTCTCTTTTAATACTACTATTACTACTATTTGCCAACACTTCCTATTTTTTTTATATCCACGTCATCTTATATATATACTATGATATAAGAAATGGAACAACCATCCTCCAAAATTGTTATTTATTGTCAAACACTTACGAACACATCCATGATGGTGGATCCAGTGTATATACCAAACCCTGATGTCATGTCAACTTTTCAAAAACAACTACGCGACTTGCTTGTGTCTGTCATCCAAGAGAATAAAAACAGCCTTTCTCACTCTTCTCATCATTTGACTGCAAAAGAACAAGATACAAATTTATTTTTTCAAAACCAATATTTACCCATCTTGCCCGTGTATCCAAAAGAGACGTTTTCTAATAGCAACTTGTATTTTTACAACCACCATCATCATCCTCATCATCCTACCCATCATTCCCATATCATACCCACGGGAAAAAGTGGTGCCCTTTTATTGGAGCAAATAAGCTCGTTGCAACAAGATGCTTTGACAATTTATTTTGGATTCAGTTTGATTTATGGTTTACTTGCACCGGAATGGATTATAGAGACAATTCATGCAGAAGTCATCAAACGGTCGCGTCAGCCAGAAGATAGTATTAATTATAAAGATTGGAAATACGCAGTTGAAATCAGTCAAGCCATCCTGCAGCAACATGGCGTCTCCATTATCACACAGCGATTACCTTACTCCGCTCAGTTGGAGTCATTGACCTTGTACTACTATTATACCTTGATCAAGGGACCTTTGGATGATGAAGCAGTGAAATTGGCAAAGAAGAATGCGTTTGCGTTGCATTATGAAGATCGTCTAGTTCCTTATGCTTCATCTGAAACGACGATTACGAGTGATACTAATAATTATATAACAGTGGATAAAAAAATGGCAGCGGCAGATTCTGGTGTTGATGGTGATGATGATCATGTCAAAAAAGATATTAAAAACGACAATGACAGCAATAGCAACAATGATCATAATAATAGTGAAGAAAGGAATAGTAACAACAATATCAATGATAAGGATGAAGAAGATAAAAATAATTTGTCGTTAAAGAGAAATAGTAACGGAGGTATTAGTAGTGAAGATACACAGAGTATTAATTCAGCAACCAATTCCATCACGTCACAATCAACACTATCGTCCTCATTGTCTTTATTAATAGAACCAAAAGAAGCACCAAAACATACAACAAATGAACCTGAAGTCAAAAAAATGTCATGGGCAACAGTAGCTGAGAAAAATAAAAGTGCACCAGTCAAAAATTTGGTTGTCAACAAGCTGTCAGATCATGTGGCCAACAAAAATGAAAAAGTAAGACTATACTTCTTTAACTCTCCCTTACTTAGCAATTATTTTTTATCCGCATCTCCTTTCTTTCCTTTTTTCTCTCTTTTTTTTTAAAAAAAAAATTCATAATGACGCGTCGACAGCCACCCATACTAAGTCATCATCATCAAAAAAAAAATATGTTACAGGCTTCATCCGATGGAGATGATATCAAAAGAACCCTATTATGTCTCTATTATCGAAAGGGAGGTTGTTTTCATCGTGATACTTGTACCTTTGCTCATGATGATACAAGTCGCGTACCAGTTTGTCGAGAATGGTAAGTCTATCTTTATTTTAGTTTTTCAAAACAAAAACCCCTTTTTTTACTATTTTTGGGATGATATACGGCTGGATCAAGCAAGTAGAATGATTTATAGGCTGACTGATACAATCATAGGAAAAAAGGGCCTAATGCATGCAAAAATGGAGAAGATTGTCAATATCTACATTGTGAAAAAGTAAGCAGTATACCAAAAATGATAGAAAAGGGAGATGGTAATAATACTTATATAAAATTCTTATCTAACTAAAAAAAACTCTATTATGTATTGTTTGGAAAAAGCCAAAGACGAATGATCATAAAAGTGGAAGTAATAACAGTGATAACAGTAATACGAAATTTGACCTTTCATTGAGAAAAACAAGATTGTGTTTACATTATAAAGCCAAAATTTGTCCACGATCCGAAAAAGAATGCCATTTTGCTCATGAACAAGTTGATAAAGTACCTATATGTGAAACTTGGTATGCTAGTTCCATCGTTTTCTTAATTATTTGATAAAATACTAACAGGATGAAAATATTTTTTATGTAGGGACGGGAATGATTGTTGTAATGGTGATGAATGTACTTTACTTCATCCAAAAAATATCAGAAAACTACAAGAAGAAATTGTACCAGTAGTTAAAAAGCCAAAGAAAATATATAAACGAGTGGATGTGACAGATCAAGATGCATTTCCTGTTCTTGGTGATAAAAGACCACGTACCTGTAGCGTTGTTTCGGATATGGATGGTAATGATGGGCCAGGGAGTAGCTATGCTACGGCTGCTGCTTCGAAACGTCAACCTGTTATTAGGGAGTTACCTACAATTGATCATATGGTATGATGTTTATTATGATATTTTCTATTGGTTGTTTGGGGAAATAATACTAAAAAATAAGAATATATTATTCTGATGTATTGTTTATTATTATTATTTTTAGGAAATTCAGCATGAGGATGATAAAATATCATGCAGCTATTCTTTCTATTCTCATGAAGATGATTTATCTAATAATGGTAGCAATGTCAAGACGAAAAGATGTGAATTTTATCGTAAAGGCATCTGCTCATATGATGAAGAAACTTGTCATTATGCACATGAAGATCTAAGTCGAGTGCGTCCTTGTTTTGCTTACATGTGAGTTTATATATATATACTTTTATTCATCCTACTTTTTTGTGTATCCATTTTTTTTAAAAAAAAATATGGCTGAGCCATGCTATCTATAACAACTGTATAGGAACACTAAAAAATGTGATGATGAGTGGTGTCCTTACATTCACGAACGAAGTAAAAATGATAATAATATGATTTATTCTATGGTAAACTTGAAATCAACATTAGTAAACGATCCACAAACCTCGCAACTAATATAAAGTATACACCTCTATAGTCTCCATCCACACGAAAAACCATGTTATGTTTAGATTATTTGGAAAATAAATGTCCACATAAAAATGAACAAGATTGTGATTATGCACATGCAGATACACAAAAGGTCCCAGTTTGTAGATATTGGTAAAGTGGATTTATTGGATGTGGATGAGAGGGAAAGAATAGGAGTCTATACATATTGAAAATGTCAAAAATAATGGCTCATTCATATATTTTCTTGATATATAATGTAAACCTGTTTAGGCGTTCGAATGGACTCTGTGTCAAAGACAAAATGTGTCCCTATTTACATGAAGAGCCAGCGAATCAAAAGATAGATGACTATTCTCTTGCCATGGCATTAGATAAAAAAGGATATCCGGTATTGGATGAACGTATCGAAGAATTACTTGTCAAAAGTGTGATACGATCCGATTACAATTATGCAACAGTTGCACGTCGAGAACCACCTCCTACTACTACTATTACCTCTTGTCCACCATCCAAAAAAGAAGATTGTCATCCTAATCCATCATTATTATGTGTGGATGAAATTGGGCGTGCACCTAAAGGTGGAGTCATTTATAAACAAAGAGTAAGATACTCACCCTCCTCAAAAAATCATAATAATAGTATTAGAAAATTGCTGAACTTTGTATATATCGTATAACAGGATAGTAGCGCTAGTAACGAATATGATGAGGATGAAGATGATGAGTATAGCTATCGTGGTGAATTCATATCAGATGCAAAGGAACTACGTCATACAAAGAAGTGTCGATTATGGTGGGATGAAAATGAAACATGTCATCGTCACGATTGTTGGTTTGCTCATGATAATACTGATAAAGTCTTACCGTGTTATTTTTGGTAAGAGAAATAACTTTATCTATTGGCAGAGATAGAAAGAGTGTTTGAAACGAAAAAATGGACATTTCTTTATTAGCATCTTTTGCTTGTATTTTAAAACATTATATATATATATATATCCCTTCATCGATCTTGTTAATAATGGTGAACTCTTTATAGGACACATGGATATTGTTTCAATGGTGACGCCTGCTTATATATGCATGAAGACCGAGACAGTGCCGTTGAACAAGTTGCCAATGAGCAACAAGAATTTAATGATGAAGATGACGATAATGTTTCCATGGCATCGTATGAGGATGAATCAAATATATTCACAGCCGAGGTAAAATTATATAGAAATTATGCAATAGTGACATCATCGTAAAATAATGTCGATCACTAACTTTTAACTCTTGTTTATATTATTACATCATTCTTTTTTACTTATAGACAAAACGAACACGGAAATGTATGCATTTTTGGTTTGGTGAAGGATGTACAAGAGAAAGTGATAAATGTCGTTACGCCCATGAAGATTTGAGATATGTCAGCACGTGTTATTATTGGTAAATGCCATCTTTTACGTAGCAACAAATATTTATGCTAATATACAATGTAAATGATGTAGGCAGAATAATAAGAAATGTCCATCCGAATCCACATGTGCTTATAAACATGATGAAAAACCTCGAGAAAAAGTATGGGATGATAAAGCACGCAAGGATATTTATGTCAAGTCACCTCCGACTCAATTTTTACATCAAACGACTTCAAGTCAGTTGGCTATGTGGAGAAAAAAATTATTAACACCACCGTCACCCGAGACTTTACCTCGAATTACATCTGGTAATGAAAGGAATGAACGCCGATATACATCTTTGGTACGTCAACTTGCATTAGTCAATAGGTTTATTTATTTTACGTAATTAACAAACAAATCATCATTCATTATGACATGATGTTTTATTTATCTAAACATAAAACAATATAATAGAGATCACATGCCATCAAATGGGGTAAAAAGATGAATGAAGAAACAGAACGTGCTTCCAAGGCCAAGCAAGAAGGAAGACTGGAAGATGCAGAAAGCCATGAAAAACGTGCTTATGAATACTCTGGGCGGATGAGGCGTGAGAATGCTAAAGCAAGTCAGGCGATTTTCAACGAATGTAATAACCCGAAGAATCGGAACCGATTTATCGATTTGCATGGTCAACATATTGCCGAAGCCAAGCAACATATTAAACGGTGGTTTGATGATTTTCAGACCCAGCGTGATGTGGTGTATATTGTGACGGGAGCAGGAAGACATTCGCGTAACAAAAATAACAACACCACCACCAAAAAAGGTCAACTCAAAGAAGCCATTCAAGATTATCTCAAACGTTTGTATCAATACAATGAAACCAATGTTTATGGTGATGATATGGGTGGTGTCTTTGCCGTCCTCTTTTGTATTCATGAATACCCTTCCAAACATAGTCGAAAATGTCACAAGTGTGAATATGTAAAGCAAACTGAATAATAATAAAAATAATAATATGTAAATAAATATTTATAAAAAAACAAAGTTTTCAATAATTTTGTTGCACGTACATATAAACTGCTGGCGCGCCGTTATGATATGGTGATAAGCCCATCATCCGTAGTTATATTAGTTATATTATAAAAACTGTAATGAAATTATAAAAATAGTAAAGATAAAAAAGATTTATTTTTAAACCGTAACTGGTAGCCAAAATACATATTATTGGATCAAGGTTACAATTATACAATAAGTGATCAACGATCTGATCCATCATCTAGTAATAATACGATAACATCCTCTTTAAAAGAATAAATGGGGATACATATTAAGTTACGAAAATATTGCATTATATTAGTTACATAATTATATAATAATCACTCATTATATTACTTTATATTATTATTACGATAACCTTGTACAATATTGGATATCATTATTATTCTTTCTTGTAATATAAAAGCTAAGCCAAGAAACAAGGCACTAGTTAGTAACCAAATCTTGTTTCTTTGTTTGTATCATTCACTGACCTATTACCCGAGGTATTATTAAAAATAAATTATGAAAAAAACCTATTATTAAACATAATTCTCATTCTTTGAGTAACAATGGTGACAACATCTTGCTCTTATTGTAATACTCTGATAGAACATAAACTTGGCGGGATTACTTAGGTCCCGTCATCGTTGCTCATCTTCTTCTTTCTTGGTAGTGTATAATACGTTATCCAACCTTAAAGCGGGAAATAGATATATATATATCAATCAATCAAGAGTAGAAATAGATTATGTATAAAAAAACGCCTCATTGTTCTTGAAGACGTAATAGCCAAACGTAGCACAAAGAATAAAAAAGGTGTGTAAAGTGTTTTTCTGAAAGAGTGAAGGGGGCGCAGCTTTTTTGTGCAACAAACAGGAACAGCTTTACTGGGCTCATCTTTTCCCTTTCTAATTAATAGAGTGTAAAAAAAAATCATAGTTTTTTTGGAATCCTTTTTTTTTATTTTTGTTATACATAAACTATAGAATACAACTTATATACACTCACACACCAACAACACAACCGATATCCCCCACTCACATGGTATCCTCGTCCACGCCCTTTTCCATCAAAAACTATTTTAAGGGCAGCAACCCTGCTCGTACCTCAAACGTTTCGTTGAACTCGGAACCAACACCATCTTCTTCTGGTTCTAATCGACGTCCACCTAGCATTAGTACATCTTCCCATCACAATAAAAGTAGTAGTCATCAAAGTCTTTACAACTATAGTACGAATCAACAGCAACAACAGCAGCAGCAACAACAAGTGTATCCTTCAAGTCAATCGGAACCTCCATTACTCAATCGTCCTTTACCTCCATCACCTACTCAAGCACGGTCATCATCACGACCTTCTGTCAGTAAGCATAATAAGCGGAAAGAAACCACCTCAACTCCGTTCTTTAACCTGAAAAGATTTTCGCTGGCACCTAATTCAATGGACGAAGAAATTAAACAAGATTATACCGCCTATACTTCAATCATGGATACCACTTCAGCAAGTAACGAAAGTGCAACCAGTTCTCATCACCATCATAATCAACGTGCGAGTGTTATTGGGGGTGGTGGTGGTGGTGCTAGTAACGCCCATCAACATCATCAACAGAAACACAAACAACAAAAACCACCAAAACAACAGCCAGTAACAATACAACAAACTGCTTTGCCACCGATGCCACCTACTCATTCTAAAGCGGATTCTGCATCTGAACATAGTGGTAGTTCTGGAAACAATAATAGCAGTAGTAGTAGTGTAGGGGGTGATAGTACGACGCAACTTTCATCAAAAAATCCAAAAGAATATCATCAACAACTGCAACATCGTCCACGACAGCAAGACGTACCATCAAAGGAAATGCAGCAACGTCAACGACAACAGGAAAAACATGAAGCACCATCACAAATGATCCCTAAATCTGCTGTTAAAAATCATCGAATGAAAAAATTATTGGATGAAAACGAGGAGCTCAAAAAAAGTAAAGCGCATGATGTGCAAGAATATGAACGACGTTGTAGCAAGTTACAACATTCATTAGACGCAAAAGAAGCTGAATTAAGTCGTCTCTCTGTTAACTTTCATAACCATGTCAAGGTATATAAAAATATTTCTATACGATCAATGAGAGGGAAGGGACTGGGAGGATTACATCACTCTACATTTTTCTATTGTGTAGTAATGAAAGGCTTATACAAATAATCACGAATTACTTTATATGGAACTGCAAACTTACACATACACAATTACAATGTTACTCTATTCTCTATCTATACCTATATCTGCAATCATCCCCATTGATATTATTTTAGACGATACGTGCAACCGACGATGATTTTAGTACGATTCAAGTAAAATTAACCACGTTACAATCCAAGATCACTGCCTTACCGCTGACGCTTAAAAAATACGCTGTGGACAAAGCCGTTATGACGCGTTATTTCATTCAATGTTGGCCCGATTTAACAGCTGCGATCGAACAACTTGCCAAAAAGAAAGGCGCTTTGGATTATAATGTCATTTGTTTATTCGTCGAAAAATTGGTCACCGAAGAATTGGTCGCGAATATCTATCGTACACCCATCATGATCGGTTTACCCACCAACGAAGCATATATGCAAATTTCAGAGTACATGGCAACACATGACAAAGACTGGGCGCTTCGACTGCGCCAACAAATGTGTAAGCTGGCTGTAAAATCATTGACCAGTAACAACGATCCTTCAGCCAAGCCCATTGCCACTGCCAAGAAACAAGTCGTCGATCGCATTGTTGCCAAGTTGGCGAATATTTATACAACCGAAAGTCATGAAGCCATTATATCCAAGGTTGGAAAGTTTGTAGATCTTGCTTGTGAATTGAGTGTAGCGATGCATAGTCAAGATATTCCGGTGGATGCAGCAGAATTGGTAGAAGGAAAGGATATATTTAAGGACGAATTGGTGATGCCTCAAAATGGATCTGTGGATAATGCAACAGTAATACGTGTTGTGATATGTCCTCCATTCACTGCTAATGAAAAACAAATGAATGATGTTGTTTTAATGAAAGGAAAAGTCATCTGTTTGTAGAAAGAGATTTGATTTTCACACTCCATAAGCAAATGCATGTCTTTTTCTTATCTTATGTAATCCTTTTGTGAAAAAAAAATGAAGAAATGATTTCCCTCTTTTCCTTTATCCAACCAACCTTTTTGTGATTTTCTTATTATTATTATTCTATTCATCTATTATTTATCCCCTCTCACGCAGCCAAAGCTGTGTGTGTGTTTTTTCTCACTCAAATACCAACGCCACAACACGTTTCCATTTTCCTTTTTCTTCCTCTTTACCGCCTGCGCAGTTTTATTGTAGATTTTTTTTCCTTCTCTCAAATTATATTTGTACCCTTATTTTTTTTTGTTGTTGTAATATTTATTTAACAGTGCCAAAAAAGAAGAACTATACTCTATTTCATTTTTTTTGTATAATGTTTGTAATGCTATATTTATATATAATGAAACAAAATTACCAGAACTATGGAATGTTATTATTCCTATATTTATTGACTACATTTACAATTGCATGAATGGTGGCACAGGTGCACGTTGATCAGGGGGAAATGGGAAAGATGTTTCATTGAATTATGTCGATCTATCATTCACTATTATTACCAGCCCACTTGTAAAAAAAATAGGAGAATAGTCGAATTCCTTATACGACACTACAACTTTTTCATAAAATAAACTATTTGCGACTTTCTCACTTATAATTTAAACCCTTTTAATTATTATATTAATTAAAATAAAAAACATTATAAACTTTATATAATGAAAAGCACGAGGTTCAAATGTACCACGGAATACAAAAAAGGTATGTTTGTTTATAAACTTTAAACAAGTTCTACCAATATTGTTCTTGGCAGTATGAATTTTCTGATTGTAAATATTGTTATTACATAGATGGACATAATCCACATATTTATTTTAATTCTATATATTAATTAATAATAATTATTTGAAGGGTTAGTAGTAGTTACTTACGTAACTAGTTCCAAGTAATAAGTTACTGCTATGGCGACGTTGTCAAAACCACAAGTGTAGCCAAGTAACATATAAAAAAGGTTTAAAAATTATACATCCAATAACTTGCAGTGTAAAAGGAGGATAAACAAGACTTTTTTTGTATTTATATCAATAGAATGAAGAGCATATATATATAAGAATCAAAATGTATATATTTATATATAATAGGATCATATAGCTTATTCGGTGTCGGTGAGTGGCTTAATGTATTTGCCGTGGTAAGATGGCACGCCAATACTGTTCTTGGACATAAGTAATGTTTCAAAGTAGGCTATATAATGAAGAACACAAAAAGGATCAGTATAAAAATATAATCGGATGTTGATTTTTTTTTTCATTCTTCAAACTTACGTTCATAGATATCACCATCATACTTTCCAATGGGTGCCTTCAATACAAAGTCAGGATAACCCCATGCATCGGTCAACCCGATAAGTTGTTTTCGAAGACCCTTTGTAGTCTATATATCATCCAAAAAAAAATCATAATAAATCAATAAGACTGAGAACAAGATATTTGTAGAGAAGATAATTCTAAGTAATGGATATATATATTTACCGCCAAATAAAACTTTTCTACTTGTTTGACTTGTTGAGGTGTAAGGAAACCTTCCTTGAAACCTTGATCACTATAAGTATGCAAAGAATGTAAACCCCATAAACCTGTCAAACGACGCATAATTTTGGCAACACCAGGATCAACCGATGAATCAGCCTTGCTATACTTTCCAACAGCATCGGAATACAAGAATGCAGCAGCATGCATTTCGGCAGCACGTACCGAATCCAACAACAAGTCATTGTGTGTTGCACCTGCCTTTAATTCTTCACGGATAGTGTTAAGCTATTATATCATAATAAACCAAATCAATATGTCACATGGGTCCATTAATCATTTCTCCTTGTGAAAAAAAACATTGTGTGTTTCTTCCACCCCACTCAAAAATATCAAAAAATAGAGAATACATACTCTCTTGACCAAGATGGCATGCAATGCTTCTTCGATCAAGGACAAATCATCAAGACAAGTAGTAACATCCGTGACGTGCCATTGAGGAATAGCAAGGTATTCCTTGGCGCGAATAAAGTAATGAGTAGAACTCTTAAACTTAAGCGTAGGATATACATCAAATTCCAATTTTTGTGTCAACAAATGAAGTAAAATCTTTGCTGTTTGCTGTAACATGACCACATTATCACCACCGCCAGTGGTCAAGACACCCCAATCATCAATGATTTGACCAATGTTATTGTAAGCAGAATAAGCATGACCACCACAAGCACGTCGACAAGTTTCCAAGATATCGGAACCGTACCAACCGGTAAGACCCTTCATACAAGCAGAGATAGCATGCATATCACCCATATGATACATGTACACTTCAGGATCCATATTGCCTCCAGCCGTCAAGATTTTGAATTGTTCATCCAAAGTGTTGGCAGCCGAACGAACCATGTAAACAAATGAAATGGCAGGTGCAAATTTACCATAATGAGACAAATAATCCATGATTTGTTGGTTTTGATTACCTTGACGACGGACTACACCATAGCGTGTAGCAATGGTAACAGCATGAGAGACCATCAACATACTGTTCAAAACCAACATGACACGTTCTGGAATCAAGGTAGCATACATTACAACGGGGGAGGGAGCGGGGGTATAATTGCCTTGACGATCCAAATCGACCCATCGATTCAACATTTGAGTACGTGGAATACGGGTATGATGGAATTGGATCCATCCATTATCTAAACCGGACCGACCAACCTTGTGTCCGATATCACCGGCAATAACGTTGGGCATCAATTCACCCGTGCTACGATCACGTAATTGAACAATAAACCAATTGTGTCCCACATGTTTTCCACCAATATATGTTTGGGCAATCACCATGGTATGAGTAGCGGTTTTACCAGCCATACCAATCCACCATTTCGTGGCAGTAATAGTAGGTGAGTTGATAATAAATTCATCCATATTGGGATCATAAGTAGCAGTGGTTTCAATATCTCGAAGGGCTGAACTATGACCTAATTCAGTCTATATGCATCACTGTTAGCAAAAAAATGGAAAAAAAAGTAATGTCGTTGGGAGGGGGGAGTGGCAAGTGTATTGGTAGTTTTTTTTATTACCATAGCAAAACAACCAAAGATTCTATAATTATCAACGGCATCAAGCCATTCATCACGTTGTTTATCACTACCCAACATAAGAAGCACATTACGGAAAAGCGCTCTATGGACACCAATACGCATGGAAAAACTTTCGGAGTAATTCACCAATGCTTGGAAAATTGCTTCTCCAAATTCAGGTCCCTGGCTACGAATCACAGGGTCTTGCAACAGTTTGACAAGACGATGGATTTGACCCATTGTGCTGTTCATGAAATAGAAAGTAATGTTTCAATGAGTTTATATATATATATATATATCTTCATTTTATATATGGATAGATGTATATAGACGTAAACAGAAAAAAAATATCTCAAAAAATAAGCTTGCTTACAATTCACGCGATTCATCTTTTGTTAATTCTACGAAGTTTCGTGGTGGCTGTACGACAAGTTCTGGATCGCTCTTGATGAGGCTAAATGCTTTTTGCTAATAACAAATAAAAAAAACGACATATGAATGACAAGTTAATGTTATTAATTCAGAAGAGAGTGGATAGACAAGATGAGATGAAAGATTGGTTATTTTTTTAAAGATATATATTTTTTACTATTATTCATCCTTATGATTTTACCATGATGATATAATTATTACGACCCCCATGCCAATGATGAGCAAGCGCTTCAATATCAAACTCTGCAGCTACACGTTCAGCAGCCATATCCTTGGGTGCTTGTTGTGACATGGAGGATGGAGTCAAGTTGAGTTGTTGTTTCAACTGAGCTAAACGAGCTACAGCAGCTCTAGCATGAGCATCTGTTGATTGTTGAATAGGAATGGTCATGGTAATAATATAATGATATGGTTTTTTAAAAAAAAAATATAAAAAAGAAAGCTAAAGAAGAAGAGAAAACCGTTTATGTAAGAAAAGAAAAAAGGAGAAAGTAAAAAAAAAAAAGGTGGAAACTTTCACCCCCACATTTTATGATGAAGAAAAAAGTGTGGAAAGTATTTCGCGTAAAAGAAATCTGTGGGGTATGAACCATGTGAAAAAAAATATATCTGGGAAATGACATGACCTATTTTTTTAATGCAAAAGAAATAAAGTCTGACATAAAGTTTTTGCTTGTGTGATCGTTTTAATAATATTATAAAAGTAATATGCAAAATGGACGGGGTATATAATATTTATATTTTTATAGTAGTGGTGATTTGGGGTAGAAGTAAGGAGGAGCAGACAATGATACAAATTGGATACTATATTTATTTTTGTTGTTGGTGATGATGATGCTGTTGATAAGATGCTTGATGATGTTGATGAGGAGGAAAAGAAGTAGGTGGTTGATAGGGTTGTTGTAATAATTGAGGTTGTGATAGTGATGAAGATGATGATGGTGGTGGTTGGATCATCTCATGAATTTCAGGTTGTAAACGTGGATTTGCTTCGACCAATTCACTGATTAACTCAATAAGTTTTCCCTTGTCCAATGGTGCTAAAGAAATAAGTAAATAGTGTGAGAAATTTTAAACTGAACACAGACTTGCCTTCCGTTCATTTTTCCGTTCCCAAAAAATATATACAAGAGACTGCACGCACGCTTTTTCCTCTCTCTTATCCGCTCCCATAAATACACTTTCTATTATTTACCTAATAGTTTATCTAATGGAAATTGAGGTTGTTGCTTCTCAATGCCAGTGCGATTGCGCTTGATTGTATGTAACATTTTATCATGTTTATTACTCCTTGGCGATGTCATTACTTCTAATCGTTCACTAGGATCTACTGAAGTCGTTTCTTCCATCAATTCATCTTCAGATGCTCTTCGTTTACGACCTTTATATATAAATATATATTTTTCGAGAGAAGAAGCATGAGTATCAAAGTAGTTATTTACAACACAATTCACTTTATTACCTTTGGATGGAAGATCTTCTTGATGGGATGGTGAGATGGGTGTCGAATAAAATGAAGGACTTTTTGGTTTTCCAAAATAATGAGATGATTTATATAATTGTTGTCCTTGTCGAAATATAGTATTTTGACTCGTCATTTTTTTTTTATTTTGATATGTGATATGGAGAGAGTATACGTAATATATGAAAAAAATAAAAAGAAGAAAAGGGTTCTAAAAAGAATTGAGCTGACTTCTGATTATAGAAAACCGCAGTATACGTTTAGCTCTGAGTTTACTAATGCATGAAAGTAGCAGGCTTTACTCTTTTGTTTGCTTTTGTTATCATATTTCAGAGCTAGTGATTGTCAATGATTATTTATTTACATAACAACCGTGATGTTGTTCCTGGACAGAACATAATAAGCAGTTCAATTTTCACTATATATAATGAATTGTTGTACAGTAATGATAGGATTTAGCATCCTTTATGTTTTAAACTGTTGTTCCCGATAAGACAGGGTCTTGACACGTTTCCATATCGAAAAAAAAGCTTTTTGGCATTCCATTCCCCCAAAAGCTTGCAACTTTAACCCTTAGGTATTACTTATCACTATCGTTTTTTTAGCAAAATGACAGCAGTAAACAGTGTGATATCGTAATATTAATGTCACATCCTCTTCCTCGAACTAAAATTCCGTATTAAAGACGATCTATACTTGGACACTCCTTAGTATCACAAAAGTCTATGAAACACTTTAAATCGACAGTAGTTAAACCCTCCCTATCATTACCCTAGTACTACATTTCTGCATTTTACCATCATCCAATAAACCTGCTCACTCTTTACGTATAAAGGAATTCAATAATAATATATATAAACAATGAAGAATAAAGTCGTCTATAATTTATATTTACTGCTAACTACAGTATTTATTTAAAGTTTTTGTGTAATATTCGGGATAAAAATATTATTATATGGGGTGAAAAAAAAAGATGAAGAACGTAAGGGCGCCTGTAAATCACTATTTATATACATTAATTAGTATAATAGGTAGCTAGAAACTCTCAATGAAGAAAATGTACGGTACCTAACTATATCACAAACTAGGATTTACCATTGAGTACTAATGTTGATGAGGATGACAGAGTGCCATGGCTCATTGCTAACAGGTTACAGAACAATAGTAAATAGTATTTCGTTTACTCGTAATTATATAATAACAACTGCTTCTTATGTATTATTGCTATATCTCATAGCCTGGCCGAAACTAGCGTTGATACTACAGTGACTTTTTTTTTGCTCCTTTCAATAGCATCTTTCACCATCAAATTGGCTTGGCAAACCTCTCAAAAGATAATTACTTTGGTTGGATATTCAAAAATAATACATTCATGGTTGTTGTGATTTGCTGTCTTTGTAATATATAATCAAAATGTATAATTGGGCGAATGAGTTTTTGTTGTCCATATAGACACACACGACATGTATGGAGTAAATGTATTTTTCATTAGTAGTGCAACCAAAACATTCTCTTCATATATTATGTATCCTGGGATTGTTTTGAGAAGAAATTTCAGAAAGCATTTGCTGAAGGGTGCAAAGTTCTCCTTTATAAAAGCAATTGAAATATGTGTGTATTCCAACTGATAGAATATTATCTATATCCCCAGATATTATATGTGTGTCCAATACCTCATTGCGATAGTTGGTTGCTTCCTCCATTTCGATGCAAGAACGGATGATAATAGGTAAATAATGAATTCAGAGTTTATATTCTTCATAGATTAATTATAATATTTCGAACGGTTTCTTGTTTGACTTATTTTGTTTTGTCCGATAAAAATGACGATGATTGGGGCACAGCAGCTTCCTCCTTCTTTTGATTTCTCTATAATTAAAAAGAAATGCACATGTACCTACATGCTTGTCTTTCTCCTTGAAAATTTTTTCGATGAATTTGTATGATCTTTTGGATTTACCAATACTCCCAATAATTTTTTTTTTTTTTTTTGGTTAGTTTCATTTCTATAAGTACGTAGAAATATGGAAAGCTGAAAGAAAGATTTTCGAGTTAGAAAACACAGTGAATAAAAATATATAACTGTTACTGTAGAAATATCAAATTGGTTCGAATCATTGAGAGTAGTCGTATTTTAACAATTTTATAGGTTCTTTGTCAAATAATCAACTTTAAAGAGATTCTCATCCACTCTCGAATAAACCAAGGAGCTAGTTAACTGCTATCCACATGGTTGACTCAAAAATAATATTCGAAAAGAAGAGCTGACAGTACGACATTCTTATTTATTATAATGACAAAAAAAATAAATCGTATAGAATTTAACACTCATAGAGTTGGGGTAAGAGTATCCCTGCTTTCTATATATTTTATCTTAGTATATGGTACTTGAGATCCAACTTTTAAAAATTTCTTTCTCGCTTCAGTAGAGCGCAATTTCTATTATTATGGTATGGATGACATGAATCAATGCCCAAACACAATACCTCAATGTTACTTAAAAGGTTCATATTTGGACAAATGATTTATTTTCGAGACGATAAGGAATTCTTGTTTTCTGTGGCCAAATACGACATTTTTTTATGCCTTTTATAATAATCCATAACGCTGGGTCATTCTCTCTTTGCTGGGATAAAAAACGCAGAAATAAAACAAAAGTATACCCTATTGTATTATACTTTTATTACTTTTTTTTTACACGGTGATTATGATACTCTGAAATGAAAATAGAAATGGAGCTAAACTTGACAAAGGTAAAAGCACTATATATATAAAAAACTGGGTTATACTATTATATTATATTAGAAAAAATTATGATCACCCTAGAAACCTAAGATCTACTTTATAATTAGCCAAGAATGAGAGTTGTCATGATAACATGAAGCCAAATCGGATTATTATTAAGCTTATAATACATTTTTCAATAATAGCTCTGATAGATAGAAAAGAAGAACTTTTTCAAATACCAACAACTACTACTAAATAAGATATAGCTTCAAGGTATATGTAATCAAATGCTTATTTTACAAATATTTAATTATCACGCCTGATGTTTTTTTTACATGTGATGTATATAAGTAATAGTAGTAGACTAGATTCTAAAGTAAATAGGTTTTACATGTACACTTTAAAGGAGTCCAAGGAAAATGTGCACGGTACTTATTTCTTAATGTGGTTTGTTACATTTACCAAGAAATCTTTCATCTTCCGCTACTTTTTATAATACATATAATTCCCGAAACAATAAAAAGCAATTGTCAAAAAAAAATATGCTTATAGGTTCCCAGGCCTATTTTTTTTGTCGCCTATAGAAATTTCTTTTGCAGGATATCTAAGAATGTTCAATTGAGGTAAAGAACAAGATGTTTAAATAAATAAATAAAAAAGACGAATCAGATGAAGTCTTTATATACTCTATTATATAACACGATATAATATATATACTATAGCAACATCGATAATTCTTCTATATTACAATTCATGAAGAAGAATAAGGAGAGAATTCTTTCCTTTTTTTTTTTTACAAATGTGGATGCAAAATGCAAGGGGCTATATTATGCTCATGCACTGTTCTGCGACTTTAATCATATTTAAAATATAGAAAAATATAGCTAATATATATTAACAATGTAAAAAAAAGCACCTGGTAGAATATATATATTATCTATTCGTATTAAGATTGCATCATCAGTTTATTATCTTTATATATTATTAGTAGTGTACACCCCAAAGTAAAAAATAAAAACGAATGAATTATCTTCATGTTGCCCATGCATATAATATACTTCTTTTAGTCCACCCCAATCTGAAAAAAAAAGTTAAAGCAACGCCAAAGGTGGCAAAAAAAAGAAGCGCCAATCAATTCGAAAAATCCAAGAATAAACCACAATTATAATATATATTTTACACAAGGTTACAATACCTTGTTTAGTAAGTATCTATGTTAATACCATTACGAATAATAAAAAGAAATAGTTGCGTCGATTGTTCATATCGATGATTCCTCCTCTTTTAGATCGATCTTTGATTCAACAGTGACGGGTATTAGGAAACTAAAATAAATAAATAAATATTTGTTTTATTTTTGGATTTTTGATCGGCCATTCACCAAATATTTGGTATTTATTGATGATATCTTATTATTTAGCAACAAGCAACTTTATTTTGTTATTGCTTGTTAAAAAGAAGTAAATGTTACATGATATCGATTAAAACACAAACAAGAATTGGTCATTCCATCGATTCTATTATAACTGTAAAATAAAGCTATTTATACAAGTGACAGAGAACCGACTCACATTTGGGTTTGACAAAAAGAAAAAGCCTACCATTGTCTTTTGATCTTTTCCACGTGTAATATCTCCTTTTGATCGGCAACTATCGACGAAACAGGTCAATATTGAAATGAAAGAACCTTACACTATTACCATTACTACTTGTATTACCTTGTTCAAAAGAAAAAGATCTGACATATGTATATATGCACATTTATTTTTATATTTTGTATTTGTTTTATGCATATGCATTGATTATTATTGTTTTGTAGCTGTGACAAAAAAAAAAGGGAGGAAAATAATATTTTTTAATATTAGTAGGCTTTTAAAATGATTGCCTGTGCAGAAACAATTAGTATACGATTATTACGCCCTATAAATTGATATATTTTGGGGGAAAGAGGGGAAATTATTAGTAAGTTGGATGGTGAAACATGCGCGCGGCACAAATGATCAGTTCATGTTGGGTTTTGAGGGATGAATAGGCAAAAAAAGTTACATTTTGGCTCTGTCCCGGTCCAGATGGTGATGTGCACCATAAACTCGCGTGGTTGTACAGATTATTTGATTGGTCTGGGTTCCCGACCGAAAAAAAAAAAATTATAAAGGTTGCACCCGCAAAAATAATAATTATAATAATAATCATAGTGATAAAATAATAATAATAATAATAATAATAATAAATAACTGCTATAATAATAAGAAGATCCCTTTTTCACTTCTTCTTCTTCCTTTTTCTTCTTCTTTCTTTCCTTTTCTCATTCATTTTATTCATTTTACTTTTTATAATATAAATATTTCTATATAAATAACTCACTCTAGTCATACAATAACAACATGGGTCTACTAAAGATAAGTAGCATTTATAAATCGCGTCGGAATAAAGACAATCATGATCCTTATGCGCCACCACCAGCTCCTTCTTCAAGGTCAACTGCTACTCCAGTGATAGGATCATCAACTCCCATGTCCAGTGCTTCAAAGCTTGAACCACTGACACTTAGTTTGGATTTCGACACCAACTCTTCATCCGTGCCACTTGCTTCACCCCCTGTACAAAATAATAATTATTTGATAGCATCATCTTATCAAACCGATACTACTAGTAGAACAATGCCTGTCGTTACAAAAAAAGAACTTCCTTCTACAACAACTACTACTACCCCAACATCTTATACAAATACAACAGCTGCGCCCGCTGGTACGGGTGCTAGTCTTTTTGATGATATCTTTGCTGAACTCAAGAAACCTGTACAAACCGAGGAACCAACAAGAGGTAATTAATAATGATAGTGGATTAAAACCAGAGAGATTGGAAAGAAGAAAAAGGAAAAAAAAAGAGATACTATATTTTGATGAAGAGAGAGAGAGAAGCACACAAACACAAAAAGAAAGTTAGGTTGAAAAATATATAACTAACAAGTATAAATTAACCTCTTCTTTTTTTGTTTAAATGTGGAACCAGATACTGACTTGCAAAACGACTTGTCAATGTATTTGGCACTCTCCAATCAGTTAGACCATGGTGGTAGCACGACCACAACGAACCAAAATGTCACCGCATCCAAATCGGGTAATGGACCGACAGCAACTCCCAAGCCCTCCGACTTGTTCGGTAGTGACAGTATTTACAGTAACTACTTGACGAGTTTACGTTTTACTGAAACTAGCAACACCAATAATACAACGACTACCACTCCATCTTATAATGACAGTTCCATGTTTGCTTCTCTTCTTAATCCTAGTGCCAATACAAATACAACCATTCAGCAGCAGCAAGAACTAACTCCTCCACCCACAACACAAAAAGTATTAGATTCAGATGTATCAGATGATGATGAAGATGAAGATGATAAAAAAGATTCAAGCGAAGAAGAGGAAGAAGAATATGGAAAGGGACCACGCATGACCAAAGGAATGCAACCTATTATGGCTCGAAGAGGACAGGATCATCGCTTGAATGTGGAACGTAAAGTCAATAACTGGGCAACCCGTGTAGATCCAGAAGCAGAGTTGATCGAAATCAATGAAAACATGATTGAAAGAATGAAGGATCGACACCGACAACAATACAGGGTGGCAGCTATGCGTCAGCAACAAATGATGTACAACATGGCTTCTCCTCCTATGCAACCTAACATGTTTCCACCCGGTGCACCAACTCCTCCCGGTATGGTAGGTGATCCTATGATGTATCCGGCTACTTCTGCTGCTGGTGCAGCACCACCTCATCCTGGTATGGATCCAATGATGTATAACCCTCAAATGGATCCTATGATGTATAATCCCAACATGACACCACCTCCACCAGTCAATGGAATGGCTCCTGTTGCTCCTTTACCTCCACCTGTGATGCCGCATCACCAACAACAATCACCACAATCGTCCGGAAGCTCTTCGGCTTCTCGTCCACCACGTCGTTCCGAACCTTCTTCTCCTGTTCTTACCTCGTCTACTGCAAGTTCAGTTTCATCTTCCAATGTAGAACCTGTTACAACCACAACGTCTCCCTCTCCTGCATCCAAAAAGAAACAACAACAAAGTGGTAGTTCGGTTTCATCTTCCGCTGAAGTCATTCCTGAAGAGCAGCCTTCTTCAAAGAAATCATCCAAAAAAGGAATCAAGCAACAACACCGTCAACAAAAGCGAACAAGCTCGGTTACTTCTATTTCTCATGATGTTCCTTCTTCTGATGAACAACCTATTCAAAAGAAGGCAGAGACTTTGCCTGAACAGCAACAAAAGCCTTCGAGTAAAAAGAAACATCAACAAAAGCAAGAAGTGGTTGTTCCTGCTATGAGTACAAGTACATCCAGAAAGAAACAACATGCCCCTGTTGCTGTATCTTCAGCCAATAACTCTTCAGCCACTCTTAATGATCAACAACCAACAGTATCAACCTCCTCCACATCCAAAAAGAAGAAACAACCATCAAGTCCCGCTGTTGCCGCTGCTCATGATCAATTAGTCGGCAAGAAAAAGAACAAAGAAAAAGAGATCCCCAAAAAAATGAAATCCGCCTCTCAACCAGCCAGTAGACGATGCAGTGCCAGTAGTGTCGATAGTTCAAGCAGCAGTAGTATTAGCAGCATTGATCGACCCACAAAACAAAAACCTAGAGAAGCAGATATTGATGGTGATGATGAAGATAGTGATGAAGGGCATGGTAGTAGCCGAGCCAATAGCGTGAGAGGCAAAAAACACTATAAAAAGAAAGATGAATCAAAATCATCATCGTCGCGAAATTTACGACATTCCCGATCTTTGCCGAATATTAAAAAGAAGAAGAAGAAACAGCAACAACGGGAACGAGAACGGGATCAACAATATCAACAAGAAGATCAACAAAGTGTTTCTTCTCCATTGGTGGTACCTCAACGTAGTTCATCTACCAATACAACACCTCAACGATTAAAACATGCAAAGAGTAATCCTGATATGCAACAACAACAGTTGCAATTACAACAACCTTATCCTGGTTATTATTATCCTCAACATGAACTTCAACATGAATGGGATCGTATGCAAGCTTATCAACGAGAACAACAATTGAAGCAACAATACATGCAGCAAATTTATGGTGGTTCAGTAGGTCGTAGTGCTGGTAATGCGGGTGGCCGTAGTGTCAATCCTCACCCACCTTCTATGATGATGATGCACGGTGGATCTTCTGCTCATATTCAAGCAGGAGCAGGCGTTGTACCACCCCACATGATGCCATCATCACCACAACAACAACATCAACAAATTCATCCTCAAGCATATTACAATCCTCATCAACATCCTCATCAACAATCTTATTACCCAATGCGTTAAAAAAAGAATATACAAATAATATATACATATTATATATATATATATATAGTTATCTTGGTTTTTTTATACATTTTGTTCGTTTCATGTTTACATAATAATATATATATAATAATAACAATTAATAATAATAAAGAAAAAAGATATTTATAAATAAGCATATGAGACACAAAAGAAAATTTAAATAAGGGGAATATATATATGATACGAGAGAGAATGGTATGTGAAGTAAAGATTTATACAAATATATATAATAATAATAAGAATGGTAATAAAATATTTAAATCACTTCCCATTCACCTCCTTCGTCGTCCACAAAGATCAGCGGCTTTTTCTTGTTTGGGCGTCTTTGACGAGTTACACCAACGTCATCGTCGTCATCTTCATTTTCGTCACTACTGCTGCTACTATGACTCTCACACCAATCCCATTCTGATTGTCGTCTTCGTTTATGTTGAGCGATCACTCGTTTACGAGCTACAATTTCTATTCCCTTTTTTACCATGACATCAGCTTGTTCCAGCTGCTCAGCTTTTCGACGTAATTCAGCAACTGTCCGCCGAAGAGCATTCACTTGATGGTCATACTCCGCTTTATTACATTCTGCAGATTCCTGCTGCTCCTTTTCATATTCTTGTCCTTTTGGTTTATGCATTAGCTCTTGTTGTTTCTCTTGTTGACGAGATGCTGTTGATGATGAGGGTATAGTAGTAGTATTAGTAATGGCTGATAGTTTACTATTGTTGTTATCGATAGACGATGAATGATATTGATTTGGATCTTGTTCTTTCACCCAAGCTCCAGGCAATGAAGTGTGTGTTGTTTGTAACATGATACCTTCAGAAGGAAATAAAACAGAAGATACAATAGCGAGTGGTAATGACACCGTATTATTATTCTCCTTATCAGAGGGTCGTCGTTGATAATGGTAAGCTCCTGGAAGTTGATATTCCATCGTTGTTGTATCGTTGACCATGGCTCCTTCAAAAATACCTTTTTAACTTTTTGCTTTCAAAAAAATAATAGTGTGTATTTGAAAAAAGAAGAAAAAAAAGGAGATGAGTGAAGGAAGAAGAAGATTTAAGAAGAAAAGGAAGAAGAGGAGTGAAAAAGAGAGTTGAGTTGAATTGAGACCATTAAAAAAAAGAAAAGGAGAATAGTACTTTTATTCTTACTATTACATTATATAATTATTATTTATCACACCAAAAACAAACAACTAAAAAAACACACAACCCCCATGAACACATCAGCAGGTCAATACCAATTTAAGTAAAATATACATGAATTTTTTTTTTGGTTTTATTTCATTATGTATAAATTTTACTGGGCTGCTACAGCAGGTGCTTCAGCAGCAACGGGCTCAGCAGGTCTACCGAAATCTTGGCTGACAGGTTCGCTAATGTAGGTTTCATCCTAATAGAATTATTACATACATAAAAAGTGTTAATTGCTATTCCTCATTCCTGCATCTTTCTACCTCCTTTTCTATTTTCTCTCCCCAACAAACAACTCCTTTCAAAAAAAAACTATACATATGTATATTATATATATAATTTAATTAATCAACATTGTCATCCCCTTTCTTATTATACCTTAGGTTCAAGGATGGTGATAACATCAGGCAATGGGTTCTTGGGGCCTTGACGACCAGAAGGATCGCTATCCAACATAATCTTGACCTTGATACCAAGAACACCTTGGCGCAACAAGACGTGACGAACAGCGGTGGTGATAAAGTCACGAGTAGGTTGACCAGAGTGAATCATGAAACCATCACCAAACTTCATGGCCTTTGCACGAGCAGCACGGAGCTTACCAGAGACAACGACTTCACAACCCTTGGCACCGGACTCCATAACGAAACGGACGACACCATAACAAGCACGACGAACAGCCAAACCGTTCAACAACTTGTATTTGACAGATTCGGCTTGAGCAATGGCGCACAAACCACGGTTTTGGACACGTTCGGCGTACAATTCGACAGTGTTTTCGGCGAAACGGAAACGCTTTTGAACGAGAGTGGTCAATTCACGAATACGACGGCCCTTTTCACCAAGAACATTTTGGGTGTGAGTAGCACGGATAATGATTCTATCATGATCATGATGTTTCCATATATAAAGTTAATATACATTTTCCTATCATCCATCTAATGTATTCTTTTTCTGTTCCTTTTCATGTAGTTTTTTATCGTAGTTGACGTTTGCTGTTGTAGGATAATAGAAAAAAAAAAGAATAATAATGAAAAACACGTACTCAGTGCGTGCAGGTGTGTTTCTAACTTCGACACCGGCGTAACCGTCTTCAGCAAGTTCGCGGGTTAAGAATTCGTTCAATTCGGCGTAGAAAACACCATCAGCGACCTAAGTCATTTAAAATGCATTTTGAATTTTAGTTTCCATGTAGAATTCCATATTTCACTATTTAATTTTGAAAAGAAAGGCATAAAGCGCAAAAAAACAAAAGAATGCGTTTGTTGCAAGGCCATTCAAAATAGAATAATTTTTCTGCATTTTGGCGGGTATACTTACGAACTATAATAACATTCGGAAAATGGAGAAGAGTGAAAATATCGGTTGAGCATATATATTTATAAATTAGTATATCGTCCATTGATTGCATCCATCCGTTTTCAATATCCATCTATTCACTGATTCATCCATCGAATTTTGTTGTTTATCCATCTGCTTATCCCATCTACCTTTCTCTTCTTGGAGATCTGAGCGGCAACGGCAGCCATGTTGTGATGATTGGAAAAGGGGGTTTCCTTATGCTGTCAGTCTATCATTTTGAATACTCCCCCCACCGCACTGAATCAAGTTTGGCAAGCTGATTTTGAACCGCCGAAAAATCTTGGTTCAGCAAGAATACACTGGATTCTTTTCTGAAAGGTATACTTCAAATTGTCAGTGCACATACTCATTCTCTTAATACAATTGCAATAGGATCAAATCTTCTTGATTTAATTTTTTATCTAATGAGAACTGTTGATTGTTTTATGATACATCATGGAAGAAAACCTTTGCTATCATTTATTTAATTTGTTTTTTCTGTGTGGAATATCATAAGTATCCACTCACTCATTCTCATAAATATCTACTGTGATGATGAATATATAAACATGTTTCCATGGCTATTGTGATGGTGATGGTAGCTAGATTCCCCTATTGTCTCTATATGCTAATAACCTTTAAGTTCATTATAAACAGTTATTATATAATGATATTGTATATATATCAGAATGACCTTACAACGCTTATTCACCAACTCTCGTAATACGCATATATAACGTGGCAAGACTTTTTTAATCATAAATATGTTTATTGTAAATATATATAACATAATGTAAAAACAACAAATAACATGTACATCAATTACCAACCATTTATCATCTTCATCTTTCTATTCTTCCTTTTTCTCTTCTTTCCAATCACTATTTTCATAATCACCATCTTTATACTTGTGTTTCTTGTTTCCCTTATTTTTTGCTTTCCAATCATCATCATACTTTTTCTTTTCCTTATCACAATCCTTGTCATGCTTGCCTTTTTTTTTGATTTCTTCGTTTCTTCTTTTTCATTATCAACATCACCAAGGACAAAGACAAGTACAGGTGTCTCGATGACAATTACTTCTGTAATAATTACTGAAGCAACAATTCTCGTAACTGTGGTATGTTCAATACTTTTCTCGATATTATCAGATTCAGTAACATAAACAGTACTACGGCAACAGTATGACCTGAGGCTTTAAGTTATGTTGCAAGCACGGTCGTTGTCGTACCTCCACTCGTTTCTGTCATTGATAAGATCACTGTTGTTGTTTCTATATCTACACATTTATAATCCACGAGGAATCAGCCAAGCCATTCTCCACATCGAAGGGAAGTGTAGCCAATTTTTGCCATTTTATTTTCCAACTTACGTATACGCAAAGAATTTGGCTGTTATTAAATCCGATACTGAAACAATTACTAAAGTTTTAAATATAATAGATGATGTTCTATTATTTAGAAATTCTTGAATATTTATATTTATCATCACGTTCATGTGTAATGTGTATTCTTGCTACATACGTCTTGGAGCAAGGACCAGTCCACTTGTAAAATAAAAATCATAAAAATGAAGTTCTGCTGTTCATTGCCTTCATAAAAATTGTTTTGAGCATCAACTGGATATACATTGAGAATCGTCGTACAACCTTCAAACTCTTCCTTTAGATAATGATTTGCTATTCTTAATCAGGTACCAACAATACCATTTATAAAGAGCGACTGGGATGAGAAAAAAGGCTTATATTAATTACAATAGTATATCCTTCGTACATGTCAGGATTATTTGATCCAGGCTAATGATTAGGACGAACAAAAAAGTCCTCAGAATCAGTTAAATCATCCCTGAATCAATTAGAACTCATGTTGTACTACCATCTTCACTTGCTGGTGGATTGGATGATGTATCACTTTATAGTTTGGATTTGCCTGAGGATGTATTTCTTCTGCATAGTGTATTTCTTCTGGATATAAGCGCACATCGGGGGATAGGACAGCCAAGTAACGAAATACAGTTTTAAGAGCAGGTTCAACAGTTTTAAACTGAAAAGGATTTTCAGCATAATGATAGACATCACAATTTCCGTCAGTACTAGCGGTCACAGTGAGTCCATCTGTTGCATCACAAACAAACGCGTTTCCATGAACTTTAACCAACTCGTCTGGAAGGGTGTCATTATAAGTGCCATCATTCTGAGCAAAAGCATAACTATAAATCCCATTTATGCCAATGGAGCAATCAATAGGCGTAACTCCATTTACATAGCCTTCATAAATACCAGGAAGAAACTCTACATTGTAACCACCATCAATATTTCCTTTAACAATCATTGATCCAAGGACTGAAGTAACTGGGTTTGTACAATAAAATCGAAATGATTAAATTTATATAAAAAAAAGACAGAAAGGATATACTTAATAAACAAGTGTAGTATATATGTACAAAAAAATGGTATATTTAGTAACAAGGTTTGTTATATCTGTTGGTGGATTAACATCACGTGTTCTATTGAATGGACATAGTGTAATATCTTCATCCGTTTGACGTGACTATATTTCTTGGTGATATGGCATACCATTGTTTTTCATAAAACCGAGGGCATTGGTGCTACAAACAAGCAGCATTATAACTGAAGTAGCAATAGCTCGCCTCCTATTTTTGTTCTTTTGAACGTACATAGAATTGAATCGGATCATACAAGTGAAAAGAAAAGCTTAATCTTTTTTATTCACTATATATTTGCGTACTTTTTTATATTTTTATAAGTAGATATACAATTATTGGAACGATTTTCATTTTCTTTTATTAGATCTGTCTCACTTTTTTTATCAAAACATGTTCTAATTGTTATATGAAGAGGATGAGATGTTTATATAAAAGCAGCAGGATGTTTAAAATTAAGCTCTAATCTATTGAAATTAATCTGGTTACCTAATAACATATATATATATATATATATGTATATATCGTCTTCTTTTATCACAATAATAGTATGTACACTTCAAGCAACAGTCAAAGATTTTACCATCTCGATAAAGAGTGTAACTTCCCGTTAGCAAGTCGTATAGATGGTACCTCTTATAACTATGTGCCTGGGGATGAAACTACCGCTAATGGTGGCATCATTTCCAATAAAAAAGAATAATATGGGTCTCACAAAAAAAAAACTATCAGCAAAAACCTACTGGTGAATATACAGTACCCGCTCGCTAAACCGGTACAATCTCTCAATTATTTTTTATATACATAGTAAAATACCGGTGATTCGTTAAACCGGTATCCGGTAGACTGGTCCAAATATTTACTGGTGCTATAATATATATATATATATTATTTTTAAGTATTTTTATGTAGTTAGCAAGTATTCTACGTAACTCTAGAAGTGCAGGTTTCGAAGCTTTTTAGAATCAAGATTGTGCTCTGCCCTGCCATAAGTTCATTTTTTTTTTCTTCAATATGTCGCTGATAGTCTGCTGACGAGGAACCTTTTCCAATTTGAGCTCGTCTTTGGCCCATTTGGCAAGTTCAGATTGAGTAATCTTTGGCTCTTTTTCTTTCTTAATACAAATAGCAAGCTTTTAACGTATTGTCAATGCACATTTTTGCCCATATCGACGAAAATAAAAGATAATGAAATAAAATAAGAATATCATCATTTACAATAAGTATTTTCGATTCTTTTATATTATGCAACCTAGCTCAATCTTCCAGCATATACTGTCAACAGGGTTTCAAAAGTTAATCGGTATTCGCTAAACCGGTATTTCGCTAAACTGGTACAGTTCCTCACATATTTTGGGTACCGGTTTAGCGAGCGGGTACTGTAAGTAAAAAAAAAACTATTTATTAAAAAGAATCGATTGATGCGTTTTACATTTTAGTTTCAAAGTACCACGAGAAACGAAGCGACTCTATGCCTATTAGACACAGGTCAATATATCACCAACGTAAAGCCAGTTCAAAAATACAGTGCACTGGTTGACCAGAGTTGACAGGCCCCAGCCTCTTTGATCTTATTACGAAAGCTAATCTCTCAATCTACTCCTGCATGAATAAGTTTTTTAATCTATAAATTAGTCTTCTACTACTTTTAAATAAAAAGTCTTTATATATTGTTTGTTAAATATATATAAAGAAACAATTTTTTTTTGGAAGCATCCTTCGCTATCCTATATATATGTATTCTACTTTTGATATTTCTACGTAGATATTTGGTATGTGTTCTTCCTGCCTCTTTTTTTTTTCAGGGCCATTATTCTTGGACGCGAAATCAAAAAAACAGGAACTTATTTTCGCGTTTCTTTTTCTTTATCAACGACACCTACACCCCACTTTGCATAATGGTAAATTATTCAACATTGTTTTTACCCACTTTCTAATAACAATAATAATAATAATGATAGATTCATAATAAAAAATAAATTATTATTATTATATATAGAGTCAAAAACGAGCAAGAAGAATTAGAGATGACAATGACGATGAATACAGAGTAGCAAGTTCATCTAGTCAACGTCATGTCAATGCCGATCCAGGTTCAACGAATTGGGATGACGAGGTATATATATATATATATATATATATATAATAGATAACCATAGACACATTTCCATGCTTTTTTTATATACTTTACTCTAAAATGGATGAGAACTTCATGTAGTAGGTATTTCAACGAAAAATCAGAGATACCGTTCGATATGCGCTTGCGTGTGAATGTAAACGACAACCCATTCGACGCGTCGAAATCAATAAAAAGAGTGAGTAGTGTGTTGTTTCCATTGATTCCTGAAAAAGTGAATATTATCTATCTCAATTTTCCATGAAAAGACTGTATTTCTATTTGATAAATAAATAACGATTCATGTTTTAGTTTTACAAGAACGATCATACGAATTCAATGAGGTTCAACAAGAAGCCAATCGTATACTAAAACATTTATTTGGATTTGAAATGATTGAATTAAAACCCAAAGAAAGGTCTTCCCTCGATAGTAACAAAGGTTTATATATAAAGTCATTGACTATCATCCTATAGAGGAAGGGAGGTCAATGAAAATGAAATAGACTTACATACTAATGCTGCACTGGATTGATGGGGGATGATCATGGTTCATAGGCAAAGCTCCAGCCAAAGCCTCCACTGCTGCCAAAGCTTATATCATCTGCAGCACTCTTGATAACAAATATCGAACGCCAGAATTAATTCATCGATCCGAAGAAGAATATTAATTGACAGGTCTTTTATGTCATTTTGTCACTGATATTTACAAATGAACTAATCATGTCTGAAGGTAATTATAAAGATCAACTACAACAAAATTGCAGGACTCTGTGTGTTATTGATGGATATAAAAAAAGAAACTGTTTCTATTATTATTATTGGGTCGCATTCATGCATTCATCTATCTGGATTGTATTAGTCGATCTTCTTGAACATTTGGATCGATTGGGTGTAACAGAAGACTGTGATCCTTCTGGAGATCGTGAAAAATTATTGGATTCCTTTGTCAAACAAAATTACTTAGTACGAGGCAAAACAACCAATGATCCTAATAATGAAAATAGTCGAGAATATTATTGGGGTACACGTGCACGAGCAGAAATTACGGATGAAGATATTATGGGATTTATTATTTCAGTATGTAGACCATAGTCTCTAGTTATCAGGGTTTATCCATTCTCATTAGTGTTCATCTTCTCTATTATATATATATATATCAACTCAATGGCAATCATTTTTTTGTAGACATTTGGATCTAAGATGGATGAAGAAAAATTGAAAAATTACGTTTACAAAGCAGCAGGGTATGATGTACGATCTTAAGTGAAGAATGAGAGAGAGAAAGAGTGAGTGACCTTTTTTTTTCAAAAAAAAAAAAAACAATATATTGTACAGGATTGGTATCGGTATGTTTTTTTTTTTTACATGGATTCAACCATTATATACATTGTATATAATCTTCTATGATATATTATTAATCTTAACCATGGATCTCATGTCTAGCTCCCATAGTTGTAAAACCCCCTCCACACAAACACATGAATATGTAAAATTTTATTTTATAAGGCATGCTTTCTCAAATAATAATAAATATATATATATAAACAAATCCATCTAATATGGTTAAATGTATTTAGGTAGTGGGTATATGGATGAATATTAAAAGAGATTGAAATGCAACATTGTTGGATCAACCTGTTGTCAATCGGAGCGTGGGGAATTCTGCAAAAAAAAAAAAGAAAAAACTTTATTACATATGAAATACTAGAACACAGACCAACATGAGAAAAGGTCAGCCTATTATTTGTTCGTGCGGCTGCTTAATCATCCCCAAACATTGACTGTGGCAGTTGGTGAGTCAAGTTTAGTTCCGGTTAGAGTTGACAAATCGCAAAAGCCTTTTTCCTTTTGTTATTACACTTTTTTCTTTTCTTTTTTTCTTTAAAAGCAACAATACCAAAAAAATGACCGATCCTAAGTCTGTTCTTCATGGTGGTTACCATACCAATGTCAGTCGTTCATGGCAAGCAGAACGTTCATTGAACAAGGACATGTTAATGTACCCTATTTTTATTACTGATGATCCTAGTGCTTTACAGCCCATTGCTTCATTACCTGACCAATACCGTATTGGTATTGACCGCTTAAAAGAATTCATTACCCCATTGTATCGCAAAGGGTTACGATCGGTCATGTTATTTGGTGTTCCTTTAGCCGAAGGTGCCAAAGACCCCACAGGTTCCAAGGCAGACGATCCTACAGGTCCTACTATTTTAGCCGTCAAGTTGTTACGTTCTGAATTCCCAGACTTGTTTGTTGCTTGCGACGTGTGTCTTTGTGAATACACTTCACATGGTCACTGTGGTATCTTGCGTGAAGATGGCACATTGAACAATGATTTAAGTGTGGAACGATTAGCCAACGTAGCTGTTGCTTATGCTGAAGCCGGTGCTCAAGGTGTTGGTCCTTCAGATATGATGGATGGTCGTATTGGTGCTATTAAAAAGGGTTTGCAAAAGGCAGGATTGGCCCACAAGACTATGTTGATTTCTTATGCTGCCAAGTTTGCAGGTACCTTTTATGGTCCTTTCCGTGAAGCCGCTAATTCTGCCCCTGCCTTTGGTGATCGTCGTTGTTACCAATTGCCTCCCAATGCCCGTGGATTGGCGCGTCGTGCTGTCGCCAGAGATATGGAAGAAGGTGCAGATATGATCATGGTCAAGCCTGGATTGCCTTATTTGGATATTGTCCGTGAATCCGCTGATTTGGCCAAAGATTATCCTATTGCTGTCTATCAGGTCTCGGGCGAATATTCCATGTTGTATCATGCCGCTAAAGCCGGTGTCTTTGATCTCAAGACAGTGGTATTGGAATCCATGACCGGCTTTTTACGTGCTGGAGCTACTGTCATTCTTACTTATTATACCCCTCATTTGTTGGATTGGTTGGATGAACAATAAAAAATTCCTTATTCTTTTTTGTTTATATATATCTTACCTTATCTTCATCCCCCACCCCTCTCCCATACACAAAAAATAAAAAGAGAATAAAAGCATATCTATGTCAAGTTTATATATAATACTACAGCAAATTTATAATGAAAGGACGGTTAAATTGTTAGCCCTTCGGTGAAATATTCATTCCGAGACTTAAAACTTTTTCCATTCATTTATTTTTTTTGGCATGTGAGCTTAAAGAACAATACAGAAAGCGGATTGTTTTTTTTTTGTTTTTTCTTCTCCTCTTCTTCTATTTTCTGTTTCTTTTTCCCGACATTGCTATCAACATACACGAGGAAGGAAGAACATATATATACAATTACAGCAAATAACATACCAATGCCACCACAACGACACGATTATCATGATGAAGAGGAAGAGGAAGAATTATTGTACGACATGAATAAACTGGACCACCCAGTGGGAGGAGGGATAAGACACCACAGTGAAGATGATGATGAATTTATTTATAATCAAGACGACGCGCCATTACTAACGGATGACGACCATACTGGTTCAACACGAGCATCCAAACGAGGAGGATGGTTCACCACATTACGTCAAAAGATACCCAATTTTCGCCTCTCCTCACCCTCCTCTTCCATTCAAAAACAATCTTCATCCAGACAACGACCACCACGAAAATGTTGTTGTTGTCGATTGTCTCTTTGTTTAATCATCACGGCGCTTATGACCGTCGCCTTCTTTATCTGGAGTTTATTTTACTTTTCACCCGCCACGTTACCCGAACCCACGGTTCCCGATAAATCCACCAATACCGACGCACGATTCCTTACTCTCAATATATTTATGCGACCACCCGGTGTAAAAAACAACAAATCGGATTACAAGGAACAACGGTTGGATTATATTATCAAGTATATTTTACCTCATTATGATGTGATTACGATTCAAGAAGCTTTTGCCTTTGCCAATCGAAGGATTGATACATTGCAAGTCGCCGCACGCGAATTAGGATTCAATTATCAAGTCGCTTCTCCACGTCATTACCCCTGGCAATTGGCTGCGGATGGTGGATTATTATTGTTATCGCGTTTCCCTATTGCTACTTCCAATGTATTAGAGTTCCCACGCGGGCTACATAGCGATTGGCTATCGAAAAAGGGTACATTGCATGCATTGATTGAATTGAACGAGCATCGGTCCGTGCATTTATATACTACACATACGCAAGCATCGTATGATAGCAATGGTCAGTTGAATCAAGATGATACGGATATGCGACTCAGTCAATTTGCTTTGGTACATCAATTTATTTCCGATACAGCAAGAGAAGATGGTTCTCCCATTATGATCATGGGTGATTTGAATGTGGATGCTTCCAAACATGATCTACCGAAAACTGCGCATGCAGTCCATAGTTCGGATGCTTATATCAAAATGGTGCAGATTTTGAATGGAACTGGATTACCGGATGGAACGTACAAGGATTCTTGGCATATTGATACCATGAAGGATGTCGTTTATGAACAATTTGGATATCACCCTGTGACCTTTGGTAATATCATTACTACCAATACAACATCATCACAACGAGAAGGAGAAGAAAAGAAGGAAGAAGAGGAGGAGGAAGGGATTATACCCGCTGAAACTGTATTGACCCATTGGGATCAACAAACTACCGTTCAAAGTATTGATCGTATCTTTTGGGCTGATCGATTCTCTAAAACTATCACCGTTAATAATATCACGATTGAAAAGTTTTTGATTGCAGACAATGATCAATTAACAGAAGAAGAAAGAAAAGACATTGAGTTTACACAAATATCAGATCATTATGGTATGAGTTGTCGTGTGGAATTAATCTAGTCTAATCTTTTTTTTTCTGTTATTGGTGTTGTTTATGTATTTTTAATAATAATAAGAATGATATATAAATACTATTGTAATATACTATATAATTTGTAATAATAATAAAGAGAAAAACAAGAGAGGCGTTTTACAAAAAAAAAAAAAAAAGAAAGAAAGGATGGATCATATAGGGTCATGGTTAAGGTCGAATAGAAATGGATTTAGTAGTTAAGGAAACAAAAAGATAAATAGTAATGGTAGTAGTAACTAGGGAGGGGGGAATAAATTAATGGAAACAAAAGACAATAAAGAGAAACAGTTTTAAGATGAAATAACTGTCTGTAACGCAGTAAGAATCGTGGTACATTCATTCTTATTATCAGCAAAGACTTGATAAGATCCTTCCTTTTGTGTTTCGAGTACAAATGCATTGGGTACAAAAGTTTCACGTTCTTGATCAATGGGACTAAGACGAGTTACAGTTCTTAAATCGATGACATGTACTGGGGATGGGTTCTATTATCCGTCATCATTTTTAAAACAAGAATGGATTAGTTTTTATGCTAATCTATTTCGCTCTTCCAAAAAAAATAAAATAAAAATAAATTAGTATTTGTAACTTACCAATTCATCACGATAGAAAGCCAAGTTTTTACCACGAATCATGATATATCGACGTCTCCAGAACTAAATTACATTTATAATTTATTAGGATTCCATCATGGTGATATAAATATTCATTCAAAAAACAAAAAAACACTTACTGGACTTGTGCTAGGTTGAACGGAAGCAAACCCACACAACATCACCTAGTAATATCATAAAAACATGTCAATGTTAATAACACTTTCTCTTCTCCTTTTTTTTTGTCTATCGAACGAACGATGACAAAAAAAACCCCCCCATTTCTCCCCTTCAAGACAAGTGGTAATATTTACATCTTTATTCTTTTCAGCTTCCTTCATACGTCGTTCCATGGCCTTTTGTTCCTCCAAACGATGCTTTTCAGCCTCTGCCTTCTTTTTCGCTTCAGCTTCAGCTGCTTTCTTTTGAGCTGCAGCTTCAGCCTCTGCCTTTTTCTTTGCTTCCAAAGCTTGTTGTTTCTTTACTGCTGCTTCTGCTTGTTGTTGTTTCTTTAAAGCTTCTGCTTCTTCCAATTGTTTTTGTTCCAATTCTTTACGTTTCTTTTCAGCTTCTTGACGTTGTTGTTTTTCAATTGCTTTCTTTTCAGCCTCCTTACGTTGTTGCTGTTCCTGTTCTTCTCTTTGCTGCTGCTGTTGTTGTTGCTGCTGCTGTGCAGCAGCGGCAGCTTCTTTTTCTGCAGCTTCCTTTTGTTGTTGTTGTTGTTGTTGTTTTTCAAGAGCAGCGGCTTCTGCCTTTTTTTTTTTTTCAGCTGCTTCTTTTGCCAATTGTTCCTCTTGTTTTTGACGTTTTAACAAAGCTTCTGAATTATCTTGTTGTGGTGAAGGAGGAAATTCTTCACTAGCTTCCACAAACGATTCAGGTTCGTCCATGACTTGTTCACTGGAAGGAGGTGGCGTTTGTTGCGATTTACGACGTGCAGCTAATGAAGAACGTTTACGTTCGGACATGGAAGGAGGTCGAGATCGATTGGGTACTTGGTTTTCATTTAATTTAAGTCGTGTACGGATATTAGCATCACTCACATCATTGAGTGAAGACGCCGTGATTTGAGCGTTATGTGATTTTAGTATCGCTGCAACCGATCGACTATGAACGAGTGCTCGTGCTATAATAAAAATTTAATAAAATAAAAGTGATAAGTAATTGAATGAATTGATGATAGATAGAAAGAAAAAAAAATTAATTGCATGATAAATTGATCTTGTTACCTCGACGCACGCCACTTTTTTTGTTCATAGAAAAAATAAAATAAAAAGGTTGGGTCAGTCAATGGTTTTGCATATAAACAATCATGTACGATGATTTGAAATGTCGTTTTATTTACCTAACTTGTTCCGATACCCAAGTAATAAGAATAAATCGACCATCCATTCTTACAAAACCATAAAGGACTTCATTGGTAAGATGTTGACGAAATTCACTAGCAATATCATTTAATAGATTGATCATTTTGAGTAACAAATAAATAGGACATATACCTCCCTTCCCCAAAAAAATAAATAACACTCCCTCCTTGTATCCCTAACCACCTTATAAAATATATGTTACCTTAAGCCACCAGTGCCTTTGGAATAAAGTGAAATGACATCGCGAGTATCATTATAACCGAGAATCAACCTTTTTAAATGATTGTTTATGAAACAAAAGACATCAGATGAGTTGAATAAATTTATCTACACATATATACACGAGCGCGCTTTGTATTATTTACCAGTTAGTATCTTCAGCTTGTTCAATTTCAGTATAAGCTTGAACGATTTTAGGATCAGATAAATCACACATGATGAAAAAGTGAGATGAAAAAGAATGGAAAGAGAGAGTTAATAATAATAAAAATAGTTAAAAAAAGGTACAGAAATAAAAGAAGACTAAAAACTTTAACAAAACAAAAATACGGGTTGGCCAAGTGGTACGACCATTTAGTGGGTTGTACTACATTGAAAATACGCTTATAACAACAGCACACAATACACAACAATATATATTTATATATTATTTTCTCAGTTATTATTATAGAATATATATATATGTATATAGGAAATCACCAAAGGAAAAAAAAATGGGTTTATTTTAATAATGGATTGATCAAACATAAAAAAAAAAGAAATGATTACAAGAAAAAAAAACAAACAAATAAAACGAATAAAAATGAAGGTATATCAAAAGAGAGGTAGATAAGAAAGATAGAGGAATAAAAGGACGGGTGGCAAATGTACAAAGGGAAGTGTAGAGAGGAAGGGTAATATATAAGATATGTTTTTTTGAAAAGTGAATCCATTGAACAAATCCATCTTTTCCAGGTATCACACAAAAAAAAAAAAAATAGAAGAGATGAAATTTTACACAAGAGAAATATATATATCAATATATATATATATATATATAAAGAAGGGTTTAGAGGAAGTAATGTTGTTTAAAAGGTTTCGTTTTGATTCGGACAATGAATGGTAGTATGTAATCCATATTCGTCACAATTTTCACAATACTAAATTTTATAATGCATCATGATGTTAGTATATAATATGGTGAGAGTCATCTTTTTTTATACAAAAAAAAATAAAATAAAGTACTTACAGGTCGTTCAGTAGCGGTTGTTTCTTTACTGTTTGTATTATTATTAGTAGAAGTGGGTGGTAATACAGCTTTGCACGTGTAGATCGTATGGCCTGTCACTTCACAAATTTCACAAAAAGGACCATCATCCGTAGGAGGACCATTACTACTACTGCTACTACTACTCTTACTCAACGTACTACTACCACCATCCTCACTCTGCTGTCGTTGTTGTTGCTGTTTGAGTGTTTGCTTCATATCCGACAATTCATTCTTGAGACGACTCGCTTGTTTTCGTTCCTTTTCTAAAGCTTCTTCAAGATCAGCTTCCTTAAAAATCTTGGATTCAATCAACGATTCGAGCTCGGCAATATCGCGGTTCAAAGTCGCCACTTGACGTTGATGACCACGTTCTTCTTCGGCTTGTTTTTCCTTGCATTGACGTAATTCCGTATTTTGTTTCACCGTCATTACTTCCATTTGACGTTGCGCTTCTGTCAATTGTTGTTGTAAGCGTTCAATCCGTTCTTGATCTGTTTGACAATCATCTAAACCTTGAGGCACTCTAGGTTGTTCTGAATGTAATTTTTCGACTTCGTCCATTAATTTCATGCATTCATTTTGAACTTGTTTGTGAGTGTCATTCAAAGTATCGAATTCTTTGGCAAGACGTTTGTTTTCGGATTGAAGTGTATCCAATTGTTTCTTGGTATCTTGAGCGTTACCACTATGACCAGAGGCAGAAGATAATAATAATTCAGCTTGTTGTTTTTGTTTACTCAACATGGCATTTTGAGCTTCCAGTTTTTCAATTTCTTGACGCAACATGACGAGTTCTTTGGTATGTTGTTCTCGTTCCTTGGTCAAAGAATCAGTATCAGCACCATATTTACGCAAATCAGACAAAGCAGCTTCAGCACGATTCAAACTATCTTGAGTCGTTTGCAAATCACGTTCGGTCTTTTCCTTGGCTTCTGTCAATCGACGTAATTCACCTTCGGTCTTTTTCTGACTTTCCACAGCCGTACGTACATCTTGCAAGTATTTGGAACTCACATTTCGTTGTTCCTCATAATCGCCTTGTAAACGAGTCGCTTGCTCTTGCAATTTTTCATTTTCCTTGGCCAACTTGTCACTTTGTTTGACTTGTTCGCGCAACTTGTCAGTTTCAGCCTTGAGGGTTTCGTAAAGAGCTTTTTCCTTAACAACGGCTTGAGCATTCATTTCCACGTTATCCATCAATCGCTTTCGTTCACTTTCCCAAACGTCCTTGATCTTTTCCACTTCATCGGACGTATCACGCGCGTTCACCAATTGATCCATTTCTTGCTTCAATTTCGTAATGGTGGTATGCAACTCTTGTTTTTCTTGGGTTTGTTGATCATTGGCATTGGCCATTTCCTTTTTCAATTCTTCCATGGTGGCTTCATACGTTTCAATGGCTTCCACACCAGCTTTACGCAATTCTTCACGTTCTGCTTCCAACGAAGTGACTTTACGTTGTTCATCCATCAATCGAGCATTGATAGCCTCCATATCGACTCGATGTAATTCGACTGAACTTTCATACAATTCAATACTTTCCATACCGGCCTTTTTCAATTCTTCCACGGATTGATCCAATTGTTCAATACGTTTACGATAATCTTCCACATTGGCCGTTTCTCGTTTCAAATGTTCCTTGGCTTGATTCAGTTCACTCTTGAGTTTATTGTATTCTTCTTGAGAAGCACAATTTTGATGTTGTAACCATTTTTGTTCTAATTCTTGGACTTCTTCACGTAACCTTTCTTTTTCACGTTGATGACGATCAGCATCCGCTTTAGTTCGACGGACTTCACGTTCCCGTTCTTCCGCCATGTTACGATGCATTTCGACTTGTTCGGACAAGGTACCCAAAAACATATCCTTGGCACGCATGGATTCCATTAAAGAAGCCATTTTTTCATGAACTTCTTCCATTTCAATTTCCATTTGCATTTGTCGTTCACGCATTTCTCCCGGATCATCGGAATAAAAGTTAGAAGTCGTCATGACATTTTTCGATGCTTGAAGTGCAGCAGCATTGGCTTCAGCCATGGTCACTTGTTGTTCTAATTCTTGAACACGATGTTCCATATGCACTTTTTCTTTACGAATTTGAGTGACTTGTTCTTGTAATTGATCACGTTCCTTGATCAAATCTTGTTGTTCTTGTTCCAATTCTTGAACCTTGTGTTCCAATTTCTTGATTGAGGATTGAATATGTTCTTTTTCTTGATCCCAGGATTTACGCTTTTGTTCATGGTCTTGTTTAATTTCTTCCACAATAGCTTTATGACCTTCTAAAGTGAAATATGATTCATCATTCGCATTGTTATTACCGTCAGTGGCACCACCACCTTCTTTGCCTTCGGCTGCTGATTTGCGGAGTACGACCGAACGTTCCAAAATTTGTTCAGCCGTTTTATTTTGTGCATTTTCAAGCTTTAAAAATTTATTTTCGGCTTCCAAGACTTCAACACGGACTTGAAGCTGTTGTAAACGCATTACAGCTTCATCAGGAGCTTGAGAAATGGCTTCTCCCAACATACGTTCCAATCGAGCATGAGGATCAATGGGTTCTTCGTGAGTAGAAGGTAAATTAGCAGGAACAGGAGTATCCGTCAACATTTCATGCATGTCATCATCATATTCATCATGTAAACTATGATTCGTAGGTGTCATGGCTGGTGATGGAATACCATCTTGTTGTTGAGGTTGTTTAGAGGGCTGTTGTTGTTGAGGGTGACTATTACTTGTACTACGACGAGTCGGGGTTGGTGATTGAACGGATGAAACGACGGAACGTCGAACACCCGCTGTTGTACGAGTTGATGAACCGGAAGAAGATGATCGTTTCGAACGAGTGAGTTGAGAAGCTGTCATGCCTACATAACGTGCAGCACGAGATCCAACACGTTGTTGAGGTGGTGAAGGGGATCGAATACCATCATTTAATGAAGCTACTTTAGATGCTTGAACGAAGATACCTGTATCGGGTGGACAAGCAAAATATCGTATGCTAAAATAAAAAAAATGTAATATAAAATATTTCAATTTAATACTCCTTAATTTTATATATATAAAACTCAGGGCAGAAAAAAAAAGAGCACTATTCGTCCGAGACACACTAGTAAAGATACTTTGCCACACACAAAGTAAGGGAAAAAATAAAAAAAAAACTTACTTTCTAACAGATCCATCATTTTTACCAGTACCTACAATATCTAGTTGAATACCAGCCCAAACACCTTCTTTAAATTGGGTAGTACCTAAAAATTGTAAGGTACCCACAATACCCATTGAATCCACAGCCACACGATCTCCTAAACGAAGTGAACCACCACCACCACTATGACTACGTTGAATAGGACTTGTAGGTGTTTGTTTAGATAAAGGACGTTGACGAGCATTCGTTGGTGTAGTCGTGATAACGGTAGGTTTAGGGGAAGTGGTAAACGAAGTACGAGGAGACGTCATGGCGGTACCAGCAGAACCAAAAGAAGATAAAGAATAACGTGAAATAGCAGAACTAGGTGATTCCACTTCGTCATAAGATGAGATGGAGGTACGTGAAAGACGACTTGATTTTGATGATTTTAAAGTAGGTACGGGAGGTGGTGGCGTTTGGTCCGGATGATGCTTTCTCCGTCTCAAGTCAAGTGATGGTTGTCGTGAAAGTCGTTTCGTATTTGTTGTAGGCGGCTGGATGCCGCTATTGGCACCGGGTATTCTTGACATTGACTTTATATAAAGAAGTTGGTTTAATTTTTTTTGATAGTTTTTTTTTGGTGGTTTTTTTTAAAAGAAGAAGAAAAAAAAGAAAAGAAGAAGAAAAAGAGTTTTGGGGGAGGAGAAAAGAATAAAATAAATAAACCAAAAAAAATGGCTCAGGTCATGCGATAAACTCACTTGTTATAATAAAGTTGTATTTTATAACAAGTACTTATAGTCAATTATTTTTCATATCGGTAGCTCAAAATGATGTGTAACTTTTGAATACAAAAACGTCACGCGGGTCTTACAACAACATTTATTTCGTTGTTGTCTACTATTATAATTTTCAAATGATTCAAATGATTTATATAAAAAGAACCTACATTAATTGATTGTTTATCATTATTATTATTATTTTTAATATTAATATTTATAATAACAAAGAGCTCTTAATATTGTCTGTGGTGGATGAATGATATGTACATATGATATTTACTTTACTAACGAAAAACTTATTTTAATGATCAAAACCTTCCCAAAGGAACTAAACGTACGTAGAGATTAAAACTATTCTGATGTTAATTTTTGTTTATCTATATTTTATATTAAAAAATTTCTTTGTTCTTTATATAAAAATAAATAAATAAAAAAAAGACCTGGATCAAAAATGCTATACTTTGACATTCATCACACTTCTCATGGGAAACCATCATACTTATGCACAAAAAAAAACAACTAAAACAACAATCTACTAGTTACCATAACCTGCAGTGCAGCGTATGACAGGAAAGGTTTTCCTTTGTTTGTGCTCCGCTTTTCTTTAGAGATGCTACGTTGGACGATCTGTTAATAATAATAATAATAATAATAATAAAAATGTCGTCATCGAAACTCATTTCGATAATTATGTTATATTATACTATGATTAGAAAAGAACAATAAAAAGGAGCTTCTCATAAATAAATACAGAAGCATACTCTCCCTTTTCACTCATTTATTATTATCAAGAAGTATGTATCTCTGTATATTATGTGAGAGAAAGGAGAAATTCACTTTCTAAATGTTGATAATACGATGATTGATTTTATTAGAAAGGGGTTGTATATAATGTTCAGCAAGTACGTAGAAATGATCTACTAAAACTGTATATATATTATTTGTAAAATCCATGGATCTTCCAATGACACTTTTTTTTTCATTGAATCCATGAATAAATGTTATTTACTTACGTACTTAAAATTTCGTATAACTTTAAAGAATAATTATAGTTGATCAACTAGCATACTCTCTACAAATAATGTCCTTCTTATAATACAAAGGTGGGGGGGGAAGTAAGAGACTGGAAGAACCAAAAAATCTTGATGCATATAAAAAGAACGTGCTCCCTTTTCTGTCTCTTTCAAGTATTCTTCTCTCTTTCTCTTTCTCTCATTCTCCTACCTACCTACTTACATGTACTAGATTTCAATTAGTCCTATTCACTGTCAAATTGCATATCTTACTAACACATCATCATCATAACGTGTGTAACAACAAAACAAGTCTTAAAAATAGAAACACACATTCTAAATAAAAATAAAAAAACAATTGGATAATTCTTGCCAAGTGAATAAACGAGTGGTAAAAGGGCACATTCTTCTTTTTTTTTTCTCTTTTCTGTGCTTAATTATTATTATTTTTTTAAAAAAAAGAAAGAAAAAAAAGAATCAGTGAAGGGGAAAAAAAACGAATGGATTGAGTGGAGAAGGGAAAGAAAAACGTGTAAAAATTGTTATGTGTGTTTTGTTATAACTTGAAGGGGGGTAAAAAAGGGGGAAAAAAGAGGTAAGGAGGTTTGGGATAATCAACTATGATTGTTAAGGGTGTGTGTGTGTGATTGAGATGGTCTGTGATTTTTGATTATTGAGGTATAAAGGAAAAAAAATGAACGCAAATCGTATCCAAAAACAAAAAGATAAAATATATACAAGTAAAAATAAAAGAAAAAACTAAAGCAAATGGGTAAGGTATATATATATATATATATATCAAAGAAGTAGAAGGGAGGAGGGAGGGGTATCCATGATTGGGTTATATTTGGTTGTATACAAGAGAACTCATGTTTTTGAAAAGGGTTTGGAACAGTTTGATAATGAATAATAGTCAATGATGAAAAGAAAAAGTTCGTTAAGGTGAAGCACCTAATTTCAATACTGAACATAAACGTTGTTGTAATTCAATCAAAGTAGGATCTGATGATTGTGGTGGATGGGCAGTAGCCATTTTCGTTGGGAAATAAACAGGTCGATGTTCATCTATAGTATGAAATGAAACTGTACGAGGACGTTGTGGAAGTTGACCTGAATTAGAAGGGGATAAGTAGTGTTGTTGTTGTTGTCGATGATGATGATGTAAAGGATGGGGATGGTGATGTTGAGGTGACAAAAAAGTAGGTAAAGGTAATGAACTAGGTTCGGGAGCATTATTAAATACAGGTCCCGCATAGTTTGAACGTACTACCGCAGCACTATTTGAACGTCGTCGACGTTGAGGTGTTCGTAGCATCGTAGATGTAGTTGTTGTACTAGTAGAAAATAGATGTGTGTATTGTTTGTATGGGTATATAAATATTTATATACAAGTTTATTTATAATATTACCTTTTACTTAATTCACTATCACTACGGCTCTGCCGTTTAGTAGATACAGACTTGTGATGCTCCGCCAATTTCTTTTTACCAGCTTGTTTCTTTGAAGTAGGTAAAGAAGCATGGTCATGTAATTGTAACGATTTCGAACGTTGAGGTGAAGGTGAAGTAGTTGATGGTGATTTCGAAATAGTGAGTGTCATTGTGTGTGATAAGGAGTTTGTTATTTTATATTTTTCTTGGAAAGTAACGAAAAGGAATCTTTTTTTAGTTATAATTTAAAAAAAAACGATAAGAAAATATATTTGTAAAAAAAAAAAATAAAGGAACAATAAAGAAGTATGTATTTTTTTTATAAGGTTTTTTTTAACGATAAGAAGAAAATAAAAGGGTGGTGAAGTTCATATACAAATTTATATAAAAAAAGGTGTTAAAAAAGAAGAAGAGAAGGAAAGGAAAAACTCAAAGGCAAGTTATTTTTTTTTAAGCTGCATGACCTACGGTTAACTCCGCGAGTTACCATTCAGCACCTGATGAAAGGTAGCTATTAAGCTCCTCATCATGTATTATTTGGATAAGGGGAAGGAGGATTTATTCATGAAGCTTATCTTTGTCCTTTTCTTTATCATATGAACAATCACCGTTATTATTCTTGTTATTGACGACAACGATTTCTTAATAATGCAATATTTTTTTATATTTATCAAATATGTATTAAAAAAATGAAACATATCAAATTAAAGATGATATTTTTCAGTTTCATATAAACACGGTTTACAATGAACCACTCCCTCCAGCCCATTCACTACTGGCAACTACGTGTGTACTAGTAAATAATAGTGACGCCAAGCATATATATCTTGAGAAAAAATAGAATAAGCTAATTAAGGTCCCAAAAAAAGATTGTTATTATCCAAAACAAGAAATCAATAATTTCCCACCCATATTTCAATTTAAAGGTACTACTTTATGGTGCTCAAGTAGATCTATTACCTTTTGAATGATATGTCTATTATCTAATGATAATGGATAGTAATAAAAAATACATCCTCTATTTTTGATATATGAAATAAAACCCCATGTTCATTCATTCATTCCTCCTCCCCCTCAAATTACTGCGACAATGATAATATAACTTATTATGAGTCATTACAAAGAAAAGAAATGATGGGTCATTATTGTTAGCGTAGTCTAGTGAACGAATTAAAATATTTATAGACATATACTGCGGAAGAATATTTTATAACCAGCAAACACCATCCACCGACGAAACCTACTGCGACAAGTGTCAGTACCTTATCGTCATTCCTCTCTGTGGATATATGAACATCATGATATATCAAAAAAAAAAAAAAATAGAAAATATGTATGGGAATGAGGCGCAATATTTTATTTTCTAGAATTTAATAGAAATAATTCATGGGTTCTTGATGATGATCCATAACTCTCCCCCCTTGTCGTATCAATGCTCATCTGTTGCAATAGTACCTGTATTATTATTTATTGATAATGAGCCCCATCTTTCACAAGAGGAATGTTTCATTAAAAGAAGGATGTCTCTGGTTGGTTATATTCTGTACTATGACATAAGGAGGTATTAATCATTCTAACCAACTCCTATATTTAGATAAGGAATATATGACTCGTATTCTAGTATATTCCATTGTTATCCTGACGTATTTTTTTTTTCCTTATGACAACTGCCATGTAAAAACGTTGTTGTTACTGTATTCCTTCGTTATTGGCTGGTTGTCATTTTTTTTTATTATACTTTGTGCCCTCACGAATAAAATTCATCACATAGGCTATTATCATGTAAAACCTAACCCACAACTCAGTCTTATATCCTGAATAGTCATTCTCGAATTTTTTCCAAATTATGGGATTTCTGACGTGCTCGTTTCCTAATTTGAAATGTATGATGTTTATTTTGTTTCATTACGCAAAGAGAACTTCTTGTTCTTGGTATCATTGGAAAGGTAAATGAATACCATCATTGTATTTTTTTTTTCTCAATATTCCTAATACGGTTGGACTGAAGAGGTTTTTTTTACTTTGTAGGGGTGGCATGAAAATCGTATCGGTTAAATATTTAACCGATGTTACACACTGTCTTTACTTTCCATAAGCGAGGCCACTACAATTCTCAAGTACTGATTGAAGAGTTGATATAACGAAAGTCTTCTTCCATAGCAAAATGTGATATTAAATTATTATTTTTTGCATACCTCAGTTTATTACTATGAGTAAATGACACTGTAATGATGAAACAAATCCACGGGACCCAATGGTTTTTATCACGGATACGTTTTGTAAACTTATAATCTCAAGACATATTAATGACTCGTGAACTTGTGGGAATGAAGGTGCCAAGTTATATTGGATTAGGATGATTTATCCCAAGTGCAATAACAAGATGCTGTATAATATACAGCACGTCAATGAAGATGATCACACGTTGTTTTTTAACCTAAGTACAGATCCATTTTATTCCCCTGTAACCTTCCATATATACACGCTGATGATAACGATAACTTGGTGATGACAGCTTTATGAAAGGATAGGATTATAGTTTCTTAATAAAATGTGTCTTATAAATTTGTCCCAAGTCTCTATTTTCAAGAAAAATCTAGATATTCCAAGGTAAATTTCTCATCCATAAAATAGTAAAAACATTGGATGAGCGGCTCTGCCATTGGAATTGGAGTTAAAGGGTGATTGTATATAATTACGATGGAGTTATATTTCATATCGTGTGCTATCTATCGATTTATTATCTAGATATTATATATATATATATATATATAATAGTTGTTTTTACAGAGATTGTATACTAATTGCACTTTTCCTTTTCTGCTGCAAATGTGTAAATTTAATCAATCAAGTTCATATTGTTATTTCCTGATTATTCTTCCTTTCTTTTATCATCATAATAGACAAGAAGCGAATGAGATAATATAAGTTCAGTAGTGGTACCTGGATTTTTTAGTCTGTGCGAGTTATTTTTAAATATGTCAACCCAATCCCAGCCAACCGAAAAACAAAAAAAAAAAAAATGACGATCCGGAGAAAATGATTTTCCGATATAAACTTCTTTTTTCATTGGAGGTTCCAGTATGATCTAAATTAAGTAAAACAAAAACATTTTTTTTATTTTTCTGTATTTATTTTCGATTTCATACGATATACAAAAAAAAACACTTTTGACTGATTAAAAAGAAAAAACGCGGAAAAGTAAAAGGGAAATCAAATAGAAAAATAAACCATGATCTTTGATCTGTGAAATTAGTCAGAGACAGTTTTATCATATGAAAAATATATTGAAAAAAGTAACACCAAACAACCAGGATCAACCTTAATTTATTTCAATTCAGAGAAATATTTTTTTTTCCATCATCCTTATTTTATAAGGTTGTTTTTGGATTCTATAATCGATTCTTTCATAGTTAAAAAAGAAAATAACATTTTTGAACGAACTTTTTTTTTCCAATAATAATATATAAAAATGACTGTATTTTTTTTTTACACTAATAAGAATAAACCTATTGAAAAAAAAAAAAAAGAGTTTCAAATCGGTGTCGGATTTTGAAACACTCTTAAGAAGTTGCAGCCGATTCCGGCTTTTCACCCGCTTTTATTTTCTTTTTCTTTTTGAAAAAAAAAGAAACCAGCTAATAAGCTTTTTGCTGCCAATGACTCCGAGGGCAGTTCCAGAAGTCATGATGAAGCAAACGCCCAAGGGCAAGTTTGTTAAACCTGTAAAGAAACAACAATGGAATCGAAAAATGTTTATTGATTATCTTGTCAAGCATCAAATTGGTAAGAAAAAAAAAACTTGGAACAAACATGAAGAAAAAGCAAATAAAATAACCTTTAAACAAATATATATAACAGAGGCACCTCTTCGAGTCATTGCCATTATTGTAGCTGGTTACTTTCTTGGTTTGCCACTCTGTGATAAATTTCTCTTTATTGCTAACCAAGGTGACAATGGTTTATATCATAAGAGTTTTTATGACATTACCTTTTTGTTATTTTATATTTGTGTCTTCACTGCTTTACGTGCTGCCATCATGAATCATGTCCTTATTCCATTGGCTCGATGGAGTGGAGTGAAGAAGAAAAAGTTTGAACGGTTTGCTGAACAAGGTTATTCATTTATTTATTATTCGATTAGTTCCGCTTGTGGTTTGGTAAGTTTTCAAAACGAGCTATGAAAAAAGAAAAACTCTTTCATGGTATTAAAAAGTGAAGGAATTGGGGTATTAGATACTAAGTTTTTTGTTTATTTTTTCATTTCAGTATGTCATGTATCATTCACCTTGGTGGGATGATACCAGTTATTATTGGCGCGATTATCCAGTGACGGAATATGACAAGTCCTTCAAATATTATTATCTTGTTCAATTTGCCTTTTGGTTGCAACAAATCTTTGTTTTAGAGATTGAAGAACCAAGAAAAGATTATCGAGAACTTGTATTACATCATATCAACACATTGTTACTTGTTTCATTAAGTTATTGTTGTAACTTTACTCGTGTTGGTAATGCTGTCTTTGTATATATGGATTTACCGGACGCCATTTTGGCTGTAAGTTTTTTTTTAAAAAATATTTGTTTGTTTTGGAAATAAAGAGTTGTGGGGTGGGGTAAGGTGTTTGGGGATACTGATATATAAAAAAAAAGGAGAATTGGGATGGGACGCGCATGATTATGGAGAGATTACTAGTTATTATAGAAAAAAAAGAAAAGCCCTAACGTTATTATTATTATTATTATTATTATTATTATTATAGTTGGCCAAATTGTTAAATTATTCTGTTCCCGGTATCATTTGCAATACAACATTTGCTATCATGATTGTAGCATGGATGTATACCCGTGTTTATTTGTATGGTGGTATCATTTGGTCCACTGCCACAGAACCCGATCTTTATGTGAAAGTGTTTAAATTGGCTCCATTGGAAGGTCATTGGTTCCCTTATTTTGTAAAGTATATTATTCTTGGATTGATGATTGGTTTATACTGTTTGATTTTATTCTGGACTGCCATGATTTTCAAGGTCTTGATTCGTTTAGTCACTACGACAGATGGAAAGGATGTAAGATCGGATGATGAAGATGAAGGAGAAGAGGATGAAAAACCTTCTGCTCCAGTCACTGCGTCAAGGTAAAAAAAAATATATCAAATGTGTGACATGTGTGATTATGCAACATGGGGGATTGGGTTAAGCTAAACATACATTTCTAACTATTCAATTATTTTACTTATAGAAATGGACTCAAAAAACGACATAGTAAAAAACAATAATTCTTTTTTTAATATTCCCATACTTTTTTTTTCTTTCTCTCTCTCTCTCTCTTCATTTTGTGTAATTTTCTTGTCTTCTATGTGATTTTATTTATATTTTTCCTCCCTCCTCTTCTCCCTGCACCAACATCTTTTGTCTTATTTGTTCTTTTCCTTCCCCTCAATATCTATCGATCTGTCTCGTTTTTTTTTCTCTTTTGTTCTTTTACTTACATCCCACTTAATAATAATAATAATATTAATCATAATAATAATATCTTTTTCATTAATTAAAATAAAAAAGCTTTTTTTTACTTATACCAGAAACAAAAGAAACAATTTTCCCATGATATGTTTGTTTTGATATGGGAAAAGTAACAACACGAAAAAAAAAGTCTGATGACTGGTTTATTGTTTGTCATTGGTAAAAAGTATAAATATTTACATAATCATCTGCTTTGCTATGGACAAACCTTGAAATATAAATATATTGGTCAGCTTGATGTTGACGAAATAAAACGACATTTAACGAAAAAAAAACTTGAATTATCACAAGATCGTGAAGGATACCATGAAGTGGTTAGAAGCACTATACTCTATATAGCAATAAGAGGAATCAATATTGATAGATAAAAATTCTTTTGCTAAACAAGTCGCACAAATGTATAATAATATAGTGGATTGAATTGACATACGCCTAATAGGCATAGGACTTCATCCATCGTTAAGCTACTGAGGGATAGAGACAAATATGATATATACTACTGAAATAATTATAAGAATATATGAAACTAATAATAAATGCGTACCATGGAGAAGAGAATAGTAAGAGTCACTTTTTATTAAGTGTATTCTAGTTAGAGTTGAACTGGAATCTATGATTTATTAGATGAGTATTAAGGTAGCCCTTCAGGAATCTGGCTCATATCCTCCTTGGGGCATTTTCGGAATGGCTTGTTGTTGGCTCCAATCCTAAAGTACTAACGCAGGTTATAGAAGGACAGTTGTTTATATATATATTTAATAAGAACCTCTCTTAAAATATGCAAAAAAAAGTCTGTTGATATGTAATTGAATACGATTTTTTGTTATATCTAGTCTCTTTTTTTTAAAAAAAAAAAGCTACTTTTTGTATAGAGTTATTCCCAATTCTTGAACAGAAGAATTCATCGGTCAAATTTATTCGTATGGACCGTGCGTCTATTCATACGACAGATACTACGTATAAAGAATATATTTTCACAATCACCTCATACAATATAATCATTCACCACTTCTTTATAATCCAATAAAATATTTAATGCTTCAATTCTTCTGTAGCAAGTCGATCCAAGATATAACATCAGAATGCTGCCAAACATTTATCCAACACTCAAAAGAACATATTTTACTCAAACATAGACTCTCTTTCCTCTTTATTATTACCCTTACTTGGTTTCTTGCCATTTTATTCTCATCATTACACATCCTTTCATTTAATAATATATCAATAAATAACAGTAATCAGTGTATATTATTATATCTTCCTTCAACACTACAATCTAGTTGAATTCAGTTCAAGAAAAAAATTATAGTTATAACTAAAATGAGAAACAGACTATAAAAATATTGATTTATAAAAAATTACCTGTTATATAATATACGTACAAAAATAACACTATGATGTATGTGTCTTATAAAACTTTTATTTAAAAGGGTAATTATCTATAATTTTTCAACACTACCTTTTGAACGTAGCTGAAGTAATTATTGTCCTAGCACTAGTAGATGCTCTTTCATCCCCTTGGATGATCCATGAGATATTATTGTACTCATTCTACAATTACTACGACGACACCAGTCGTTGGTGCTTTGGCTAGAAAATAACATTGGCAAAGCAAAACTAATAGATGAGGTCATTCCGATCTTGGTTTATTGCTGAGGAATATATACTACATTATCATTATGTACTATTCATAATGACATCGTGTTAATATGAGGAATAAATAAAGAAGAGCCTTCGTTATATATCATTCAATTTCTAATTCAATAGGAACATAAACAACAGTATTCGTTCAATATCCATCACATCGACACTATATACAAGCTCGTCTTTTTTATCTTTCTTTGGTTATTATATACAAATAAAACTAAGCAGTAAAAATAAATAAATTAATATAAATGTTACAAATAAATCACTTTCCTCGTTCTTTTTAATTAATTGAGCAAAAAAAAAAAAACAAAGTTCCAGCGGTGTTTGAGATGTGGGATAAAATGAATCGAACGTTAAGAAGAAATTGGTTCTTTTCACTATCCAAATTCAGATAATTATTACCAACTGTAAAAAAAAAAGTTGACGTGTCATCCCATAATTCCAGAAAAACATATAGAAATGGATATAGTTTTAAGCTTCTTCCTTTTTTTTCTTATATATTTTTCATATAAAATATGAAAGGGAAAGTTTAAATGTGGGGGAAAGGAGGAGAAGGAGGAAATTGAATGGGTCGTGCTATTTGCCCCTGCATGAATTTAAATATAACTCCATCTAGGTAGAAAAAGATAATGCAAGAGACGTGTGAGTATCACAATGACGCAAGTAACATATAATAATAATAGCTTTAGAAATGCAAGAAGGAATTGATAAAATGGATTATTCCTGAAATGGTGAAAAAAAAGAGGGAGAGAAAGAGAGAACGAAATGTTTCCACACCTTTGGGAATTAAATGCCTCTGTTTAGGTAAAGGGATTTTCATTACAAAAAAAGAAAAAATAAAGACGATAATGGAAGAATTTCTGTATACTTTTTTTTTTTTTAAAAAAAAAAAAGATCTTATGTATGTAGATAGTATAATAAAAGGACATTAGGTTAAAGTAGTCTATAGTTTATAGTAACAAGATGTCTTACACAAAAAAGCTATCATGGTATTTTTTTTATTTCTCATCATATGAATAGTGGTTTAGTTCACACTGGTGTATTTTACCGGGGTTTTGTTCCTCGATGATTGAAAAGATGGAGTTATATGTATGTATTGTTACAATAATTTTAAATGAAAAAGAATAAAAATAGATCAAGATATTACACAAATTTATATATTCTTTTGAGCTATTGTGTGTGTATGTGAATAAAGAATGAGGTTGAATTGAAAAGAAGATCTCTTATTCTATATATGTGTAAAATAATCATCTTGGCAAATAGGCATTTAGAAGAAGTAATCAATAACGAGCGGTTAAAAGAAATTGTATAAAAAAAAATCACCATATTTAACTTGGTCTCACATGATTGGTTACACGAACCGAATGCTTCCTGATATTCCAGAGCTGGATCCACAGGAAAATTACCAGTTACGGTCAATATAATAAGAACAGTGACACAAAGAAGATCACCAAAGAAGATAATACTTTTTTTTTTGTGAGTATTTTTATGACTTTTAAGCTAATAATAACAACACTATCATTCTCCCCGCATTTTTTGATATTGTATTGTATTTGTTATTTTTTTTGTTAAATTTATTTGTATATATATAGAGAGAGTGTGTATAGAAGAGAAGAATGCGTAAAAAAAAGGTTGGTTGGTGGATAATAGTATATAAAAAATTACATTATTATATAGTTATAATGATGATGATTATTATTAAAACAAGGTGACAAGAGCTGATAATACAAGACCGGCAATAGCAACAGTAGGACGAGTCATGACACTGCTACTTTCTTTTTCATCGACAGATTGAGCGGATACTTCCTCATTACCGTTAGGAACAGAAGAAGAGCTGGCGGATGCTGAAGCAGATTTGGAAGTAGCTGAAGCAGAAGCAGATTTGGAAGCAGCACCTGAAGCAGTAGCAGAAGCGGCAGCTGAAGAAGAAGAAGCACTACCAGCAGGAGCAACAATACCTTCACCAGAACCGTCCATAGGACCGCTGTAATCACCAGGAATGATATGTGCACATCCCTTTTCAGAGATACCACGGTTACAATGTTCTTTGCTATGCTGTTTAATTATTATATATATATATATATTATAAATAGATGAGTTAATAAAACACGACAAGACGAAAATCTTTTCCGTTTATATATATATAAAACTTACACAGCAACGAAGACAATAAGTACGACCAGCAGGTTCAATGAGATTCACGAAATGTTTCCAACCTTGACAAACAGCACCTTTAGGCATCACAATGTCATACTATTATTATTATTATTATTATTATTATTATAAAGATGTTAATAAGTATTATGTTATCAACCTATCCATCCTATTCTTAATAAATATGATATTTACCTGACCACCTTCATCAGTAGCATTCAAATTACCCTTGACGGGATCGATTTGACCAGTGACTTGAACATAATCATCAGTAGCAACATAATGCGCTGATTGAATGAAACCATCAGAGATTTGACCTGCTGCCATGGCTTGAGGCGTATTACCAATACAATAAGCATGAGCAATATATTCAGTCGAAGCAATGTTACGATCTGTTGAATCAGCAGGAGGCAAAAAGGTACAAAAGTTTTGAGCATCTTTGATTTCCAATGTTTTATATGGATTATCAGGGATGTTTACAGTTTGTGCATGAGTGGAAGAGGTGGCAACAAGAGCAAATGCCACGGCAGCAAGATAAAGACGCATTATGGGTTATATACTAAATAAATATTAGGGAAGAAAGAAAGGAAGAAAGTAGTATTAGGTATTAAGAGATTATATAAACGAGTGAATGAATGGGAAGGGGTATACAAAAAAGAAGAACAAGAAAAAAGAAATAAGCTGCTATGATTTTTTATTTTTATTTTAAAGCTTTCTATTTTTCTCTTTTTAACCTTTTTTATTTTGGTACTTTTTGAGTGACATTGAACCAAAAACGGGCAATTCTTTTTTGCCGTTTCTGATGCTTCACCGCGTGCTATTGTGTTTAACCAACTTTATATATTTTCCATAATTGAACTATCAAAAGCTTCTTCAAAACAGTACTCCGATTGAAAAGAGGGCCTTTTTCCCGCTCCTCTCAGTATTGTCTGTTTTTTTTAACCCCTCCTTTTCAAACAGTGATATCTTCTCGTTCCTTGTTTCTTATACCCCCCTTGTAATATACCTTGTATCTACATGATGTTCGTGTCATCAAAGGATAGATATTATAATTGACAGGTACCATTTCTTTAATTGTCATTGCTATTATTAGCTATTCAATGAGAAGAGAGAGGTCTATTTTTCCTCGGATTGAAAGAGAAGGTTGGTTACCAAGCATTAATTCGTGATATAATTATAGATATATTTTTTTTCGTCGTCGTCGTCGTCGTCGTCGTCGTCGTTTTTTTAATAAACACAGAAGTGAAACCTTTCAACTGACTAATAAAAAACAGTGCATGTCAAGTATTATTGCATGAGGAATTATTTATATAAAGCTATTATTGTTTAAACATGAATAGACGATGTACATTACACCTCATCCTGAATAGATACTTGTTCTTAATTTAGATATATAATGGTTTTTTTAATATTAAAAATAATTTGTATCAAAAGAACCATAAGAAGAATAATTATATATTTTTGTTTTTGTACCGAAAATAAACCTTCTTTATCATCCATTGTATAACAGTAGCTAGTAAAATGAAGTAGTAGATATATATAATTACCCTCCAAATAACAATAATCCCACAATGAAAAGATAATATCTAGATATTTGTCCTTTATGCTCGATTGTTACTCCATTATATAAGATAAACTTCATTCTTACTAACTATAACAACTGGACTATACTAAAAACAATAACAACAATCAGTTACCAAGGTTATACATTGATCAAGTGTAGCACAAAAAAAATCGGAGGAGAGCTACTCTATTAGGGGAAAAGCTCGTGCTGAGTACAATATAAATATATATTTTATCCATAAAAAAAACCAATACATAACATTCATCTGTCAGTTTATTTTGATTAATTAACCCAATGAGCGAAATTCAATAAAAATGAAAACATCCTTGTTAGAAAAAGAGAGTTGAGTTGATAAATTTTCAATCAATATCAGTATCCTGATATATAACAGAGAAGAAAGGGAAAAAAAAGCAGGAAAATCTTGTTATGCAGGGGATAATGTCTTTTCTAATGGTGTGTAAAAAATCAAGCCATTTTTTGTTTTTATTTATGAATTGCAGCACGTAAATATAAATAAACATCATCATCCCAACTTTAAAATAAACATGGGACATTCGTTTCAGCTCAACTCTAATTCTATGTAACTAACGTCAAAGATTATCCATCTAAATTCTTATCATAATATACACGTTATATAAAATATGTAAGAATATTAATATGTATAACCATATATACAGATGAGAATGATTTTCTCGTCCCTTCAAGGGTGTCGTTTGTTTTATATACCGTTTTTTTAGTCAATCAACGTATATACTTGTCCATGATAAACATCTAGAAATATTACTATCATACCGATAAATAAAAGTATTGTTGGTTTCTGTGGAATGCTCCCCAAAGCAAAAAGGAAAATTTAGTGTAAACAAACAAAATTAGGCCACAGATTCTGAAATCAAGTTTATTCACATAACAAAAACAATGTAGAGGGATGGAATCGATAGATTCATATATTGTTGTCTAGAATCCTTCCCTCTTCGTCCTATTATACTATATATAGCTATTGGATAACAAATCGACAAGGTGCAGTACGTATCACAAGTAAAATATCCTTTATTTTAATAAAAAAAATGACGATAGTTATTTATAGGAAATATAGAGACAAGAAAGTAATTCCAACACCTTTGGAATAAAGTGACACCGCGTGTGACATTCTCTTTTTGTAAAAAAAAAAAAAAACTATGGCAATCAGTTGTTGTATGCCACGAGCAACAGAATCTAAATAGATGAGAATCACCATCCATTATTATTATTATTTTTTCGAGTCAAATTGTGAGATATAAGCACATGGTTATATAAAAATAAATATATGGTCAAGAAAACCAAACATTTATTATTCTTTTGATAAACAATAACGCTTTATGAGATAATAACGTGTAGAATAAAATATGGTGTCATTTGACTCCGTCAAATAAAAGTATAATCTTATCTGTGTAAACAGTCATGAAGATAAAGTATTGGTTAAATATAAGAAAGGAATCAACCCAACTAAATGTAATCATGAACGAGTAGTCATAGTTAGTTGAGGAGTCAATCTATCAAAATGAGTCACAGGAACAAGCAACGCATACTAGATGTACTATCTATTTATTCGAGATATTGATACTAAAATGGATCTAGTAAGATATAAGTCAGGGTGATGATAATTCTCAATAGCATATATTTTTCGTTATTATGATATTTAAATTATATGTGATCTCGCTCAAAGGGTTTTTTTTAAGTTGCCTGTCAAAATTAATTATGTTGCATGAAGGGTAAACTATTTTTATATATCCATTAAAATGAAATTCATGTGACACTACTTCATCCTACTCAATCATCCAATAGTGTATAATACGCTGACAAACTAAAAAGGGAACAATATTTTTTTATATAAAAAAAAGTATATATGTGCAAAAGAGAGAGAGTGTGTGTATGTGTATGGGTTTATATGTGTTGGTGTGTGTGTAGGGGGAGGGGAATATAATAGATCATCCATGTTTATAAGAAAAACAAAAAAGAAACACAAGAGTTAGAAGGGGAAAAGGGGAAGAAGAGAAAGAAAAAAATAGTATATATAATATATATATGCAAACAATAACAGATCACAAAGTGAGAAATAAGACAGATAAAATAGAAAAAGAGATAATAGGTTGTTGTTGTTGACATTGTAATAAGTGTGTATAAGGTGGAATCAGTGTGTGTGTGCGTGTGTGTGTGTATGTTATGGCTTTTCTTTATCTCGTAGAAAAAAAAATAGCAAGCAGAATGGAATCCATTTATTAAGCACCATTTTTGCTCTTCTATATAAAAAAATAAAAATAAATAAAATAACATATATTCATGATGAGTTTATTAGAAAACAATGAATAAGCACGGAAATGAATATACAAAAGAAACTTACATGGTGTGGTACTTTATAACCCTGATCTGTCGATGATGTCTTGGTACTAGGTTCCTCTGCTTTTCTAAAATCCTCGATCGATTTGAATTTGGAAACAATATCATTCAAACGTTCGTCTAATTTCAAATCACGTTTATCTTTTCGATAATACAAATAAGCCCAGAACTTCTCCAATCCATACAAATGTCCCTTATCATAATCCTTCAATGTCAGTTCCTGGAAATCATCAAATACTGCACGACGGAACCGTTTTTCAAGACCATAGGAATAAAATCGGAATAAACATTCTAATCCATATCTATATATATACGCAAACAATCCAGTCAGTCCCTTTGTTGTTGCTTTATTTCTCTCCAACTTTTTTTCTCTTTCAAGATATAATGATCCAAATCCCTACTGCTTACCGATAATTTTGATTCGCATCCTCCACCGCTAACTTTTTAAATTCATTATACATCTTCTTATTAAAATGATCTCTTAAAAAGTGAGACCAGAAACGAAACAAAGTGTTCATTTCATGGGAAACACCGACACCTTGTTGTTTACGTTCACGTAAAGCTTTAGCATGATATTTGTAATACTTGTGCTGCACAAACCCATTTTCTCGTAATAGTTCGTGGCTTGGATGTTGGAAATTCGGAAATGAATGTGCCAACTCGGCCGAGGTAGATAAAATTTCATTGCCTAGGCCAGACGATTTGTAACTTGTGGATAATAATTGATGATCGGCTGGATTGTAATGATATGCTTGATCACTGAGCACCCATCCCACATGATTGTTTTTAAAGATAGGAGCCAAGACAACATTATTGGGAAGTGATTCTGGTCGAATAGGATAGAATCGAGGTGCACTGACGTTGCTATTCACAGGTTTTCTAAGAAAAAAAAGAGTTGTCAGTTTTTTTTCCCATACATGTATAGAATTCTTTCATTTTATTCTTGTGATAAATGGATATACTTACGGTTGGGCTTTGGAGGATGATGTTGTAGTTTCCTTCTTTTGATCATTCGCAAGTCCAGATTCATATTGATATAAACCTTCATTGATCAAAGCAGACATATCATCATTCATTTTAGATCGATCAATATTAGGTTGCTGTTGCTGTTGCTGTTGTTGTGATCGATCACGTCCATGTTGTGTTACAATCATGATACGTGCAATGGTATCTTCACCAATCACATCATCATCATCATCAAGATCTTCTTCGTCTAAATAGTATTTTTTGACAGTTTTACTTCCTCCTCCAAAATCATCATCTTCAAATTCAAAGACATCAAGATCTTCATCATTATTTGAATGGGGTTGAGGAGGCTGTTGTTGTTGTGGTGATGGTAATACTGTTTCATGACTCTTATGATGTCCATTAGTTTGAGTTGTTGAAGTAGAACTACTGCTGTCACCAGTGGTAGTAGTAGTCGTAGTAGTAGTACCAACAGTCGCTGATGTTGTTGTAGCAGGCGTAGATGTAGCCTTAGGAACTGTTGGTAATACCCAAGTATCCCAATTCTGTTTCCTCCTCAGTTTCTTTCCATCACTATTTAATTCAACCACAGTGGAACGCCGTAATGCATCACGAATAAAGTCTTGGTTTTTGGAAAGTGCCTTAACACGATTAAAGTTTGCCAATACTTCCAAATCCACAAATCCTTGTGAATCCATCTATTTGGGGTGGGAAAACAAAAAGGGAATGAGTAATCAATACACACACACACAACCAAAAGATCTATATTTTTTTTTCTCCCCTCATTTGGTATTTTTTTTTTACCTTGCCACGTAAAAAGAGATCTTTACATAAATTATCAATACTGAAATAATATTCACTAGAAAACAAAATCCCCATAAAAAAAATTAGGCATATGAGTAAAAAAAAATTCTTTCCTTTACAATTTGCCAATTCCTCCCATAAAAAAAAAGCTTACATTTGTTGAAGAATATAAATTTTTAATGTTTCAGCATCTACACTCACAAAAGTAGGAGGTCGTAATCGATTGGCTGGATAATAATTCATCATTGGATCATTTCGTCTAAAACCACCTCTTGATAACCCACCACGTCCTCGGCCTCCTCGGTTTGCACCACGATATCCTCCACGATGAGTCGAATCATGTTGACGATGAGAATGATGGTGTGATTGTTGTTGATGATGATGGATTTGTTTATAATCTATATTATTATTACTTCCTCCTGGTCCTCGTCGTATAGATGGTGGATGTGGATGGTGATGGTGGTTATTATGATGATGGTAATTAGGATGATGATTATGATGTGATCGTGGTTGATGAGGTCGTTGATGATTGTGATGGTGATATTGTTGTTGTTGAGTAGAGATTGTTTGAGGTTGAGAGGATGACTTGGGTTGAGATTGTTGTGGAGGTGTCGGTGGTGGAGGGGATGAGGAGGATATGGATTTTTGCTTTGTTTGAGATTGTCGTTGTTGTTGTGGCTGAGAAGGAGGGGAAGACGTCAAAGTAGGTGGTGGTGGCGGTGATGATGTGGATGGCTTTTGCTGATCCTGCTGTTTTTGTTGCTGCGATTGTTGTTGCTCTGGCTGCTTCTTGGCGGTGGTCACTGGTGATAATGACCCTTCTTTTTGTGGGGTGGTAGTAGGTTGAACAGATGCGTCATTTTTAGGCGTTGATTTTGTTTTTGGCGCATTATTGTTCTCCGCTCTATGATTTGTGTTTATACTCGTTGTTGAGGATGTGGATGGACGTTGTTGCTGTTGATCTTGCTTTTGATCTTTTGCTTGCTCTTTATTTTGTTGTTGTTGGGGTTGAGGTGCCGCATTGTTACTACTATGACTAGTACGGCGTCCACGAGTTTGTTTTTTATCTTTTTTATTATTATCTTTATTATCTTTTGTGTTTTGTTGTTGACGAGATCGTTGTTGTTGCTGCTGTTGTTGCTGTTGTTGACGATTTCGATTACCAGGTGTAGGTGTTGCATGTGTAATGGTCGGGGTATACCGTTTCCATTGACCCTTTCCTTTACCTATTGTTGTTATTAAAAAAGTTATATTATTAATATATGAGTTGATTTGAAATTCTGTATAGGATGATCCTTTCTCCTCCCCCCTTTTTTTACTTCTCTTCCCACCCTCACTACATCTTTTTTTAAATGGTGCCATCAGTGACACATTTTTCTGTCTTCTTCTTTGGAATTATGAATAACGAACTAACCTTTACGCAAAGAAAATTTATCCTTTTTCTCAGTATCATCGGTGGTATTCGTTGCTGGTGACTCATTTGGAGCTGGCCATGCACTTGAATCTTGTTTGTCTTGTAAAAATTAAATCATATGAATATTAGTTTAAGGATACAATCTCATAGATCAAAATAATAATAATAAAATACCTTTTGTTTCAATTTCGGATATTTTATCCGTACCATTATTACCATTAGCTGCTTTTCGAGCTTGCCAAACATTCACCTGAGGTGCAGGTGCTGGTACAGTAGCTGCTGCTGTTTTGGTGACGCCGCTCGTACTTTGATCTTCGGCAACCTCCTTGGTATTATTATTATTACTATTATTATTACTACTTTCATTATTATTGTTGATGTGGCGCTTATTATTATTACTATTAGTAGTAGTAATAGTAGTAGTAGCAGTAGTAGTAGTGCCATTACTATTGTTTTCCTTTTCTTCTTGTCGCGATGGAGAAGGTGGCTGTTGTTGAATAGACGATGATTGTTGTTCTTGTCCTTGTTGTTGACTCTGATGTAAAGTCGATTGAATCGTTGGACTCACCATGATGTCTTTTTTTTTTTCAGTGGGTAATAAAAAAAAACTAGAAAAACCGCAAAGATTAAGTTTTGAACTTTTTTTTTGGTGTGTTGTATATAAAAGTATTTGTTGTTCGTTGTATATGTGTGTATATATATAAGGTGTCAATGGGTGTGTATGAATTAGTATATATGTTTTTTTAATTAGAATGGAGTAAACGCCAATTGGAAGGAGAAAAAAAAAAAAAGGGAAAATGTACAATCAGTAGAAAAGAAGAAAAATATAAAAAGTCAAATAGCACTTTAAAACAACCTCTTTTTTTTGTACAAAAAGTATATCTGTGTGTTTTTTTTATAATAAGGTTTGAAAAAAAGATGCACTCCTGTCGCCAACAAACAGGCAAAAGAAAAATAAGAGAAAAAAAAAGGAAAGAAAAGAGAGAAAGAGAGAAAATGAAAGAGAGGAATAAAATAGTTGTTTCAACTTATAGAATCCATCATCATCATCGTAGTCATAAAATAACATCATCATTCACTCTCTTACGCATTATGGTTATTAGGGTCCCGCCATTTTATTACACAATAAAATAAACGTCATTTTATTTATGCATAGACTTTATATTCTTTTCCTCTGGTCATATATAATACACTTTGCTGAACCATATCTTCTAAACATCGTACAATCTTGTCCCTTGATAAATCCATATATATTTCTTTCTCTTTTCTTACTCTAGCAATGATGTATTCTTGCATAATCCCACCTAATAGTATAATAGTAATAGTTCGAAGCATCCGTGAGAAATTTTTGAATCATAGTTTTTTCTTATGATTGAACCGCAGCAAAAAAAACAACAACAATAAACCGCAGTAAGTTATAAAATTGAAAACACGTTACCAAATGAAATGGATAAAGTTTGTTGTTTTTGATGGATGATATCGTAAATCAATTGGCGTAAATCATGGTCATTGACAAACATATATAATCCACCCTCACCCGAAAGTTTGATAATAAGCCCTTTTTTTAGATAAACTGTCATGGCTTCTGCAAACATGGCATTAATTCCCAAATTGGATGCATGATCGTGTCCATACTTGTATATATAGAGTGAGAGAATGTTTTGGGGTAATAATAATAAAGTACAACCGCTTCCTCTCCTCCCACATGATCATGGATTTACCTCTTTCACATAGACTTGGCCGGCTAATTCTAATAGCTCTTCTCGACTCATTCCAGTAGTATAAGAAAATGTATGATCCAAATGAGTTTCGCGTAAATAAGCCAATAATTGATCTCGAAAGAGCTCTTCAGTAATCTCTATGTTTTCTTCTTCTTTTATCTCATTCTATATAGATATACAAATATTACGATGTGTTATTTCATGAACCAAATGATCCATTTCTCACTCACTTCCTCTTTCTCGAATTTTACCTGACTAGCAGTAACCACACCTCGCCAAAATGATTCTTTCCTTGCTGCTACTAATTCACCTTTAATATCTTGTATATGCTCCTCAAGATCCTGAGATAATTCGAATGGTTTTTTATAAAGGGTTTCATGAAGATAAACAGTTTGTAGATCATGTAATATTTCTCGATTTGGATCTCTGATCAAATCTAATGGTAATATATGGTAAACGCGATAACTTTGATCTATCAATCTACATATATAGAAGAAACATGCCCTTCTTTAAAATAAATAGTTGCTTTGCTGTAATTACCAATATGCTTTACTGTGATTTGTCGTTGACCTAAAAAATCACCAATATAGCCACGAGCAAGAATACATGTTCCCAATGAAAATAATTTGCAATTTCGACTTGGATCCTTTTTCCATTTGCAACAACGTAAAGTTCCAGTTGTGTCATCAACTAGGAAGTAATAAAACAACTCAATAAGAAAAAATGAAATCAAAGAGACCCCCTCCCTTATTTTATGTTTGATCATAGTAGTATCTCCATCTCCACAACTCAAAAAAAAAAAAACAACTGGCTCCATATATTGAAAAAAAAGTGTGAATCTTTACTTGTATAGATAATCATATTATATGTTTGTTCAATACCCACTATAAGGCCACATACTTCAGCTTCTCGAATGACGTGTGCATTATTCAATAAGTAATGACCTTTTTTGTACATATATATTTTTAAAAGTATGTTGGTTGTAGAATTGCAAACATGCTCAATCGTTTTTTTTTTTTTTTTTTTTTTTGAAAGACGTTTTTTCAATAAAATATATTACCTCGACGATTTTGGAAATTAGAAAGTGATAATAAGGTATGAATAAAAAGTTTGACAGGAAGAGAAAATAAAGGGTCAAGGGTATAAGATTGGAGGAGTGAAGTCGTCGTTGTTGGGGTCGTCGTCATTACTATTTCTATTTTTTCTAATAGAACGCGTAAATTGTTGATAACGTACAAAAAAAAAAGGAACACGCGCACGTTTCGCGTTTTTAAGTGGGGCAACTAAGAGCAGTAGGAAATATAAAACTCTAATGAAAAAAGTGGCTTGTTTCATTGGTTAAAAAGTGACGTAAATACTTTCTGTCTCCTCGGACTGAAATGATTCGGGGGTAGCGTTCGAACATTAGCTGTAGTGTCGGAAAGGACCCCCTGTTGTTAAAAATTGAGCGGGTAAGAAAAAAAAAAGAAAAAGCACACACACCAACAACCCTCTCCCTTTAACAACTTTTACAATAATGTTCGGTTTGCGCAAATTCAACGCTCCTGTCCTCAAGCCCGCTGGTCCTTTCATTGCTGGTGGTCTTACCGTCTTTTACCTTGTTGCCAAGTTGCAAGGCGCCATGATTGACAGTATGTTTTATTTTTTACTCCATTAATGTTTACATGTCTCGCTCATCTTTATTAAATGATGTTACTTTTTTTTAATTATAAAATAATTAGGCGAAGAATACAGAAACGACCCCAGAAACCCTGCTTGTATGTATATTATTTTTTTTGAAGAAATGGAATAGGATGAGATGGAAAGAGAGTATACATACATCGATAGAGACACATGAAATATTAACCTACTATTTATTATTTATGTTATTTTAATTATATAGTGGCTGCTGGCAAGAAGGCTCATTAAAATTATTATGTCTTTTGTATATCTTTGCTTGACTCAATAATAATAAACTTAACGAACCCTATATTATGCAACAACCCATCCAAAACAGCAAAAAAATCCAAAGAGGGGGAATATTTCCCTCAAAGAAAATACGAAATCTCGCATTTGTTCATTATTGTATACACACAATAGAAAAAAAATAACCTCTCACAATAAACCATTCCCCCCAACCTTTTTACTTATCTGGGTAGAATATATGAGGCAAAAGCAGCAGGGCACAAATGGATTTGGAAAGGGTAAAAAAAAATAGATATCAAGGGTGAGAAAGTGTTTGGTTTGGGGTCCGAGTATTTTCTTTTTTTTTTGGCTTTTTTTTTTTATTCATTAATTGGAAAAAACATGTCATTAAAGGTTCGAGTGCATTAAAAGAATTTCATCAGAGGAATAGAGGAGAAGAAATATATATATTGAAATTGTTAACTCTAGGAATGCTAATAATATTATGCTAATAACATACGAACGCGTCTTTCCTTCTTATTTTTACGTAATGCCTTCTTAAACCCGAATTGTATATTTTTAGTTATTATCACAAAAAGTAGCTCAAGCTATTGACGAAGAGCTAATGTCAACTGCAGGGGGATTTTCTGTTGACCAATTGATGGAATTAGCTGGTCTTAGTGTAGCTCAAGCCGTTCAAAAGTGTTTTGATAAAACGCAATTCCCCAATGTCTTGGTATGCGTAGGTCCTGGTAATAATGGTGGGGATGGTCTTGTTGCAGCTCGTCACTTGTTTCATTTTGGTTATAAACCTTCTCTTTATTATCCAAAGCAACCCAATAAAGATTTATATCAGGTAATATCAAAGGCCATACGTGATCGACCATAGAGCATTTAAAATTCATGCAAAACAAATAAAAAACCCCATTATCCTTTTTTATAGCGCTTATTAAGACAATGCCAAAACTTGGATTTACCTATTCATCAAGAATTCCCTGGTGAACAAACCACCGATGTATTTATTGATTCAATCTTTGGATTTAGTTTCCATGGTGAAGTACGTGATCCATTCAAAGAGGTTATTCAAACATTTGAACACACCAAGAAACCTATTGTGGCAGTGGATATTCCATCTGGTTGGGATGTTGAACAAGGTCCTACAGAACATGTCAAATATCAACCGGATATACTTGTTTCGTTAACAGCTCCCAAATTGTGCGCTCAACATTTCAAGGGTAGACATTTATTGGGTGGCCGTTTTGTTCCTCCTCGTTTAGCCAAACAATTTGATTTCCAAGTACCATCTTATCCTGGTAGTGAACAAATCGTTGATATCTCCACTTCCTCCTCCCTCTAAAAAATATATAATAAGCATGTTGCGTCTAATTATTCATTTGTATACGTGATGAGGACACAGTGTTACTATAATTAATTTATACATGGACATAGAGAATGCAGTTTGTATATATAATAATTAGTTACAACGAGAGTAGATGTTATTGGCTGGCATTTTTCAAACGATCTCTTCCATGCGTATAAAAGTAATGGATTTCTCTCAATAGCCTCATGTTCATGTTGATTTATGTTTTCCATGTCATAAATTAGCACCAGTAAGTCGTCATACAATGATTATGTATGGAGGTCTGTAAGAAAGAAAAGACGTTACAAAACAATTGTAATATCTTGGCAACAAAAGAATTCGCTATATACCAGAACCGAATGTAGATTTGTGGGTTCTTTGGTGTCTTCATCATCATCATCATCATCAGTCATATAGTATACTACATTTATCCATCGTCACTGGTCCTAAATAAAATCTAATATACGTAAATTTAACGAAAGATCAAACTTTTTCATTTACCTGCTACCGAAGATAGATGATAATTCATTATTTTGATGATGTATCATCATGTCGGTAATAAGCTAAAATCTCTTTTAAGCTTCACTTTGATATAAAGAATATTTCAACATCATGCTACTCCATACCAAGCGATTGTGAAAGCTTCTCTGGTTATTTCTGTTCATGTATAAGTAGAATGAAGGGTAATTAGGCATTTAAGCTAATCTATTCTTCTAGACCTCATGCTACATATAACTTACATATTCCTCCTATATATTATATCTCAACATATTTTACTTTGTAGATATAGCATAAGGTGTCATTATTCGATCCTGTTATTATATTACTGTATCAAGAAATAGGCGGGAAAAAAGACCCAAATAATAGACATATTGCTCCTTTCTCACTGTACACATGTTAGCAGAAAACAAGCATAGTGCATATGATGATAAATCTAGACAACACTCTATCTTTATTTTTTATTATAAACAACATCTTTTCTGATCTGATGATAAGATAGATCTTTCCGTTAAACTTCATCCTCCATTACATAGAACTGTCTTTTTGCCATCACTTCTTTTTTAATTTTCTAACGACGATGAATCCATCAACATGAATTTTTCAATTAAAAAGGCGTTTTAAAATAGAGCTCATTTCTATCTTGTACTGATAAAAATTGATACTTTTATCAAGAATTCAAATAAGAAAAAAGAAACATAACTTCTCTCCTCAACGAAAACAATATAAAAGGGGTCAAAGAAGTGCCCCCCAAAACTGAAAAATCATCACCCTACATTCTTCTTTTACTTCTTTTTTTTATCATCATCCCCCTCTTCTTACCATCCATCCGACAAGAAAGCAGAAAGGCCTTCTCCATCTATCATGGTTCTCTGGTTTTGATCCTTGTGCTCAAGTTCCCCTTATCACTTTGGTTCTGATCCTGTTGATGAAGCTTCCATCATAAATACTTTGGTTCCTGCTTGTTCTATTCATCATCTTCTTCCAACACTTGTTAAGGTAATTTTTTTCATGCTACGTATCTTTTTTGATCATCCATGTTGTTGGCTTTCATTTTGATGTTATATAACACCATGTCATTCATCAACTTGTGTACTTGTGGTACTAATTTTTTTTTGTTGTGGCACTGATCTACTTTGACCATCCATGCTGTGGCAGTTCTTTTCATATCTGTTTTTTTATGCATGATTTAGTACACTATGATATATTTATAATTTCTTTTTGGTTACCGTGTTTTTTTTCATGTCATATCATCCACCTTCTGGTAATATTTGCTGTGGCAATTTTTTTTTATTTTTATTTTGGTGCCATACATATTTTTTAATAATCCAACTCGTTATCCATCATCCATCTTCTTTGACTATCTAAATTGCCTGGTAATTATTTTCTTGCTCTGACGTGTTGTATATATACATTGGTCATCCGTGCTATGGTACTGTTTCACATGACGACATCTTGCTCTTTCATGTTCCTCGGTGGTGCCATACCGTCGAAACCTGGTATTTGTCATTGTGGCTCTTCTTTTCTGCTTTGAATAATATATATTATTTGATCTACACATTCTCAGATGATCCCTTGTGTTTCGATTCTTTACCATGACTTGTCATCTATCCATGGTCATCCACACTTGGGTAATCCTCCGTTGTATCACTTGGTCTATATTTGACAATACATTCAATGCAATCCCATTTTGTGGCGCAGGTATACCCCATCTTTTCCCCTCATGAAAGTGTATTGTGGCATTTTTTTTATCCTTTCATTTCTTACGAAATTCTTTACCAGTAAAGCACAATTATCACTCATATCATAATTCATTTCCCTTTAAGTAGCAAGTAAAACATATAAAGTGGAGAGTTTTGAATAATAATTATTAGTCTGCTGAGATATAGATTACTGCTTGTTGGTGCGGTAGCTCACAAAAAAAAAAAAAAGATATTTAAACTTAAAATATCCATAAATAGAATATAAACGTGGCAATCAGTTCCATTGAATTAAAAGAATTACCAATGACATCCTTTTCCTTATCTTGCCTTTTTGTTGTATGTTTGTTTATTTGAGAAATATAGTACATAGTAAAGATCTGAGGTACCCAGCGCTTTCACGCGGCCAAGATGGTGATCAGTCCTTATCATTAATAATAGATAGCAATTTAATGGCTAGACTGAACTATAGGTGGTATTTATATGATATAACACACGATTTAAGGGGTTACACTCATTACCTATTCTTGAATATCCATTGGATGCACATTGCTGATCAACAAGTTTGCTCTCGGTTGATACAATACACACTATTGTATTTCATCCTATCTTCTACCCCGCATCATTAATCTAAGATTTGTATTCAGTTTCATTAAACCTAACATGTTTTCCTTATAAAAACTATTCAACAGCAATGTAAATACTTGAAAAGAATATTGAATCAAAAGTATTGGATGTATTTTATTGATATGACGTATACTCAAAATTATAATGTTTTATACAATTTACAATATCAAATTTAAACAATGACAAATGAACCTTCCCGCACATCATTTGTAAATTTGGAAAATTCAGGGCGACTATGCAAATAAAAACTGCGGCATCGAAACAAAAATACGCCAATCGATTTGTATAAAGGAGGACTATCATCTTCTTGCCCATTTTGTTCTACTTTTCGAATGACTGGATAAATTCGAGTAGTCAAAGATTTATCTCTCATACTGAATGGCAGATCCAATATCATACATTCGTCACATTCCTCTGTCAGGGACAAAAACGTAACTGGGTGGTGCCGTCCAGGAGATATAGCGGATTCCATCATTTGTCGATCCATTTTTTCATGTTGGACTGGATCCGATGTTAATTCAGTTATATAATGGGTAACCTCGATGCCTAGGTCACGTAGCCGACGAGGTTTTTGATCCTGTGACAAAAAGTCTTTGAAAGGCAGAGTTAAGTCTTCTTTGACCAAAGGGAAATGGCGCGGCTTTGCTGCAATATAGCGAATATTATTAAGATGGAGTTGATGCTTTTGTGTTTCATTGTTGCTATCGTTACAGTTGCCATCCCCTTTGGTACCAACTTTGTTTAGTCGATCGATTTTTACAATATCTTGCATTTCTTGATCCTTGAGTTGGGATTTCAATACGTGAATAACATGAGCACCTCCAATACCAGTCCAGGAAGGTAGATTATGTATTCCTTGAATTTTACTTTTATATGTATCTCGAGCTTTTCCAAAACATAGTACAGATAAATCCTCTTCAATCAGATCACTGTAGAAATTGATAACCACAGTGTTCAGTGGCAGACCATAGTCCACTTTGACGTCCATAAGATTGTGAAAGATATTGCCCAAAGCGAAAGCGCGATCATGTTCTTTTGTTGTGGAGCGTGCATGAGCATGACGCAATATGAAATTGGCACAATATATATTCCGTTTACTATGCAAATTATATAAAGTCATAGAAGTCTCGCTATCAACATCAAGACCAGCAGCAGTACCTGCGTCAAACACACGAAATGTATTCCACAAATGGGCGTTTCTTCCAACAAAGACTATGTACCTTGACATTATTGCTTCTTCTAAAGTCCATAGTCTTTGGAGCCATTGATTTTGACCAATATCAACCAAACACTTTTCCATGATATCATGCTTCTCTTCTACTGCATCACCGCTTGTAAACGTTGTGAAGGAATCTTTCCAAGTGACTGAGGTATCTTTGAATTTTTCTGGAATCGACATTTCTGGAATCATGGCCACGGTATAAAAAGCATTCTGGTATATTTTGTGCATTCTCGCAATCTCTGCGTGCTTGGCTGCCTTGTCATTTTGGTCGATGCAAATCTTATCATACCAGATATAGTTGATGTCAAAATCCTTGCAAACTTGTTGGATCAATTGTTCAAACTTCACTTCTTTGATTTCATGGTGGTCAAGAAATGAGGACGGGCCTCCCTTTTCTTTTTCTTGTTCTTCTTTCTCCTGTGCTTGTTCTGATTTCTCTTGTTCTTCTCCTTCATCATCTTCTCTTTTTCATTTTTTGATATTCTTCTTGAAAATAATCCGGTGTTTCCCATGGTCAAAAAAATCGTATTTACCATTTTCACCAGGGAAAATATCACCAGAATAATTCCATGAGTAAGAGAGAGTACAGTAACCATGAGTTGCTTCGGTACCAGGAACGCGTTCCATATCGGAAGTACGGACAAGCCAAGTGGGACGGAATTTTGAGTTGAATTGCATTTTCAAAAGAGTCGGCCTGTCTTCTCTAAGGAGGGATGGCGAGTTCGCAACATACGTCATATACATGTTGAACTATTTTTTTTTATAAATAAATGTTCTGTGAGTTTATGATATACATAGATTTATGCTAATAAGATTATTCCTGGAGTATGTGTGCCAATAGACACCTTTTGTTTTAACTTACATATTTGGTATTAATAAATATCTGTTAGATTGTATGATCAATGTAGTAGATATTCTTCAAGCTCTTGTAGCAATTAATAATAAATTGAGAAAAGAAAGGCGACAAAAGGTAAAATCATTTTTTTTTCCATCTTGAAAAATGGAGTGTAAAAAGTGTACTGGCGATCTTTACTAAAAGTGAAGGTTCTTCCGAGTACCACAAACAGAAGGCTAAGATAGGTGCTTGTTCAGAAAGGAGGAGCTGGAGACCATGCTAAACAGGATGTACAAGCGTTTGATCTGCGCATTGTGCTACCAATACTGTTGGACTCTTACGTATTTTAATAATCATTTCTGGTGCCTAGCAAAATCGGACCCGTCGGAGTAATAATTTCTGTTTATAAGGCTATTGTGAGGTCAAGAAGGTGAGCATTTCCCAAAGACTAGAAATATTCTGCAAAGGCCAGAAATGCTTGGGTCTCTCTCTACCTTTTTTTTTTTTTTTGTAAAAATGCTTACTTTCAATCGTCCATGATAATGTTCAATGATAAAGTAATGCAATACCATCTCTACTATATATTACTATGGTTAAAATTTAATATTCTGCAATTTTCCTTACAGAAAAGTAGTAAAAGAAGTCTGTGGGGAACAGTAATCACATGACTTTTATGATGCAGTTTATGTTGCCAGCATTTTTTGGGTCTTCGTGGATGCTGTAAATATTTCTAGTCTTTGAGAAATGTTAAAAACCTTTGACCTATATTTCCAGCCTTGAACAAGCCTTCAAATTCCTTCCTAGCCTTCCTAGCCTCGCATTGGCTAGAGATACTGGTCAAAAATTAGAAATGTTGGAAAGCCTCAATGAGATCAATTTATTTTCGGGATGACTTTGTCAGTGAATCATCAAAGACATACATTCATTTATATTGTGGCATTATTGCAATATTTTATACTAACCTGTTCGGTTAGCAAACGGATGGGCAAATCAAATGAGGGAAGGCACCTTGTTTCCATATTTTGTGAGCTGTCATCTCAATGGATTTTTGCAATCTATCGCACTGGACCAAACAATTTTCTAATATATATATATGCGTGTATGTGAGTGTGTGTGTAAGTTTTTAACTCAAGCTATTTCCATCGTTAATAAACATGTATTCATACTCTAAGCTGGTTCATAACCTGAAATACTCCAAGCATTATACTAAGGCTGCGGTTTCTATGTAAAACATTCCTCACCACTTCTGCTATGTTGTAAAGACCAGCATATTTTAAATCCATAACCAAAACACGACACAAAAATCCTATAGTATAATCATTAATAATAATAATCTTAACACACCCATATGACATCGAAATAGAATATGATACATACCTTCACTTATAATCCAGAAACGTTAATTTTATCCATGTTTCCGTTTTTCTTGGCGATTTGGTCAGCGCAATACTTCAAGCAATTACCTGACTTTACAAAATTTTCGCTTAGATTATGTCGAGGATGCTTTGATTCTAATAACATTGTAAGGTGACTGTTGTCACCTTCGCATGTATAGAAACTGGTCCAGTTCGAAGATGGACGATGATGATTATATATGATTTAATCCTATAGCAAATAAATGTGTTGCTGCATTACATCACACTGTTAAATATGTTTATCTAGACGAATATTTTTACGGCTGAGGATTCAGGGAAATAGTTCTTATACTGAAAAAGAATATTCAGAAGAGCCAAGTCAAAAGCATATATGGTGACATTTAGGGTACATGTAGTTACAGTGTTTCCTCCTTTTTGTTTGTTTGTTTGATCTTATAATATTATATATACGCACCATTCCAAAAATGCAATGCTAATAATCGAAAAATATAAAATAAAATATAAAATATAAGAACAAATATTTACATTATTGTAATGACAGTTGTTTCTTACATACACTCATCATAATGATTATTATTGAGCAGTTTACTATACAACTTGTCTTGCTGAAGGATATATTGTAATCGATGGAACACAACGGGAATCTACTTTCATTAACTTTAACGCCAATCGTACCACCTATGAGTATTATATTGAAGAAAAAAGATTTTGCCTGGTGGAAGTGTTTAACCGCCTATTCACTATTATCACAACACAGTGAATCAAAAAAGGTACATCAAACCATATAACAAACAAAAGATCCATTCAAGTAGTCAAGCATTTTATTATCAACCATATAAACAAAAAAAAAATTATAAAAAGAAGAGATTTACGTATCATGCTGCATCAAATGTAACCGCCATCTATTTTATATACATCATTTTGATATATCATTTAAAATCATCAGCGTTATCTTTGGAAATCTCTTTGTTATACATTATATATAATACACATTCACGAATAATAAATACTCTAAAACACTATGTATCAAGTAAAAATATAGAATAGTATGCGTGATAATAAACAATGCTTCAGTATATACATCATTCTCATTGAATACTATTATGTGCAATATAAAAATATATTTTTCTTTTTTTACACACTCTCACATCTTTTGATTGCCCATCATTATCAACATATTATATACAAAGTTATATATATTTCATCGTTTATGTATCACATTTACCATCTCTGTCGACCAGTTCCTACCATGTTTTCCATTACTCACTGTCCTCTACAGTATGTCAAATCAAGGAATCTTTGTGCAATGAAAAACAGTTATTGCTCCAATACTCTATGCGGTCTAATGAATCAAAGTACTTGGGATGCCATATTGTTTGCTGGCAAATTTATTAGATATAAAAAGAGAGAATATATGTAGAGGAAATAAATATTGTATGGTTGAAATAATACATGATTTATAAATAATATGTATGAAGAATGTTTAATGAAGAGAATGCGGTTGAATGCTTTGTATATAAAAATGCAGAGAAATAAATATAGAAAAAAAGAAAAAGAAAAAAAGGATCTTGTTTCATCTTGGATGATTATCATTTTTGGGAGGGGAGGGGAGAGAGTTGATAAGGGAATCTTTTTGTAATAGATTTGTAGTAGATGCCGTATTGGGGGTTTTTTTTAAGAATGATGTGCAGCAAGGTATTCCTTGATACTATAAACGTAGAAAAATCAAGGATGAATCAATCATATATCCAAAAAACAAGAATATTCATTAGTTTGATATTTACCTCGGTGCAACGCTTCTAGTTTTTAATAAGGTTTCTTTCCATTCTTGTTCCGGATCTGATAAAAATGTAATAGCACCACCTCCTCCAACAGACACTTCCACTACAGTAAAAAAAAATTGGTGAGTACTATAAAAAATTACATACACTGAGAGAGATGGCAAAACTTACGTCCTTCTTGGGTTGGATCATCAGTAACAACAGCTGTACGAATGACTACATTGAAATCTGCACTACCATTCAATGAGAAATAACCAAGACATCCAGAATAAACACCACGAGGCCGATGTTGTTCAAGTTGATCCAATAACTGAACAGAACGAAGTTTAGGTGCACCTGTCATGGATCCAGGGGGAAAACATTTTCGAATGGTTTCTACACTATTGACATGAGGTAAAAGGGAACCTCGTACGGTAGATACAAGATGGTGGACTTTTTGATATGTTTCCACATGCATCAATTTGGGAACACGCACAGTACTAGGATGACATACTTGAGCAAGATCATTTCGGATTAAATCAACAATCTATAATCAATGTCATATATAAATATATACAAAATCAATATTTTTTTTAATAAAGTAATCCAATAAAAAAAATTAGATCTATCCTCTTATATATGCTTACCATAAGATTTTCTGCACGTTCTTTCACATCTTGCCATAAATCTTGCTTACGTTGTTCATCTTGATCTACCCAACAGCTACCATCACATGAAGTCTCATTCTCTTCACATATACAGGTCAATACACGGCCAATGGTTCCTTTGATAGGTTTCATTTCTGCCACACCTGTGGTGGAAACACTCAGGAATCGTTCAGGACTTGAACTCAAAAGAGTCATACCACATGATGGAAATTGCAACAAGGCAGAATAAGGTGCCGGATTATTCTTGCGTAAATAATGTGTATAAAGATGTATTAAATCCGTGTGTTTTTCCAATTGATGGTCACATCTAAATCGTGTCGTTAAACAGAGTTCATACGATTCCCCTTCACCAATTTCAAGAATACATTGATCAATGGCATGAACGTATTTTTCATGTTGCATATCAGGTGTCAATAATGAAAGATTATTTTCATCCCCCCTCTTGCCTTGAGTCGCTGTTGTCATCGGAATGTCCATTGTCGTTGTGGATATCTTAGCAACCAATATTGTCGCCTGATCTAACCAATCTTGGGCTTGTTGTTCCGTATCAAAACCAATATCTTCATTAGGATAGTGTTGATCATTGGGATGATGAGTCGTTTTCACTAAACAACACGCTTCCACTGTTTGCGTCAAATGATCAAATCGCCAAAATCGATCGACAAATTGAAATCCAGCATCTGGTTCTCGCATACATCGAAGACAAGGATCGTTCGATTCTCCACGATGTTGACATTGTTGTTCTATTGGTGTCACATATCCTGCCATACTTTCTCGTTTCATTTCATAACCAAAGTAACCAATTAATCCACCCTCAAATCCTTCTTTTTTATCATCGTCGCCATGCTTTGGTTCCTTCTCGAGTTGGCATTGGGATAATAAGTTGGAAATATAGGTGAAATAATCTTCTTGTTTATCTGAATGTAAATGAACATACCATTCATTGCCATTTCGATTTTGAAATCGGATCGATCGATGAAGGGTGGAATAGATCATGGTGAATGCTGGATCAATCGACAAGATGGACATTTTGGAATAATTGGATTCTTTCTATATCGCAGAGTTGATTTTTTTAGTTTCAATTCTTTACTCCAAAAATAAGAATGTCCATAGGACTTACCCGACTACTATCAAGCCAGCTCACAGTTGGATTTGTCTCCTTCAATTGTTCAATGATAGATTCTGCATCGATCCATCCTGGCATTTTTCGTGATACGAACCGATACGTTGCCGTACTGTTACTGTTGTTATATCCATTCACATGACCAGAAAGAGTGGTTAAATTGCATGATAAAGCACTGACTGCAGGGTCCAGTGGAGAATCAAATGAAATAATTGTCGCTTGTTGTTTATGTTGGTGATACCATATTAAGGTTTCAATGGCGAAATTACGCATCATACGCATCCCGTGTTCCGTAGAGACTGATTCAGGATGAAATTGAACGCCCCATAAAGGTAATGAACAATGTTGAAAACCCATCACCGTGATCAATGTATTTTCTTCCTTCGTTTTTCTATTCATCTGAAGAGGTGGTTTTTGTAAGAAATGGTGGAGATCGTCGGCGTCTTCTGGCTGTGGCTGTTCAACGTAACAACCATCTGCCAAATATTTAGATGTTCGTAACGCTTCCACATCGTCATCATTTTCGTAACAATAAGCTGTAATCTTCAATGATTCTGGTAATGCTAGTAAGAAATAAAACAGGACATATCAATAAATACTTTTTTTTTGCTCGATAAACAATATATATATATGCATATATTATAATATAAACATACATGCTTGATCCACGACTAAAGAATGGTAACGCACAGCCCAAAAGGGAGCATCGCATCCTTCAAAGATTGAATTTTCATGTTCTTGAACATGAATTTGAGACATTCGACCATGCATAATACGAGGTGCATAGGTGACTTTGGCACCTAATATATGAGCAATGCCTTGATGGCCTAAACAAATACCAAAGATAGGACGATGGTACTGACTTTGTGTAGGATCCAGTTGTGCTTCAAGAAGCGGAGTACATATTCCAAAATCCTAATTCCAATATATATGCGTTCTTTTTTTTTTAAAACGGAATCGAGCGTGGTAAAAAAAAAAAAAAAAAAAAAGGTCGGATAGATGATCTATCTAGAGGGCTTCAGAAACTAATCCCCAAGAAAACCCCTCGAGTAAATCTCCAAAATTCCAAGCTCCCAAGTTCAGAGATGAGTGTTTTGTTGCGGGGATTTGGTTAGGGGTTTTCCTGGGGATTAGTTTCTTTAAGTCTCCTTCTATAATTTCTCTAACTCATATACCAATTTAATTAAATAGAAAGAGACTTACTGAACTACGTTCAGGTCGTCCTGGTCCTGGTGATATAATGATGTTATGAAAATGAGGTAAAATATCTTGTTTAAATTTGGACCTATATATAGACATATAGAGTATGTGTGTGTGTGTGTGAGATTATTTTTGTTGTTGTTGTTAAGGTTGAAATAAAAGTGCCTTGGTTGTTAGTTTATAAATTTTAGTATAAAAAAGAAGTAAAAAGTATGTACCAAGTAAATTGATCATTACGAATGACTACCACATTGGTTTGGTTATTACATAGTTGTAATAAATTAAAGGTATAAGAATCGTAATTGTCAATAATAAGTGTTTTTAAACCGGACAGATCCGGATCCTTTGTTAACATGGTCTGTTTTAGCATGTCAAAAAAAACAAAGATATTATCGAAGTTCTATTTTTTTTTTCTTTTGGGTCGGTATAAAAATGGAAAAATATGCGCAGTTGAATATTCTCCCGGTTCTCTATGATTTATTTTTTTAAGAGTCCTACGTAGTAGATGGAGAAGGCGTTCATAGTACTTATTGAACAAGCAGTAGGTAAAATGGATGGGCTACACTATCAATGACCCCTTTAATATAAGGAATTTTTTTATCTATTATGCAAGCAAATGATAAAATGAAATTAATTTAAAGCTGCTTTATTCATGTAACAAACAAAAAAGAAACAGTGAAGAAGTCGTTTCAATTGAATATACTATAGAACAAAGAAAATAAATAACCTTTCTCCATATAAACAAAACCCAATTCTTTTTGTAATTATTATCGTTATTATAGTAGTAGTATTATTCTTTTGATCAATATCCGTGATCGAAAAAAAGTACCTAGAAAAAAAAAGCATTCCCTTTATTTGGACGTATGGCACTCATCATGCAAGAAGTCATTCTGTTATGCTTTCTTATGTTTGAGCAATTATGCACTCCTACGTACTTTTTGATCCTACATGAAAGTGTTTATCTTACTCTAATTATTTTTTATCAAAGATTGGGTATACTTTTATATTATAAAAAGATGAACTATTCACTATCAACGCCAATAAATGCATATGCATACACTACTGAAGGTTATCTTTACATAGGATTTACGTATAAATGTAACTCATCCACATATATAATAAGTATAAACCATTTTAGTTTCTATAAAAAAAATGACTATATGGGCCATCGAATAAATATACAAAGTTTGAAATGATTGGAATATATAGCAATACAGCCAATCGTCCTTAGTAATTTCATATCTAAATTCCTATTTTTTTTTGTGAAAATAAGTGTCTCTTAGTATTATATTTGTTTATCTCCTTGGACCAAAATATTGTAAACAAATATGAAATTAACAGGGAATTCATCACGGTAATAAAAAAAAGTTTAAAAATAACACACTGTTCATATATTAATATATATGAATCTCGCAACTTTTTATTAATTAAAATTACTGTACGTAGCTACGTAAAAAAAAAAGCGATGTTTATCTATGTTTAGTATATAGACCCATATATGCAACACAGGAATACAACTTCCTTTGTTTTTGATGATGATAAACCGGCACCCACGGAAGTCTTAGAACAAACAACTATAATATGCGAGTAACACACTACATGTGTTACTGTTCTACCTCTGCAATAATCCCCCCTTTTTTTATATCTCTATCCCAAGTACGAACAATTACATTAATAATACTAGTCACCCTATAATCATGCATAGCTTTCTCCTCTACAAGAGATTTTTTCAGTTATTGTCACACAACCCGTATAGTTTTTTGTATATCTAAATCATTGAACCGAAAGGACGCGACAAAATATTTAGAGGTACAGGTCAAATAGTCTTTCACAGTAATAAAATATAAGCTTTAAACTATACAACTTCCTTTCCGCACACTATATAAAAGAAGGCATGAATATGTGTAATTTGAAGTAAGTATTTTACTACTACATAGATATTTTAAATATTACGTACGCACATAAGTCTAAAGTATAATTAAACTTTGGGTATATATCTACGCCATAAAATTGACAAGCGGGTTACTTTATTATTAATAATAATAATAATTAGTAAAGTTCTAAACCTTTCATTTTTTTGACGATCATGAGTGTCCTCTCCATTTAAAGGAGGCGTAGTTATTGACGATGTTTATGAACCTTATGTAAGCATTTTATGCATAAGGATTCACCAAACAAAAGGGTTGATAATTTACCCAAATAATAAACAGATTAAGGTTTTGGTACAACTAACATATCTAGGGGATTAGACCCAGATAATGTTGGAATCCATAATCCTAGTCAAAAACTAGGTACCAAACTCGTACCCTATTAAGGAGATGTCGATGTTTTTATGTTTCCGATACAAACAACGGCGGTATAAGATTTTTATGGTGCGCAGACAATATCCAAGCTTCATCCAAAGATATGCAGTTGTACCAAAAGGGAAAAAAAGATGATGATGGGTAATACAAATAATAAAGAGAGTGATAGGATGAATAATGATAACATGAAGATGTAATAGTGTGTGTGTGTGTGTGTGTGTGTGTGTGTGTTTTGAAATGAATTCCCCTTCCCCCTTCCTCCATAATAAAATGACCTTGTTAGTGGTTCACTTCTTGTTGGCTACACACATGTTTATAAATAAGCAAAGGATTATATATTAGAATCATCTTTGGAAGAAATATATAAACTTGGTAAAAAAAAAGGAAAAGATCCGCTTACCAATAACATTTGTGAATCTTTGTTTTTTTTTTCTTATAATCGATGATGACCTTTTTTGTGTCCAACTTCTATATAATAAGCTTATTGTTGTATTAATGTCTTGATCATATCAAATCACTTGCTCAAATCAAAAAAAAGAAGTAAAAGAGATACTATACCTGATCCGTATGAGCCACGGTGGGAAGACAATCTTATTCCAAAGGGAAAGCATGAAATATATATGACAAGAGAAAGACATCCTAGCAAATAAACATCGATGTGCAGTAAAAGAATACATATGTGAGTACACACCAATAACTTCCAGTAGAAACAAAACAACACACTTTGTTCCCAATTCCTCCAGTACACGACATAAAGGATATCTTACCATAATAGCCATAGGTCCAAAATAGAAAGCAAGAGAGATTCGATCGATAAACAATTGATATACAAACAGGATGACAAACACTATTAAATACTCATGAAAAAAGAGAGACACAAAAAGAATAATATGGTTATCATCATCATTTCAAAACACATTCCCTTCACTCTCACAAATCATGTACCTTTATTATAAACCAGGAGAGAATCATCAATACCACCATGAAAGAATGATATGATGCAGACAAAACTGAGACCACTCTATATTATATATATACGTATACTAATAAAGATGGGAGTATATAAACCAAATGACATAATAAAAAAATCCGACACACCACCCGTAATTCTCTTTTTTTTATACCTAAACCTATGTTTCAAAAGTTAAAATACGGCCACAAATTTTGACAATCACCATCGACGAGAGGAAAGAACTATGTTCTTGTGGGCCCTAACATCACCAATAATAATAGTAGTAAAAGCAAATAAGAATAATGAACTGACAACAGCAACGGACATCTTGAAAGAAAGAAAAAGGAGTAGTTTTTTTTTTTGATCTGGAAAGTAAAGATGTTGACCATGGTGGTTGTTAAAGAGACAAACATGCTTGATAGACTTGACACACACCACTGTCAACAATAGGAGTTGGATGAGGACCTGGGATAAAGCGTATCATGATGGATGGGTGATTTGAATCTGTGGATGTATTTCTTGTTCCATGATAGAACATCTTGAACAATATATAATAATTAGGGGCCAAATGAATATGACTTTTGACACATGCATAAATAAAGAAGAGGAACCTTGAATCAAGAACAATAGAAGGATGACCAGATGAAAAAAAAAACCATGGAAAAGATTCAGCTGATGATGAAACAGATGACATGACAATACACAGTACGAAGCAAAGAATGGATAATATAATATGGCAGTATGGATAATCTATGGACACTACGTCATGAAAAAGAGTTGTATATGGATGATACGAGGACGTGTCAAAGCATGGACCAGGTCAATCAATATAAAGGCTGTCGAGCAACAAAGATAAACCACAATTTGAGAGACCAAACATGGATTACCAATGGATATAGACAACATAGCATGATATCAAAGAGCTTGGGTGGTCAAAGAAGATGGATGATGGACAACAACTTGGATGGAAAAAAATACGTAGTAAGTATTATCAGAGGGTGAAGATACGACACAATAAAAACACGACACGAAAAAAAACACAGTAAGCAAAAGAAAAATAAAATTAAATGGATGATCATACCCAATGTGGATGAAAAAAGAACAAGAGGACTCCCACAGCATAGATAATCAAAGTAGACTGGTGTCACAGCAAAGAAAAAAGCCACAAATACCACAAGTAGATGAATGACACGGTGCTATATAACATCAAAAAGAAAGTAAAGAGTATGGATACATCAGAGGATGAACTCCCACAACATGGATGATCAAAAAGATGTGTATCAGGAAATGAAAAAGAGTTACCTTAACAAGTGTCACAAGAAGATGATGGATAGTACGAGCAGGAACCAAAGTACTTATGATGGAAGCTTCATCAACAGGACCAGAACTAGAGTGACACGGGGAACTTGAGCACAAGGACCAAAACCAGAGAGCCATGGATGGATGGAGAAGACCTTCTTGCTTGTTGGCTGATTAGATGAATGTAGAGAATGATAAAAAAAAATGAAGTAGAAGAAGATAGAGTGATGATTTTTTTTCTTTGACCCTTTTTATATTGTTTTCGTTGAGGAGAGGAGTCGTGGGATCTGTTTTTATTTTTATTTTTTTGACATCAAGAAAAAATACAACTAAATATTTTGAATCACTGATAAAAGTATCAATTTTTATCGAAATTAGACGAAATGAGTCTTATTTTAAAGCCAAGAACCTACTCTTTCTTTTGATATTTTTTTTCGTTCTGATTGTATATAATTGTATTTGATGATATTGTCATAAAGTAATAAAATGTTTTTTTTTGACACGAAAAAATGATTATTTGACCGCATTATGATTACCACAGGTGGAAATTTAATAGCAATTGGTGGATATCTTTCATTAAAAGAGTCATATTACACATTTTTTTGGAATGACTCACTTTTTTTTTTATAAGAGAGTATACAGAATAGAACGTTCTGAATATATTGCATAATCAAATGTGTTTTTTCATGTGTTCAAAGTTCGACAGGAGGCGCGGGGAAAAAAAGTGATTTATATCATAATGATGGAAAAGATGGTTTTTTTTAAAAAAATAAAGCATTGCACACAATCGAGTCAATTGGTATGTGGACTTATTAGACAATGATGAATAAAATTTATATGATTAGAATGAGAAGAAGATGGACTTTCTGCTGATATATATTTATTATTATTATTGTTTGCAATAAGTGAGTGTTTTCGTTGATTAAAAGAACGCATTATTTTTATATTTTTTTTTTTGAAAAATTCACACTGATGGATTCATCGTTGTCAGAAAATTAAAAAAGAAATGATGAAAAGAAATGTATATCAAGTGAGCAATTGCGTGCTCTGTTCTCATTTTCATTGGATTAGCAATAATGAAGAAAGACTTGGCAAAAGAAGTCTTATTTAGTGGAGTATGGAATCTAGTGGAAAAATTTATCATATCATTAGACCAGAAAAGCTATTGTTTATTATAGAGTGTTGTCAAGATCTATCATATTCGAATGGATCATACGCATTATGATTATTTTCCGCTAATGTAGATACCGTGAGAAAGAAAAAACATCTCTAATATTCGGGTCCTTTTTTTCCTATTTCTATGATGTAATGATACCATCATTATATAATTACAAGGAAGATCAATCAAACAAGAAACCTAAGCTTTACATGGTAAAACATGTTGAGGCATGATATGAGGAATACGTATATCATATGGAGCATGAGGTCTAAAATAGATCAACTTTATCTTGTATATAGCAGAAATAAATTTAAATGTCTGTCATTCACACCACTATTATGCTTTTATATCAATGTTGTTCCAAAAAGGAAATTGCTATGTATTTTTGTATTTTGCCGCATCATTTTTGATAAAGTCCGACATATTATTTTGTTGAAGATCCTGAATGTTTATACAGATATTATTCTTATTTAGAGCAGAGAACTGGAGTTGCTTTTATCGAGAAGTGTAGCATCCTCTGAAGGAGTGATGCAATACTTTATATTCCCTAATTCTTCAATTTCAAATAGTATCTTACTTCAAACCCTATCTTTTCTATTCAATAATTTTTATTATAAAGATATTCACACTAGATCAATTGAATTGCGGAATGAAAAATTGATAGATTGATATCCCAAGTAAAAAAATATGTATTGGTCTATTTGAAAAGACTTGCACAACCATATTATTATGATATACTTTCTGTCAAACAAAAGAAAGAAAAAAAATGCTTTGCCACTTGAAACAAAAGTTTTTACGCCACTTAAAATAGTACAAAGCAATGGTTACATGTACATACACACCCATAGTAACAGGGCACAATCATCATTCTCATGTTCCTTTTTTTTACGCAGCATAGATTGCTTACACTACAAAATCGAGGTTTTTTATTGGCTCCACTATATCGAGATATCATTTAGCGAAAAATCCCCTGAGCGTTATAGGGCCGCCAAGGGTTTTGCCTAGTCATTAATTCCCAATTCCTTCTTCCCTTATGCCAACCTATGGATCATCCCAACCCATTCCCCCACGAAAAAAAAAATAGACAATGGATAATAGTAAGAAAAAATGAGAAAAAAAAACTTATAATAATAGATAAAAAACAGAATTAGTCCTACATAAAAAAAATATACTAAAAAAAAATTGATCCAAACAAACTCTCTCTGAAATAAAAAAGAAGAAAAAAAAATATAACAAATAGAGGTAATAAAAAAATACACAATCACAAAATATAAAAAAATCACAAATATAAAATCTTGTTTTTTGTTTTTGTGTAAAGTAAAGCTTAAATGGAATAAAGGGAGAGAGAAGCAAGAATAAGCAAAGTTATTTTTTTTGGGAGTGTAATTTCAACTACTTTCCATAAAGGAAGAAGATGAGAAAAAGCGAGCAAGAAGAGAAGATGAAAAGTTTGATCATGTTGTTGTTGATTATGAGAGAGAAAAGTTAGGAGTGGTCATGGTTTTTGGTGATAAGGTGAAGAAAAAGGGTTGTGAGTGTGTGTGTGTGTGTATAAATGTTTTGATATGATAGGCAAGGCCATTAGACATTAGCAGGTTCATAAGACCAGATTCTTGCACGATTATCACCAGAACCGGTAGCAAACAAAGGTCGTCTACCTGGGCTCGTTGCCACAGAAATAACTATTGAATGATCATCATTTAGTTTCACTGATTCCTTTTCATATTCTCATCACATTTCCAATATAAATATCCAAAATAAAAAGAATATTACCTGAGTTTTTGTGTCCTTGTAACATAAATTGTGTTTGTCCAGTATAAGGATCCCAGAATTGAACACCACGATCCTTTGAACCAGAAACAATCCAATTACCATCTGGCGTAGTAGCCACCGACAAGACAAAATCTTTATGACCCGTAAACACTTGCTTGCATGGATTCTTTCCACGTTCATTACTATACATATTGGTAGCCAATTGCCACATACGCAATGTCTTGTCCAAACTACCGCTCACCAAGGTTTTACCATCGGGCATAAAGGCAACAGAATACACACTGTCTTTATGTCCTTCCAATCGTTCAAGCACCTGGCCTGTTTGTGCATCCCATACACGTACGACTTTATCCAAACTACCAGCTGCCACCAATCGACTGTCGGGTGAAATCGCCACACTTGTCACACCAGGGTCCTTTTGATCCAATTCTTGAATAGGTAGTACGTGAATACAACGACTTTCGTTCCAATCCCATATCCGTGCAGTGCGATCGCCAGAGCCTGATACTAAGAAACTACCGTCACGACTGAATTCCAATGAATAAATGTCTTGATCGTGACCTTGAAGGACACGACGAATACGTTTCTTTTGAATATCCCAAATCTATTATATCATTGTTACAATTTTTAGTTTTTTTTTTTTTTTTTTTTGATGCAAAGATGAAACCAATTTTCCTTTCCTCTTTTCTATAAAGAAAATCAATTCCAAACTACTTACACGAATTTGTTTATCTTCTGCGCCAGTTGCTAAATGTTTTCCGTCAGGATTAAAGCTGACGGATCGAATATACAAATCACCTTCTCTGCCTGCATTTTCATCTTGTAATACACTAATGATATTTATAAATGTGTTTGAATATTTTCTATATCTCATTTTTTATATAAAATAAAAAATTAACTTACGCGATACGTGTAGCAGAATAAGTATCATAGATATAGGTAGCTTGATTACAACCAGCAGCAAGGTAACGACCATCATTACTAAACTTGACACAGCAAACAACGCTTCCATGATCAAATGTATGTACCAATTCAACTTTTAAACGACGCGGCACCTTTGGATTAAATCTATAATAACACATATATTAATAAATAAACATAATATTTCATATATATATTCTCTTTCCAACAATAGTGATCATTAAACTTACAAGGCAAACCAATCTTGACCTTCCACTTTCATATTTGGTGGGACAGCTTCTGGGTCCATATCAGCATATCCACTACTCATCATATTAGGAGTGCCACTTGCACCACCACCTAGAGGTCCAGCTCCGGGCGGCTTGGAAGGATTAGCTCCCGGACCACCGCGTCCAGAAGAGACCATTTGATCTAATGTTTAGATAAGGTTATAAGATATTAAAAAAAGACGCGTTCTCTATTTATTTATTTATTTTATCTAGGTATATTTACTTTGTGGAGGTGGAGGTGTACTTGTAGGATGTGGAGCACCGCCATTAAGATAAGGAGGACCTCCACTTGCCATAGGTGGAGGAGGACCTCCATGAGCACCTGAAGGTGGAGGCGGAGGGCCACTTGGGTAACTTGGATGATGTACAGGCTGATTTGATTCCATCATGGCTGGAGGTGGAGGTTGTGCATAACCACTTGGACCACCTAATTCATTATTATTGAAGGTGCTTTCTCATCAATAAACGCGTTCTTTTTTTTATTATTGTTATTCATTCTCTCATTTATTAGTTATAAAAATATTTACCACTATAACCACTTGCTACAGGAGGACCTCCATGTTGAGAATGTTGTACCTAGATAATGGATGATTTAGATTTCCAATTGTCTCCTTCTTAACAGAATAAATTAATCCATCTCTTTTATTTTTTTTAATTACCTGTTCCAATTGTTGACGAAGACGTGCAATTTCTTCTTCATATCTATTATAAAAATATAGATGAATCAAAAACTTATTTTAAATAAACCTTATATTTTCTGAAAATAATGTATATGTAAAAGGTGGAAAAAACACATACTGTTTCTTAATAATTTGTTGCATCCTTTCCATTTCCATAAGGTTTTGTTGAAATAAATTCATTTCTTGTATTTGACTATTCACTATTAATGTTTGTTTTAGTATTTGACGTGATTATAATTTTTTTTTAAGTAATGGGGGGGAAAGGTAAAATCCCAATTAGCCAGGTTTTCCCACCCTAAGCCAATGACTAAACACCATCATGTGTGTATGTGTTCTTCCCCCCCTCCGTATTTTTTTTTATCAATGGAATAGTTACTTTTATGTTCAAATTCGTCTCGTTGGCTTTTACACATTATAGCTTCCTGTGTCAATTGATCAAATTCCGCTCTGACTGCATCAAGCAATTCAATGAGACGGTTTTGGGTAGGAGGGACCATGGGACGATGGTTGTAAACAGACATTATATCTGTTATATATATTTATATTTAATCGTAGTATTCGAGTTTGTTGTTGGATTGGTTTGTTTGGTGGATTGTTTTTGGTGAATGAGAGAGAAAGTGGATGAATTTAGTTAATTGAAGAATAGGAAGAAAAAGGAAAAGAAGAAAAAAAAAATAAATAAAAAACCTTACACTTTTTTTGAGTTTAAAACCAAACGGTCGGCAGTTGAGCAAAAAAAAAAAAAAAAGAGTATATATAAAAAAGGGGTGTTATATAAAAAGAAGTAGGTGGTTAATGGAGTGTGTTGTAAAGATGATTGATGGATGAAGTATTTTGATGGAGGACGATGAATTGTTTCAATTGAGAAAAAAGGAAAAAAAAATATTTTTTTGTAGACCGTTTGTATGAATATATCTCTTTGAGTGTGTGTTTTTCCAGTATTACACTGAGTAGGAAAAAGAAAAAAAGAAAAAGAAAGTTATAAAAAAAAGATTGCGTGTGTACGTCACAAGTAAGCAGCACTACACTACACAACAGCTGGACAGAAAACTGATATTTTTTGGGGGGGGATTAATACGTGCAGGTAATAATAATCAACCTCCCCCCAAAAAAATAGGAAATAGAAAGAAAAAGAACCCTTTTTTTTTTCTTTGGATTCAAAATTCTAAATAACCTCCCCCAATTTAAATGGTAAAAAAGATTTTCCACGTCTAATAATAATACCTTCTTTTTTTCTCACTGGTTTTTTTTCCTTCCACACCCCCCAAACAAACACAAACTGATTGATTGATTTTTTTTAAGGTTTTACGCGTGGTTGTACTACTCAAAACAACTTTTTGTTGGTGTAACTTTTATATACATATAAATATATATATATATATATGTCAATAGGAAGATATTCCTCCATCCCCCCCGATTCGTTGCTATGAAACAATCAAGCTGTGCACCTGAGCGGAATTTTAAAATAATATTGGGTTTGTCGCCAATGCATCTCTATCTTGTACAAAAGCAGTGGCTGGGTGCAGATCATAGTATCCTCACACCATATTTAATGGACCATTGATTGTATATAACCATCCGCTCTCATGAGTTCAATAGATATGTTGCTGAAAATAACTTTTATGATACCACACATTATATATGGAAGGTTGTATATCTGTGTGATATATCTAGAAATAATCATTATGTTTATTAATATTAGCAATAAACCTTTATCAATTCTCACAAGACTTATTCTGTCTCTTTTCTACTTGTTTTTTAATCAATCTCACTCTCTATTTCTTATCCATACCACACTAACTCCCATGAGAATTTTTTTATATTCAACAACACTTGCATTTAGTAGTGATTTTAAAATGTCTCTAATTAATCTATATACCGAACTCATTTATAAAAATATTACATACATGTGCTTAATAAACTAGTGGTACTGCCATCATTTGCCCTTCAAAGATAACATATGACTCTACTTTATACTATGATATAATTCTACTGGTGCTTTAGCTGACTTTACAAAAAACATGTAACACTTATGAAAACCACTATACAGAGATTGTGAGATGATTGTTCAAGTTATAGTGACAAAAAAAAAGAGATTGTTATCCCATATAATAAAAAGAAATAGCTTTATATATTTTGGTCAATGGGGAGTAAAAATTTCATGGAATGATATTGGTTTTCGTATGCAGGCTGTGGTGTTATCATTCAGCAGTATATGTCTTCCTGATGAAAAATGGACAAAATTGAAGAGAATGTTGAAGGTCAATTCGGAAAAGTAGTAGCAGATTGTTACCGCAAGTGCTCTACTGAAAAAAACAAAAAAAAGGCAGAGAACATGAAAACATATATTGAGTATCAGTAATGATGATCATAAATGGTGTATTGGATTAGTACCAATATATAATATGATAACCCACTATTTTTTTTATCCACTCCTAAAAAAATACGTATATGATAGTATCTAGTAAACGTAATATCTCGAAAAACATGGCTTTTGAAGAAGGAGCAGCACTAATACGTAGCAGGAGAGGATAAATCGTTTGTTTCTTTTTCTTGAGAATCTCGAGAATAGAATTCGGAAACATATTTAAAAGCTGTATTATAATCTGGCATGAATGTATCATTTTTGAGTATACGTTCAGCAGGAACAAACTCACCTAATGCTGTTGTTCTGTTCTATAGTTGTTATGATAGTAAAGGTGAGTGCATATTGCTTATATTACGTATGCAATGAAAAATTTCCTCTCTCAATTTTTTTTTTATTTTGTCCTTCGACATCCTCATCTACCCATGAAACTCGACCGCCACCATCATTTACCTTTGTATGCTCATGTGCCTTATTACTTTTTTATTTGCTTTACTCAAACAAATGGTAATAACAGTTCACAAGGGTTGATATATAACTTGTACATTTCAAGTTTGGATCGCATATATCCATCCACAAAAGAATCATAAGTGACGCCGCCAATAGCAGGTTGAATAGCCACAAGTCCAATATGAACACGTTCATATGATCCTCCACCTCCTCGTTTTTCTTCAACAATACATAACAAATAATTGTATGATAAAGAGAATGATTCACTCGCCGTATTCTCATCCAAATTCAATAATTCAGGAGCCTCCAAAAATCCCAAATTTATATCCAGCTTCAATAGCTAATAAAACACCCATGATTATATTCTTTTGATTCAAGCACTTGAAGTCCTTGTTTCATTTGTCCAAAACGTGCTACGAATTCAGTATGACATTTTTCTTCGACAGGATCGTGTTCATGATTGGATTCCACAGAATGAAGATCTTGAGTACTATTAAATCCTTATTGTTTTTTCCAGTTGAGCGGGTGATCGTGGTTCTTTGTTGATTGTAGAAGAGATGTGGTACTACAGGTGCAGGAAAAGGTACACGCCATTGTCGTTATGCTACTGTTATAGTTGGTAGTGGATTCATCAATATTATGATTCAATCATGTATTCATGATACAGATGCTGCTGTTGGTACTGGTGGTGGCAATGAAAAAAAAAAAAGAGAATTTGACTTTGCAGTGATTCTATAATAATCCGTCGCCCATTCAGCTATTTTTTAGTAACCCTCTATATATATATATACATGCATTTTTAATATAAAGTTATCGCCCTCTTTTGGCTAATTAACTTGTTGAAAAAAAGGAGCTTGTCAACTGCCGATTTTTATTTACTATACAAATAAAGTAAAAAAATAGAGAGCCTAACACCCATGGCATTAGGATGTGTAACAATCAGTATTGTCTCCACTTTAAACTCAGTAACATTATATGAAACAACCCCTTAACCTTCCTAATTCAGAAACTTGCATAAGAATATCATTAAAAAAATACGCTGATCGTACTCAGCTCTTCTTTACCTTTCGAATGACACTAAAAACAAGCCCTTTCGTCAAGAACTCTTTGCAAGTGAAAAATAAACAAAAAACAAAGGAAATTTCCAACTATAGAAATTTCAAAACAAACCCACAACTTACAAAAAATTCGAAAATGACTAGGATAAATAGTTTGCGAACATCTTCTACTAAAAGTGACAAGAATTCCGGTTCCTCTGTCATATTATAAAAATCAAACTTAATATGCCAATCACTATACACAGGGGGTGGTCTTGGGTGGTCTTGAGTTAGTCTTGAGTTGATCCTAAGTTGTTCTTGAGTTGGTGTGGTGTGGGTTATGGGAAATGTGTATTCCGCCTGTGACCGAGGTGATATGGCATATACCTTCTTTTTATATATGTATTCATTGACATGTATATAGTTCATTTATTTATAATAATGAAATTTATTTTCTTGTATAAAAAAAAAGTCAATCGTTGTTCTTTATTGTTGGTGTTTTTTTTATGAGTGCATGTGTTTACTCTTTCAACTAGAATGTTTATTTTATAGTTTATGGATCTAACTATATACTCCAGCAGCTTGACGTTAAATGTTGGTTCTTTATTATTGCTAATACGTTTGAAGTTACAAGTAGATAATATATTTTATATTTTATGGATCAAACTATACAATCGAATATGTTCATTGATTTAAAAAAAAGTCAATCGTTCGTTTTCTGTTACGCGTTGTTTATACAAGTAGCGTCATTATTTATAAAGAGGAAAAACAATACTTAAGGCTAACACGATGCAATTAAGGTTTGGCTATATATATGCAACAAAACAGGATCCTTTTTTCCCCATATACACACTTGTTCCTTGTCATTTTTCCCTCGTGGACATAAATAGATAATCCTTCTCTCTTTTAGCATGCACACAACCATTTCCTTTGAATGTATTCCCAATCGTTCGATCAGATCCATTATATGCAACAATCATCACCATTGTTGTTATGTTGATGACTTCCACTCGTCTCATTATTAAAACAGCAATAACATATGGTACTTTCTCTCTCTATTTTTTAATTACACTTGACACACTCGATTCAAAATAAAAAATTGGTCATTTGAATCTTTCACTTTTGTCAGCGAACACCTGGATGCGTCTCTACGCTCTTATTATCTAAGAAAGTTCATACGACGGTGCACTTTACACGTATGGTTTTCCCCCAAAAAAGGCTTGGACTATATTGTTTGTCAATTGATTCTATTCTATAGTACCATAGTAATATATAACATTTTTTGGACCCCATGGAAAATGGCTTATCCTTTTTTTTCTATCCTTGTAGACTATAACGTATCGCTTTCTTTGACCTTTAGTGTATAAGCAAATAACAGTAACACCTTTCAGCCTCTATCCAGTAAATTATACTGTTCATCATTCAACATCCGGTATAGTAATTTTGAAAGTTACAAGTGGATAAAGACGTCATCATCACTTGGATCATAATTATGGATTGTTATAATCAGATGCAAAGTGATATATTTCTTTTTGTGTGGGAGCTGGAAAAGTATTACCACATCGATTTACAAGTAGGAAACTGGATTGGATTGATAGAATGAAAATTTACAAGGAATTGATTTCGTTACCATGACGATCATACTGATAATATTTACTGTTATGTAAATACACTTTTTCGATCATCAATAGGGTGATATATATATATATTATGTGAAAAAATTTGCCACTCGAAACACGTGATGTATTATGTTCATCAATTATTTTCCTTTCTCATGTCTATTTGGTTAGGTACGATGATTATGTTTTGTTTAATTTTGAAAAAAAAATGATGAACCCAACAGAATAGAGGTGGTGATGGAAGTAGATGTGTATTACCATGGCAATTTTTTTTTAGTATTATCATTCAAGGGTTGTTTTACTATCCATCTGAATGGAAATTTAGATAAAGAAGAAGAGCAATATGGTAAATGTGAATTTGGATAATAACCTGTTGGCGATTCAGCGATTATTCACATCAAAAGTATTAGATTTCTTTTTTCCTTTTTTTACGGTATAAAAACAAACTCTCGATGAAACTTTTTAGTTTTTTTTTTTTTTTAATGTGAGATAGGATTGATACTTTGGAAGAGATGAAGGTAGTAGTGGAGTATGGACTTTATATATGCGATGCATTAGCGGAATTTGCTACTAGTGTCGTCATTATTCATGCCGCTGGAAATAATGTTACACGAATTGAAAATAGGGAAAAAATGGCGGGCATACGGTGGTTAGGGTTTTCTCGTCCAATAACATTTTGATATAGTGGGGTCAATCAAAAAGCTCCATTACATTACTTTAGTCGTAGTACTGTTAGACTGTCACACTAAATCAATATCTCAGAATAAATAAACGGCTGATCCATACCCAAATATAATAAGAGGACAGAGATATAGCGACTACAACAGCGGAGATACAACGATGACAATAAAAGATAAAGACTGATAGCGAGCGATACAAAACAATAAGATGAGTTAAATAACTATATGGACATTATTTCCATTAATAAACTATAAATTATCCTTAATCCAAATAGACTTCTTGTTCCTTCACATACTCGAGTTATGATAAGGACGAAACCAGCGATGAACTAGATTAATAAGATCAAAAATTTATATGATGAGAAAAGAAGAGAAGAGAGGCGATGCTGTATTACGTATGGTGTTAAATGCGTAAATATCAATGCTCATCCAAAATAGGAGAATCTTGACTGAATATAAAATAGAATAAAACTACGTTATTACAATTTCCCTATTGCTACAGTAGGAATATATACTTGTTTCAATTTGCATTTGATGAATTTTAAATTTCTATAAAAAAAGGTTTCCGTAGTAGACTAACTTATCCAAGTGCGAAAGGGACGAATAACAACCTGATTTGCATACAATTAATATTTAAATAATTTACATATTCACATCGATCCATTGCAGCTACTACATATCACATTGAATGTGTACATTATTATATACAGCCTATTTCATTGTAAGTAATGATCCTGTAGGTGTGAATATATTTATTAAAACTATTAACTCCTAAATAATACTTCTCATCAAAAGGAGCGTTATTTATAAATTTCGGAATTTTTTTTTATTTGTGGGGTAAACGCGAAAACACGCGACGCGCTTTTTCTTCTAAACTTTATTTTTTTGTTTCCTCATCACTCACATTATAATATGAATCCAAATGTCGACTTCAACAGCAAGACCACAGAAAGCTGCAATCCTGATTGAAGAAGGATCTTTGGAGACAGGAAAACGGAAATTCACAGAAACATCAAAGACTGACAAAGAAGCAATTATCGAATTACTAAATGAAGTATTACAACAAAAGCTTAAGGGGATCGTTCATGAAAATGCATCAAAATACACCAAGGACGAGTTTGTTACTTTTCTGGAAAAGAAAATCAATTGTCCTAAAGGTACAATGGAAATGATAGCACAATTATCCAAACAGCGACATGGAATAGATCGAACCGCCAAACAAATCAACAGGACTTTAGAGGGGGCGACTAAAAGCACCTGGCAGATGATAAAAAAAAAACATTATGAAAAACTGTATAATGAATTTAAAGATAATGCTTCTACAAGCAAATCAACAACACCAACAGCAACAAAAAAATCTTCTAAAAATGACAACGACGACGAAGACAAGGTTGATGATAAAAACAAACGCACAAGCTCAATCATTAGGATCAACAGCATTTTACGGGAAGACATGTCTCATGAACATGTACAAAAAGTGATCAGTCAAGCTGCAGCTCATACCACAACGGCTGTCTCAAACGTCAGCGTTTTGGTGAGAATGACCTTATGCAAGTTGGCTCAGCATCAAATCACTATCAAGGATGACAATGCTCAATTAAAAAAAGAACAATCTGGCTACCAAATGTCAAAAATATTCCCAGCGTCTTTTACCATACGAGTTAAAAGACCTATGGATGAAAAAGGGAAGGTTATAATTTCAAAATCGAACATTTCATTGAAAGAGAAACTTGAAAAAGTATACAAACCAAAGACTGGTGCCAGTGATCTGCAAAGTCTATTTTCTGATAATCACCTCCAGCATATATAATCACACCATCTCGGGGATAAAAAGAACAGCACAAACGACCCGAATCATCCTTTTTGGAATGATTTAACGTTCAAAAACTGCAACCTTCGCTCCATAACGCAAGGCATAAGCACCACTATAGCATCTGGCATCAAGGAGTTTAGTACAAACTTCAAAAACATGTGGGACGGGACAACAATCTATAAGCGTATAGAAAGAAAAGTTATTCGCGTTCTTTTACGACTTCATCTCGCCCCAACATGCAAAGCTAGTTTTTCCTTTATTTTCTTATATCTGTCGATAATCTGAATGTAACTCTACATCATCACTCATCGTCTTGATCCTCCTTCCATCTTCCTATTATTATTTGCTTTGTCAAGATGGATATAAAAGAAGAAGGGACTTGTTAAACAAATAGGTGGAAGAGAAAATTCATTAAAAAAGAAAGATTCAAAAGTAATTACTTCTTGTATTGAGATCCGCCTTATGATTCAAGTTTTCACCCATTTCATTCATCATTTTGAATAATAAAATTTGTAATATTATTTATGTGTAGAATTCAAGTACCCCAGCATTCAAATATGACAAAAATTTCAGAATAATATTGACAGAGACCAAAATGGTTTAGTTTTTTTTTTTTTGGGTTGTTACGCAAGTATAAAACCCATTATAAATAAACGTAGACGCACACACACACATGCTACATTATACACATATTCCCCATTTCGTTCCTTTGTAGTTACCCAAGATTTTCATAATAATCAGCCATTGCTGCTATAGTAAAACCTACTGAAATTGCTATGTGATAATAATATATGATTAAATACTAATAGACAACAATAGATAGATGAACCTGTCGTTTTTTATCACTATCCTTGTAGGATACGTATGCCTTTTATTTATTATAAATATTTTAATGATAATGATGAATAAGACGTGTATCTTTTTATTTATCCATAACACATTCATGTAGATAATTTTTTTTTAAAAAAGTTGGCATGGTACTACAATAAATGTTGTTGCATAATGATCCGTTAATAGATCTGTTTGGAATAAACAGGAGCTCTGTTATTATAATAATTGTTTCAAATCATTATATCAACTTGCTGTAAGTATAGAAGACTACTATTATCCTTGAATGAACAAAATAAACAATAACTTGTTTCCCCCCTGTAACGAAAATGGTGTAACCTCTTTTCCTAGTAAATGTAAAGAGCTATTTATCTGTACCAAACAAAAAGAAATATGAAAAAAATAATACGACATTATATATACATCACAATCGAAACTGTATATACAGTATTTGCCATTTTTACATCATGTCTTATCACGTGGTAAGAGTTCTGAGTGAGAGTTATATATTTTTATATTTATAGGGTAAGAAGTAAGAGTTTACTAGGACAAGAAGAAACCCTGTACAATGTCGTAATATCTATTATCTAAACTTTATAAGTAGAATGTGAACATTATTTTTACGCGATTGACAGGGTGCCAAGAAGTATGGTATATAATAAATATTATTATTACTTAATTATATATCAGAAAAGAGTCTCTGACCATCTCACAATAGAAGCAGAATTGAAAATCAATCCATTTTATAGATAAGGAAGTAAAGTATCTAAAATTTGTGAATACGATCCTTCTGTTGCGATTTAATTATTATTATTATTGTTATCCATTTTTAATTTGTACGCAAACCATTGTGAATGTATATCACTTTTAAGACTAGGTGATTTTGAGAGATTCATAGGGAGAGAAAAAAAAAGGGGGGGTGGAGGCGGTATATGTAGAATTTACCCATAAATAAGATCACTTGTATTAATTATTATTTGCTATCATCCAGATAAACAGATAATCGTATCTATCATTTTACTACTTCATTTTTTTTAAAAAAAAAGAAGAGCTAGAACAAAGCATAAAAGTAATTACAATTTCAAAAAAAAAAAAACTTTACGTAAATCCTTTCAGTATGTTCAGTTGATAATTTAGTGTAAAAAAGGTTTATTGTACTACGTATCGAGTATGTTATGTATTAAACCATAAACAGAATGAAAAATTAATATACAAATAATTTTGATATATATATTTATACGTATATAAAGGACCAAAAAGTATTGTTGGTCAATAGAGAATAATTCAATAGGATGAAAAAGTGTTATATTATGTAAAAAAAAAATAATAAGAAACAACAACAATAATATATATAATAATAATAATATTCTCTTAAATTTTTTTTTCATGGATGGAGAAATATTATTAATATTTGTTGTATACAAATTTAAAGGAACAAATCATGACGATGATGCGGCGGATCGTTGTGAAAAACTTTGTGTTGATGTAGGATGACTCCTATAAGTGGGAGGTGGAAATGCTAACGTAGAAGAAGAATATTCTTCCATGGGTTGATGATAATGAGGGTGAGGTGGTGGACCCATATCCAATACAATATCTTGTGTGACTGAACTGTATATGGGTAAAACATCAGATGTTCCATCACTTCCATGATGCCGTCGACCTTGTTGTTGTTGTTGATGTGTATTATCCACGCCACCGGGTGTATCGATTGTTGGGAAAATTTCAATGACAAGAATGGCTGCTTGATGATATTTACCATTATTAAATTGAGTACTATTATTGCGTATATAATCAAAAGATTCATTGTTTCTTCGATCGATATCGTTGGCAAGTCGATAGCTCCATCGAACGTGATAATGTTGTGTATCCATGATGGTAAAGTTTTTAAGACATTCATCTAGTTTTTCATGAAACTAAACATCATCAATTGGTTTTTTTTTATTATTATTGTATTAATTAGGGTGAACGATCAATAGAATGAAGAAATGATATATGATCAATCCTTTTTTTTTCCATTATGATTTACAAACCTTGTTTAATTTTATAGAATATAATCCTCGTCGTCTTGCATTCCAACAAGCAATAATCGCAGGGATCACTAGTATACAAAGTGGATACCATGTTACAATGGTCAATTCAACTGCAATGACAGCAAAGACAGCAGTAACAATGACAAGTATCATGGCCAATGTAAATAAATAAGTATCTATCCACACATGTGGAAACTCTTTAAGGATAAGTTGATTTAATATTTTCAGTCGAGCTTCAAAGATATCTTTGGCCATCTATATTTATATACATTATATAATTTTTGTTTGTATATGAAATAATATTTTTCTACTTTTTGTTTGATGGATAAAAGGTAGGCTTTTTTTTTTGGGTCGTTGACACCATTTATTAATAATATATAAATAAATATAAACAAGACGTACAAACCTCCTAAGCTGTCTATAATTTTCATAATCATAATCTATTAGACGTGATGGTTTCCATCGTTGATTTATTAATATAAACGAAGCGAGTGTCATTTATATAAAAGTTTACAATTATATATTTATATATAAAAGTGACAAGGAAAAAAAAAAGAAAAATGAAAAGAGAGAGAAAGAGAGAAATGAATACTTCTTTATTGGCATGACAACTCTGAAATAAAATAAGAAAAAAAAGCCACAGAATACTCTTAGTTTTTTTAGAAGAAAAAAAAAAAAAAAAAACTAACTACAAGTCTATGATAGTTCATGGTGTGATATTTTATAAATGCCAAGAAAACCAATTGTATGTCTCATCATCATGCATAAAAAATCTGCATAACATTTTATCTCTTATAATGAAAAATGTCAACAGGATTCTTATGATCGACAAGAGAAAAAACAAAAAAAAAGACTGACTGATTGACGCCATATAAATATATATTAGTTACTACTAAACTATCAATAAGACGTTCATCTAGTTTTATAGAAAATAATTATAAATGGGTGATTTGTTGCTTTATGTCCTTTTTTTTTTGTTTTACTAAAGTATGTTTTATTCTATAATATGGTATATAAAATATGTATTTTATTTCAAAAGAGGAGGATCGTCAATAATATAATTATATAATATAATTCTTTTTTTACGCATATATCCTATCTGCATAATGATGCATTCTTATCATGTCCGAGTATATCTAAAAGTATTGGTTATTATACACGAAGTGCAAAGCAGTTCTTTTGAAGATATCTGCTTGTTGGGATTCGCACCAATAAGTATAATAAAAAAAATCCCAATAATCGATATTAATTCACCTTATCTTTTTATTGCATGCTTCTTATAACCATTATTAATTGTCATTGATTATTGTTAATAGATATTATTATTATCATTATTATTATTATTAGATAAACTGCCGTTTTTTTAATGGAAGATTTGTTTCATTAATATAACATAACGTGACTTTGTAGATAGATCGACTTTTACGCTCTTTTTTTTTTTTTTTACAACCAATTACTTTTTAATGGTATGTAAGGTCTTTAATAATAAATTTGATAGAATTATTATATCTTATTCTTTCTCTCTTCTTTTCAGTTGTCTTCATCGCCATATTCTTTCTTCTCAATTCAAAAAGAATATACTTAATGCATCCGCTGTTGTTGACATGCATAATAAATACACTATTTCTTTATAGTATAGTATTATAATCGCTCTTACTTTGTATTGAGTAAAGAGAAAGAGAGGGGGAGGTTTCATTTACATTCTGAATTATGGATTTAGGATGCATTGTTATTTACATATTTAAACGTTTTATAATACTTACATGAGAAATGATGCAGTCCTGTTCTTCTTGTTAATTTGGCTATTTCTTAAATAATATATAAAGCGACATGGTTTTGATAAAATTATAATAACTGTTCTTTTTTTTTTTAATATATAAAATGTCAATTTATTGACGCGTTTTCGATATATAGTTGTCCTTTCTTTTTACTTGTAAATACAAATGAATATTATTATGTATACACTAGTAAAAAAAAATAATGATGATGGTGATGAATAGTGTATTTCAAAGTTTTTGATTGTCGTGGTTGAATTGCAGTCTGTGACAGACCATTAGCACTACTGTAGTAAACAAATAAAAGCTACTTGTAATCTCAAGGACCATGAACATCAGACATTTACATACATACACATACAAAGTTTATATTTACTTTTATACGTCTGTCTGAATTTAGTATTAATATAAAAGTAGAATTCCCAGTTTATATCAATGGTTTTGTTTATGCATAATAGTATCATCATTCTTCTAGACTCCTCTCTAATGTATTTATACTTGTTTCAGATTCAACTTTTGAACTATAAGAATAAATTTAGTTCATATGCTTTAAGTAGATTTGGTAATATTAGTGGATTCATTTGTTTGTGTTGATATTTTGTGGCGCGCTAAACTAACACGTCTCTCTATACGCGTTTCGTTTTTTCGAAGTGAGTGAGAAGTTTAGCATGTAAAAAAAAAGCAAAATACATTGGATTATATTTACATGAAATAAAATAAATATAATATACATAAAACCATGCAAAAAATGGAGAAGGATAATATTACTAGCTATTATACTTACTACGCTAACTATTTTATCTGTAAGGTCGTGAGATATATACTACATTAATTCATTCATCACACCACCTTCTTCATCAGATTGCATGCATGCATATATAATAGCATCACTCAATGAAAGAGCATCTTTATAGTTTAGCGGAATAGTAAAGAAGAATGTTTATTATCCAATATCCATATTAGTAAAACAGACACCTTAGTTGTTCTTACTATGTCTGTATATATATAAAAAAAAAGACACATATGTTTTACAACGATCACTTTTTCCACTAGGAAGAAGTTTCACTTGGAACTCAATTTTCGAATAATATTACTCAAGATAGATAATTTAATAACGGAATCTTTTTTAAAGTTACTCAAAAGGCGATCCTTTGTGTTACCATCAACTTTTCATATTTCACTATGTCAAATAATTAACCTTTTTTTTTCCTATCTTATAAAATCCAAGGTGTTGGGTGGATTAAATAAGAATAAAGTGCTGTGGGTTGGATCAAAAAAAACACTTTCAATTTTATAATGAACAAATCTTCTTTCTAATTTTAGATGGGATGGGTCGATCACTTTATAATAAATTACACCAAAAGGGCGGATCATTTATTTTATTGTACCACCATCGATACTTTTTCTTTCCATACAAGTTAAAATAAAGAAATGATCGCGCCTATTGATAATATGTAATATTTGCATCTATATGCTAATGTTTTTGTACCAAAGATTATTCTATCTCGACAATCATCATGGATTCCCCAGGCGGAAATGTCTGTCACTTTACAAAAATTATCCCACGCTATACAGTATCAACTGACGTTAAGGCATTCATACATCGATTCCTCTCCATTTCTCAAGTTCTGTTTATCCATCAAGCAAACAATGTTGGACGTTGTCAATGACACCACCACAAGTAGTCTACCAAACCCAACCTAATTTTCTAAGATTTTATTTGGGTCCTTCTAAATTATAAAAAAAAGCCCCACGCAATAATATTACAATTGTGAAATCCACCCTTTTTTCCAGTGCGTCTCTCTTATACTATATCATTATATAAAATAATACTGGTATAGTTACTCCTTTCCATGTTAAACGATAATAATTACTGATTTTTAATAATAATAATATGTCGTTTGTCGTGATCAATCATAATATAAAATAACAAGAGAATGTTTTTTTCTCTTTTTCTTCTTCTTCTTCTTTGGCCCTCCCAATAGCTCTGCTTTGGTAAGTTATAGACGGTGGCTAGTGCCAGCAAACGCATCCCGTCGAAACAGGCATGCTCGATTTAGGGCAGAGCCCATGGACGCTTCGTTTATCGTGATAGGTTTTTTTGTCTTCACAACCATTGGAATATTCCGCTTTATTCTGTAATACTTTCATGATATTTAGTAAGTTTTTCTCATTTTGAATTGAATAAAAAGTAGGAATAGGTAGTGTCTTTTACCATTTAACACAACTGGTATTCATCTGTTTATCTTTTAGTCGCTTCTTGCTTCACACGAGTGAAGTGCTCATAAACAACGTAAGTAATAAAATATTTGCCACAACGTTTACAACCACGAGAGTTTAATATTTGTATTCTTTTTTTCTATCTATTGGTTGATAATAATATATAATAAAAAGACTTGGCACTGTAATTGGACTTTTTTTGTGATGCGTAGCTAGAAAGAAGGGTCCTTTATAAGCTATAAAATTAGTAGTAAAAAGGAAAATTTATTCTTTTCCAAGGGGAACCAAAAAAAGTCTTTTTTTTTTTCTCTTTTTCTTTCTTTATATATATACTTTTGAGTTGGCTGTGCCAAAAAAAAAAGTGTCATGACTCGACATCGTTTTTATATATTACTCTTTTTACTTTTTATCACTCTATTAATTTTACCATGTTTTATGGTTATTGCTCATGACAATGTGGAACTATCAAAAAAACAAGACGACAACGAAGACGATACAGCATTCTTGATTCCAAAAACAACCAATGATAATGACCATTCCCATCACAATTATAACCACCATTCATACCATCCTCATGACAACGACAACGACGATGACACATCTAAAGACCATAGTCATAAAACGCATAAAAGTGAAGGAGGTTATCATCAAATAGAAATACAACATGAGACCCATGAAATATACCCTATTATTGCAGATATATCCACAGCCGAATTTCAACTAGCCACGACAGACACTATGGATGAAGAAGATGGAACAACGACAAAGAAGACAAAGAGTAAACCAGAAGAATTAGGACAAAATAAAAAATTGGGAAGTGCTTCTCTTACAGGAAATGATGATGGTACTGTCTCTAGTGCCAATTCCAATCGAACACCCGATTTTTCTTTAGAAGTCAGTGAACATGTACGAGTCGATTTATTTTGTATTATTGATCCTACATTTTGTGAAAGAGTCGCTGTTTCTTTAAGAGATGCCGCAAGTCAATTTAATCAAGTAGTGAATGTCAAGAATGATTTGGTGTAAGTTTCTTCGTTGTTTTATAAATATATATAAACATTTATGCAAAAAAAAAAAGTTACTATTAATATAAATAACACCTTTTTTTTTTTTTTTTTTAGAATACAAGCATCGTATTATAGTTTTTGTGATAAGGGATGTGCCAATAATACATTTGGTTGGGGTGCTCCTTCTTCACAGGTATTATATATATATTTGACATATAACATTTTCAAATCGCATCATATTATTTACAGATTTTCTATTTTTTTTTTATTTCAGTTTACACTTCCATTTGAAGATGGTGCAGACTTGAATTATATATATCCTCAAGCGTTAGCAAAACAATTAGCACCTTATAGTAATACATCTGCATGGGCCAATCATGATATTGCTATAGAAATCAATCATGATATTTATATGAATTCCATTAATTTGGAAAAGGCCAAGAATGATGGATGGAATAACACAGGTGTTCCACCGGGTGGACTTTATTATTTCCAGGTAAGTAATCAATCATAGAGAGTAGTAGTAGTAGTAAGAGGAGGAGGAGGAGGAGTAATGGGATTGGAATGACAAAAGAAAAAATAACACGTAAACGCATCTTTCCCCCTTCCCCTGACATGATGGAAACTTTATTAGAATGATACGATTTCTGCAGAACAAGTCGATATACGATACATTATGCTTCATGAGATCCTGCATGGACTTGGATTTATTAGTTCATGGGCTGCTTATTTTGCAAACGAAGCATCCCCTTTCCGATCATTGATTGATGGTATTATTGATCCTGACGAACTTCGACTTGTGACGCCTAGTCCATTTTGGTACATCAATCATCAAACTGGACCGATATTTATCACAGGATTCCAACCCACCATGATTTTTGACAAGTTTTTATACATCAGCAATCCACAAACCAACACGACCAAAGCAGAATCATTAGCCTCCATTGGATTTGACATGCAAAACTTTTGTGTTCAAGACAATGAAGCTTTTATTATCAATTTTGTACAAGAATTTAATCGATCCAACCAATCACTCACTGCCAACCGATTATGGACATGCATGAGTGAAGAAGGCACTTTATCGTTCCATTTCCCTCCTTCTGCCATTGGCAATAGTACTTATAATACCAATACGTATTTGAATACCACCTATACTACAATGAAATTGTTGACAGGTGATCAAGCTTTGACGTCACATATGGAATTATCGGATCGTAATTTCCGACCCGGTATTTCGATTTCTCATTTAGATGATACATATAATACTACACCAGATTTTATCTTGACGGCTGCCTATATTCGTGGAGAACGATTGGAAGATATTGTGGAAGAAACATATAGTAGTTTACCAGTGATTTATTATAATCAGACCATCAATGGGACAACAACACAACATGAATATAAATCACCCATTGGACCCGGTGTGCTTAGAATGTTGGATTCCATGGGGTACAGTACTGTATTAAGTAATACCAATTACACGACAACAGGAAATGTCAAATCGGGTAAAATTCCGTCAATTTGTGATGACAAGAATAATAATCATGGTATGGCACAAGCAACAAAAACACCCACAACATCGGATGCCGTTTCTTCCACTTCATTGAATATTGGTGATATAGCTTTATGGGTTGTAGTATTATCTTCCGTTTTGTTATTTTGAGTCAACTACCATTTATTTTCTCTTTTTCTCTACCCCCCAAAAATATACATCATTCTTCCCTTTCCTTTTCAAACAACACAACAACAACAACAGCAACCTATTTACACATACATACATATACGCACCAAAAAAAAAGACTTTCTCCTCATCATCTTATAATTATCATTACCAACATGAATTTATCATGCTCTTCACTTGTACAGTATCATCGTCTCATCCATCAGCATCTTCCTTATTATTACTATTATTATTATTATTATTATTATTATTATTATTTTATTTGGAAATCCATTCTTTTACTCTATTTTTTTTATTTAAATACAAATAAATAAATGAATGTACATATTATTATATTCCCTTAAATGAAAACGATAATAATAATAAAAAAAATAATAAGATTCTATCATGTAATATGTAACTGAGTAATGTGTTGAGTGGCTTTCCAATTCCTCCTACTTCTTCCTCCTTGTTTCTCCTCTCTCTCTCTCTCCTTATCTTTTTCCATTATAATAGTATATTTAATAGATGCATATTTGTATTTTACAGAGCATAAATGTATATAAATTGAATAAAAAACATAACAACAAAACGGCTTTTATTATTTATATGTACTTATAAAAAAAAAGGGGAGGATTTTATTTTCATTATATATATATATAATACATATTTATTCATCTTATTATGATCCATATGATAATAAGAATGATAAACCATTATCATCTCTAAGGATGATCAAGAAGAATCGTCATTATTATTTTTTTTACGTATATATATATATAGGAGTATAATAATAATAATAATACGTAATAACTTTACTAGAAAATATTGCCACCCAACTATAAAGTATTAGAATTTATGCGTCATTCAATAACTCGTTTAGAGTATAAAAAAATCTGGAGGGGGAGAAGAAAGAAGAAAAGGAAAGAGGAGGGAGTCTATTCTATATATATAAGATGAAAATATTTAGGAGTTGACAGGTCCAAGTGGATTATATTAAAGATACTAGAAGGAGAAGAAAAGGACGAAACTTGTTGAAATGAATATAGTGGTTAGTGGTGATACGGCGACTACTACTAATACTACTATTACAACTACTACTCTTTTTTTTTATTATACATATTTATATATGTACATAAACAAAAGTAGAGAAGAAGCAGAAGCAACAAATGAGAGATCGCCCGTTTGTTTCTTGTCACAGGGCATCATCAGCATCACCATCACCATCATCTTTTCCCCCGAACCTCCTTTTTTTTTTTCTTTTCCAACATAAGTTTCATAATAGAAAAAGAAGTCAACAATTCGTTTTTACCAAATTATCATGATAACTCCTTTTTCTTCTTAAAATTATAATAATTCTCACTTGCTTTTTTCTCTTCTTCTTCTCCCCCCAACTTGTTTATAAATATATCTTCTTCACCCCCCTTCCCTTTCCATAATAATATTCATGCGTTATTACGCGGAGTATGCAAAAAAAAAGAAAAACTTTTTTCGATTTCCTGTTTTTTTTTTTTCTTTCTCTTTTTCTTTTTTTTTTCTTGATTTGCCACTTAACAAATTAAATAATGATGATTTCATGTCGTTCTTCAGCATTTTTTAAAGCAAAATGGAGTCATTTTTTAACGTGGATAAATAATAATAGTACGAATGTTGATTTATCCACTACAACACAACAACAACAACAACAACAACAACGAAAACGAAGACGGTCATCAACAAGAACAACTCCTAAATCATCAAAAAAGAAACAACCTATCATTAAAAATACTTATTATTGTACTTTTTGTTCTCATCATGAAGAAGATCAAAAAGAAATTATTAATAATAAAGTAGAGGATGGGATAAATAAGAATAATAATGATCAGGATTATTATTATTATTATAATAATAATAATTATAATATTTCTTCTTCACCTTTATCTCCATTACAACAACAACAAGATGTATTCATTCATCCTACATCGATACCTTCCTCCGCAGCAATCATCTCTTCATCACCATCTCAACAATTATCACCCTCATCACCACCACCACCACCTCATTATTTCACAAAACGAAGAACAAGTAAATGTTCAAATATCAGTGAATTTACATCATCTAGTCCACCTACTTCAGGACAACAATTCATGGCCTTGTTTCGAAGAAGACCTTCTAACGCGTCTGAAATATCCAATGTGGAAATTCAAAAAGAAACAGAAAATGTTCATCGACTTTATGCATTAGCTGTAGATGAGGTAAACTTACAAAAAAAAAAAAACAAATAAGGATTGGAATGATCAACCCAAATCTCATTAATGAAATATAAAATTTTAGGTAAATTTTGCAGAAGATTCACGCGGATCAGCTTATTATGCGGGAGATTTGATTACAGCAAGAGAAGCAATTGATGATTGTGCTGGTGCATTCATGCGTTTATTGCTTCAAATTCCAGATCATCAATTGAGAACTCAATTACAATCTACCATCACACCAAGATTATTGAACTTGCAAGAAAAATTTAATGCATTGCCACCTGAATCTTCTTTGATTTCTTTATAATAGCTTTTTTTTTTCTTTCCCACCCCCAACCCAACCCAACCAAAACCCCTTTTCCTTTCTCCCTTTATATAATTATCTATCTATCCTTTTTGTTAACAATATTGTATATAAAACAAACGCCACCACCACTATCATCATCATCATCATCATCATTACATATCATATTCATCATTTTATTTCATTTCATTTCATTTCCATGATCATTTTTTTCTTTTTGAACAAAATCACAAAATCTATTTTTTTTTTTTGGTTCCATCATCAATCCATCATATCATATGGGTTCCTTTGGGTTGCACATTTAATGTATATTTTTCCATTTTGAGTGTGAAATGAGTTGTTGGGGGGGATAGAGGAGGAGTGAGAAGTGACAATAATTGCGGGTGTTTCATTATTTGCTTCTATTTTTTATTTTTTTACCTATTCTTGGCAACTACAATAACAACTCCATAATAATAGAATGAAATTCGAAGACTTGCCACTCGATATTCTTATTGATAATATTTTATATGATCTCGATACACAATCCTTAGTGCGACTCAGTGGCACTTGTAACACGTTTCGTCGGCTTATTGATGACGAATTACTTTGGAAACATCGCGTATTGACCGATTATAATTTACCATTGGATGCCTCATTTCGTCATACTGGATGGAAACGATTATATTTAAAACTTGAAGATTCAGTGGTGTATACATGGGGTGAAAATATGGATGGGAGATTGGGTCACCCATGTGAAGCAAGACCCGTAAGAGGTCGTATCAGAGGAGGTGCTAGGTATGAATATATATCTTCCTTTTTTTTTTTGTAACAAAAGAAAAACGATAGGATGGTTAGAAACATTTTCTCAAACCAAAAAAAAAAAAGGGACGTGTATGATCTAATTGGGCAACATGGTAGAGTGGCTCGAAGGGATGATCGTTTTGCATCACCCCAAGAACTTGTCTCATTACGTGGAAAGGGTATTGTCGATATTGTATCTTCTGGATGGGGATTTCATGCATTGGATCGTCATGGTCGCGTTTGGTTATGGGGCAGAGTAAGTTACTTCTCTTCTTGCAAGAATAATAATAATAATCATAAATTTGACATTCTTTGTTATATTGATTTCATGCGGGGTGGATTTATTTTAGATGTTGGATGGATACGGTGGCCAAATTCTTGGTCAACGACCCGTACCAGAACCTACCCAAGTTCAAGTGCCAAGTAAAATTCAAGCTATTTCATGTGGTCGTTCGCATGCGATTGCCCTTGGCAGTGATGCAAGTGTATGGCATTGGAATAATTATCAAATAGTGCAACGTATACTTATAGAAGGAGATCCCACCATTGTACAAGTAGCTGCTAATTGGGGATATTCTTCCTTAATAACTAGTCAAGGCAAATTGGTCCGAGTGGATATTCCTCCTATATCAACGAATCCGGAAGAATCTTTACCGGATTTGGTGATTCCTGCCACATCGGGTGTAACATTACAAAGTATAGAAGCGAATGCCAAGAATAATTCCGTTCCTTTGAAACCCATTGAAAAGGGTGATAAAATTGTACAGGTAAAAAAAAAGATGGGGAGAGAGAGGGGGGTGGATGGGAATAGATAATCTATATATATATATATATATATATATGATTGAATATGATACTAACGTCCATGATCATTAGATTGCAGGACTTGAGAAATGTACCTTGGCATTAACTCGTTATGGACGTATATTTAAAATCTGGACTGAACTTGCGGATCCTTTGATGCTTGTCCCAGCTACTTTGACAACAGAATTAACTAAATATGGTGCAACAGAACCTGAAATAAATGATCGAGATGCAACTGGAAATAATAAAAAAATGCATCGTTTCGTTTCGTCTCAATTTCGAAATTTTGCTGTTTATACTGCCAGTGGTAGTGTTTTACTTGGTCATCAAGATGAAACAACAGCAGAATCTGAACCTGAAGTATTGGAACAATTACAACATGATATTTGTAAAGTAACTTTTGGCGAGTAAGTCTTTATTTCTCTCTCTCCCTCTTTTTTTTTTTTTTGACGTGTGTGTGTGTATCTATAAAATGATGGATCTAGTAAACAAATTTTTCTTACACATTGAAATTTATTGTATAGTTATCATTGTGGAGCATTGACAAATCAAGGTCGTCTTTTGACATGGGGTGCCAATAGTAATGGTGCTATAGGAGATGGTACTATGAGTATGTTTGCAGAACGTAAAAATATACCTGAAGAAATTACTACATTAAGAAATATGTTTGTTTTTGCGATTGGATTTGGTGGTTGGCAAAGTAGTGCTTTAGCTATTCCTCGTGATTAATCAAATAAAAAAAGATAATGTATAAATATTCTTTTGATAAATGTCTATTTTATTTTATTTTAAAAAGAAATATGTACATTATATATAAAGAAGATAGATAATACAATGAAAATGGTTTGTTTGATTTAACATCTCCTCTGAACACAGCGGTCAGTATGACATGTTTGTTCGAGACAAACCAATTAGGGTATACGGAAGGGAAAAAAAATACTATTGGGATACAGGGAAAAGATCATAGATGGTACATAGGAGAAATTGCTTGCAATGTATTATGAGGTTCAAATTCGGGTTATAAGTACATTTTAGTTACGTAGTGAAATGGAGGAAAGGATTTTTTTTAGAGGATTTATACATAGCCCTTGTGTTTTTTTAATCAATTATAGTCAAACAAATCGTAATCCAGCTTTGGCAAGCCAATTTTTTGCTAGAAAAGTTCCGGCTATTCGATTCAAATATTTTAGGCAATGCCTGTATGCATCAATTTTGGTGCAACTTAAAAAAGCCAATTTTGTTTTTTCAGGAAGTAAAAGTGTTGAGCATTGCTCGTCGTTAATATTATTTGGACAAAGTATGTCAAAGGTTTTCAACATTTATTGATACCAGCATTTTTTATATATTTCACCCATCATTGATGATTTGGCAAAAAACTGCATCATTGCTAAGTTTCAACAAGGAAATAGTTGATCCTACTATTCAAAAATGGTTGACAAAGCAGCAGTAACAACTACATTAAGCAAAACATACAAAATAGAATTAGTCGAGGAATAAATGTTGGGGTTTTTCTCTAACGGTTGTAACTTTAGACCGTGAGTAAAAATAATAATAGATGAAGACCTTTTTGTCATAAGGTTTTAATGAACCGGGTTTATACACCTTTATGTTATAGCCCAAGTCAAGCTTCCATTTTGGATGTACTATAAATATAACAAAAGCTGGGATACCTGTTTTACGAAGGAGAAGCTACACAAAACCAAAGATGCAGGTGAATATGTGTTTGTACCAATTAATGGTTCGATTGCAAAGGACAAACCGGATGAATTGGACCATTTAAAGTAGTACGCTAAATGCAGATGTGTGTGTATGTTTTTGTAGATGTATAGAAAAGAGAAAATCCAGTCGTGCTAATGCAGCACAAGTCAACAGTAAACGAAATATACAGCTGTAGAAAAAATTCATTGCAAAGTGATTGAGCGGTCGCATAGATGCATATTTATATATTAGTAGAGTAAAGGAACTCAGCTGCATGAAAGTAGGATCGACGTTTGATTAAGGATTACTGTATCAAAAGGCCGTTAGTTATGAAGGATATGATGCTTGAAACTTTGGAAAGATCATTTATTCTACTTAGTCATGTAGATATTGTTGGATACGTGATTATTGGTAAGGAATAGAAACAAATAAAAAGAGTGATCAAGTATTGGTACTTTTGCTAAGTTGATACTAAAGTTATTTTACTAGGAGGACAAATCTTGATATTCGACATGGATTCGCCAATGGATTATATGGTATGGATAAGACATGAATCCAATTAATTATCCAACTTGTACCAATGATTATGTTGCATGAATTGGTCCATTTATTGAATTGGATGTGGTGGTAAAAACAAAAATAAAAGCCACCACTTTGAAAATGTATCACAAAATCAAGAGTACCGAATGATGGGTCATTTGTTTTGACACCAAACCAATATACGACAATATACATATCAACAAAATCCATCACCACAGAAAAAACCACAACAACACCAATTTCAACAGAAGTTGAATCATCAGCTAGTGCATCAAAGCAAGCAAGAATCATATAAATAGAAAAGTTTCTTTTTTTTGTGTTTCTGATTATTATACTGATTCAACACGAATTACACTGTTTCAACAAGCAAAAATATTGTATATTGGGGTTTTTTTTATGCATTTATAAAGTGAGAAAATGTAAAATATATAGTTGTAAATTTGTATAGTGGTTCAATGGAAAAAGCAAGGGGTGAAAAGTGGCAAATATCTTTAAAAATATGAGGTGTGTGGAGGGAAAATCTTGTTGAGGGATGATGATGATAGATGAGGGGAAGAAAAAAAAAGAAATAAAAAAGCATATATTTTTTGTAAGGTTTTTTTTTTTTTTTTTTTTTTTTACTTTTTTATTATTATTACGATGATTTTTTTTTCTTGTACTAAAACAACATGAAAAAAAAGAAGGGAATTTCTTTTTTTTTTTCGAGGGATGGAAGAAAAGGGAAGAAGAGGAGAGAAATGTAAAATAGTTATGTGGGGTTTTTTTTAATAATCATATTTGAAAAGAAAGCAGAGGGAGAGAGAGAACAAGCATGTTACGATTGTTTGCATTCTGGAGCATTTTCACCCTTGGCCGTTTGCTATATGATATTTATCATCATTGCATTAGTTAGTCCAATTTACGCATAGGAGCCAATATTGGATTCACATTCTGTTAGCTACATTACCTTTCCATCGTCATCATCATCGTCGTCGTCGTCATCATCATCACTTTCATCTTCCTCATCATCGTCATCTTCTTCATAAAAGTCATCCTATATAATTTGAAAGTATGAAACATGTCAACTATCATAAGCCAAAACTAATTCCCCTTTTACCAGAACTTGGATGATCCTGACTCCTTCCTACTCCTCCCAATGGATCCTATATACACTCCTTAATTACCTCGAATTCATCTTCGGCAGCGAAATCTTCATACTCTAATGCCTTTCCAGTAAAATAATCGACGGCATGAGGAATAATCTTGTCCTTAAATTCCTCGCCTAGTTAAAATGAATCATCATCAAATAAGTACATATTTTTATAAAAAATCGTTGTCATTATAGTAATAATATATATATATATATATATATATATATATTTACCAGTTTCATAATCCACTTCCAATTTAGCATCCAAACCTTCTGCTTCTTCTTCATCAAGTTCTGTATTATCATCAGGGAAAGATGGGGGATGGAAGAAGGAGAAAAATGTATCGGCAGGAACAGTGCGTTTGACAACACGGGTCTTGTTGGTACCTATACAAACAAATGGTGTTGTTGTTTTATATATATAAGTAAATGGATTTGTTGTTATAGTTGGAAAAAAGTGGAAGGGGAAGAGAGGAGGGAGAGAGAGAGGGGGAAAGGAATATATATATATATATATATAAAACCAGTTTTTTTTTCGAGTTTTATTTTACCTTTGTGGCGTTGCTTCTTGGTCTCGACCTTAACGGTCAAATCCTTATCTTCCTTCCAATGAATATCACAGCCTTCGGCATGATCATAAACATAATCACCACCATAAGCATGTTCTTGATAATAATAAGTCTTGGTCAACGTTTTATCACTGAAATGTTCATTTTCAGCAAAATCAAAATGAAGTTTAAAACCAGGTTTGTCCATATACGACATGCGAATATCCACCAAATGTTTTAATACCAATTCATCTTGTTCGGTAATGGTTTCCGAGATTTGAGGATGATTCTTTAATGCCGTCAACCAGAATTCAGGGATACCCACCATGGACTCCTTGTCATCCTCTTCTTTACCAGCCGATGAACTTCCTTCCTCTTGTTTCTTTTCTTCTTGTTGTTCTTCCTCTCCTTCTTGATCTACTTTTTCACCCAATTTGACTTCTTCCTCGGTAGGTTCATAACCACCCGTAATAATTTCGGTACGTTTGGTGTAAAGAGGTGTATACAATTCAAGATATTTCTTTTCCAATGCCAATACTTCTTCTTGAAACTTGCCTTCCAATTCAGCATGTTTTGCTTGGAAATGTTGTAAACCATGAATTCGACGTTTCACATGGGTAGGTAAAGAATCAATATAACCCGATCGACGACCCACAAGACTACCCAATTTTCCTTGAAGCATGCTGATTAAGGCAGGGTTACTGGTAAATGCTCCTGTCAAGTTAGATGCATCAGCTGTGTTACTGTTCGGATCACCTACAGTAGTAATAATATAGATATATATAATTATCCATCAAGATATTAAAAAAAAGAATGGGGTTAATAAAATGAAAATAGTGACGATTGGTTGTGTTTTTTCTTTTTTTTTTAGGTTTATAGAAGAACGTTGTCTATTGGTGTATGTGTGAGGCGGGAAGAAGGAAAAATATACGCGTAATAATAATAAAAATAAAAATTAACCTTTGGATTCTAGTGTTGTGGCATCTTCAGAAATACTTGATATAGTTGGACGATAATTCGAAGTAATAGGTGCAGGATTAATAGGTGTATTTTGTGGTGTTGGTGCGGTTAATTCTTGTTTTCTACTACTATTAATGTCGAGACGAGAAGCTATATATATATAAATGAAGACAATGTTTAGAAAAAAAAATGATTGTCTTATTCAATGCATAAAAAGAAAAAAGGATGGTTCAATCTTGATAATAGATGGATATAAAAAGAGAGAGAGAGAGGAAGGGTATTCCATAAAGATATTTTTTTAAAATAATATAAAACTTACTTGGTTGTTTATTATCCATGATTATAAAAATGAGATTGGAAAAGGTTTTTTTCTTTTGATGGAGAAAAAAAAAAGTGGCCTATGCGTATATATACGGAGTCTGCAGGAAAAAAGAAAAAGAAGCTCAAAAAAAAAAAGAACTGAGTGGAAGGATATAGTTAGAACTCAACGAATGGGTTGGGTTCGGCTGTTAATTATTTACTATATATATCTTCCATAGTTATTCTTTTACTAGATTCTATTCAAAGAAACTTAATATTCAAGCCTAATCTTTCTAATTAAATTAAAGTAGTTGTAGTAATATATTTGTATCCTAAACAATACACCGTTCCACTTGTTACTGTCCATGCTGAGGTTCTATATACTATTTTAAATGGATAAAAAAAAGAAGGTGATGGCATTAAGCAACATATAAGAACAAATACTCCGCAACTTATTCTTTATATAATATATTTAAAATTAAATAAATCAAATGCAAGCATGTTTCCTTATCTTCTCTTTCATATAATGATAACATACCCACTCAGACAAGAAGCTAGCTAACGTAAAAAAAATTGTGGGACGGAGTAATAATTATTTCAACTTTTGTATGAATGGGTGGGTGGGTGGTTATGTTCTACATAATAGTTATATATATATATATATATCAACCACATTCTTTTCAATTTTTCCTTCTTTTGCCACTTCACAATTAGCTAGACCATATATTTTAATGATATTATTATTTTTTTCATTGTTAATAGATCCAAGGACTGCGTGTAAATCCACCTTAAATGTACCACGTTCCTCGTTTCCTTGAAGACACGCTACCGCCTTTTGCATCCCCGTTTTTTGCAGACCCCACTTTTTTCAAAGAAAACCGCCCAGAAAATATAGTAAATCGTATTCGGATTTTGCGTATCCTCACTTTTTGCAGGTTTTTTTTGAGAAAAAGCGCAACTGCAAAAAGTTGGGGGGGGGGTCTACAGTATACTTCTTTGATTGTATTATCCACAATCATTTCATAATTTATTATATAATGTTGCTTGATATAAAAAGATGCCCATGTTCTATATATATACCTCTCTTACAATATGTTCCAATACTTCTGAAACCTCATTGACAACAGGAAAAGATTCCAACCGTCCCTTGTTTTTTGAAACGTATCGATCCCAACGACGTTTACTTATTTCCTCTACAAATTCATCATATTCATGAGCAATATTGATAATAGAGTTCATGGAAAGACTATATATATAATGGTCAAAATGATGATATTGGAAGATAAGAAGTCTGATTTTTATATGTAATTCTATTCATGACAAAAAAAAAGACTTACAAAGGGAGCAGTGATATACATTGGAAGAACTTGCAATATATATTCCCAAGTACAACACATTACTAACTACAAAACAGAATCATGCCTTAGAAGCAATCAAAGCTTCACACTTGTTTTTTTGTCCTTGTTTACTCACTCTCTTAACTTTTTACTTCCATCACGATTTCTTTTTTTTTTTTTTGAAAGGTTTATGGTTGTTTCACCAGAAGTAGTAGCTAATGATTCTAATTCTCCAGTGACCAATTCAAGTTCTCTTCTTCTTTTTAAACTTAAAACAATTTGAAGTATCTTTTCTTCTGTATATCGAGCTTCAATTAAATCATTGAGCTGATTGTCTGACGTAAATATAAAAAAAACTTTGGTGTCAAAAACGCGAATCAAATATTTATAGTAGTTTCATAGAGTGAACATAGAGAGCGTACATTATTATGGGTTCAGAGCAATTCTTTTTCACAATGTGTGTAAATGTATTTGATCAGAATGTATTTGTATAAAAGAAAACAATCGTAAAACGCAAAGAGTATTTTTCATGCAAAAGCTGTTTTTTTTTTTTTTTTGCTAAGATAAAAAAGAAATTTGGTAGAATTGATCAACCTGTTGCTTTGCTTGGAACACATAGTGTTTTCTCAATATATTAAAAACCAAGAATGCTAGTATATCGATGAGTCAATCAGAATAATATTTAAACTGTTCTTCTTTTTAGTATTCTGTCAAGCACTGGGAGAAAAATATAGTAACGGTTAAAAGCGTCGCATAGTAATAAAGATTGATGGGAAAAATGAACTTATAAATGGTTGGTACTAGATCATATCATTCATATGATGAGAAGTCAATAATACATTAAGCAGGAAAATGTTCCAATATTATAGGAAGGTCACCAGATAATGATGATACGGGAATTCTGACATTTGCGACATAACAGATTAAGTTTTCTTTAAACGAATACGTATAAAGTTATAATATAAACATCAAAGATTTTGGTTGAGCAAACAGAACTGGCCTTTCTAGTCCCATCCATCCCATGTGGCCATCGTTTATTTCATCATCATCACCAGCATCCTAAACAAGATACGTATGAAGTTTAAATAAACATCAAAGTCCCATGAAACAAAATTTATATCTATTATTATCTGTTTCGATCACACCAATCTAAATAATATCTGACCTTCAACAGTGTTGTCTATCGTTCTTTTTTAGATGGCGTAAATTACTTTTAAAATAACCACCATTGTCATTGTGAACAAAAAAAAAGTTATTATAAATTCAACTGCTTTTTTTTTTCTATTACAAAATGATTATGTTGTTTGCTCCTATAATAAAAGCCGGAAAACACACCATCTGAAATCCATACTTTGGTTCCGATAAAGCTGTTATTGTTATTTCATCATTTGGTACATAGAGTTGCGGACAAAAATGTGTGACAAAATTTTGCTTGAGAAAAGTCTCTCTTAACAAAATTCAAGCATAATGTAAAATGTGATTTATGAGATATAATTTTTAAACTCGTCAGAACGCGTACATTCGAGTGGTACCTTTTTCGTAATATGCCAACACCACAAAATTTAACACTCTAAAAGCCAATTAAGTAATTATCACTGGATCACTTTAAAGCTAGTTCATCACACATTACAAGAGGAAATTACATCTGGAAGATATAGTACAACTCTCGGAGCTCACAAGCTACATGCCAAGTTCACTGGTGTTTCAGAAACGACGACAGGCAAAGTCATTCAGTTATACAATGACGATAAAGACGTCGAAATGACATCAATACTTGGTCGCCCTTAATTGACTTTTACAAAGGAACAATGCCATCTCATTCGAGATTTCATTGGTGAACGCAACCCAAAAGGTAAACCAACTTTTGCAAAACACAATTTGCTCCAGATTACCATGACTATCATGGCAATTTTAATGTAGAGATCTTAAAAAATCTTTTATTGGCAACAATATCAGAGTAGTACACAAGGTAGACAAAGTGGATATCTATGTAGGCAAAATTCGACTTCAAGTAATATTTGATATTGGATTTGATTTTTACAATTCTTCAAGCACTACTCCTCTAACTGGTTTATGGCATGCTACTGGGCCTGGTTCTTCTTTTGGTGGTCATACCGAATTCCTCAAAAAGTTTTTGGGGGAAAATCCCATTTTTCCTTCAAACTTCCGGTTAGATCAGTTTGCAAACTTCAAGACAATCTCTGGTTTCCAATATACTACTACCAATGCTTCAAGAAGCATTATTCCTGGTCTTGTTAAGCTTGTAGTATATAATAAAATCAAGCAGCCATTTTATAACCGTTATAATACCAATTTCCGGTTTGGCAAGGATCTTAATGTGGATTCTTTATTTAAAAATAATTCTACTTATGCAAGGTATAAGGTAATATTTTTTTACTTCTTTTTAAATTATATTTTTTTTAATTTATTTTATTTTTTATATAATAGTCCTTTGTCAAATCTACCTGTAATCTCTTGGAGTCTCAACCTTATGGTACTAGGTTGGAAATTCGCTGTACGGCTGACCAAGTAATAGCCAATCTGGCTGACATTGAAGAATTAGTAGGGTAAATATTAATTATAATTTTTTTAAAGTAATAAACTTTTTCTAATAATATTTAATTTTTTTAGGGAATGTGCTGCATTCATTTACTGGGAAGAAACAAAGATCATAGCATCATTTTGGAAGCTGTATCAAGATACAATTGATGCAACAGCTGCCCAATTTTTATTAAATCAAGGAAATTCACTTTATTTACCAAATAGATTAAGTGTCTTTCCTATTTTGGCTTTCCTTGGATCCTCTTTATTCTCCAGGCCACCATCTCATTATATGTGGAAAAATACCCAAGAATTAATATCATCATCGGCTTGCCTTACCTCTGGCTTGATCTTATTACCTGACTGATGGGGCTCTTTCACAACTGGTGACCTCTATATAACACGTCCATTTTCCATGGATTATTTGCGTACTGTTTTTCGTCCAACTGTATGGGTTAAAATTGAGGAAAAGTTTAGGGGATTACATTCCTTTTTATCATTACTCAATCAACCCATATACCGAATCTCTGGTTCACCTTCTGGTCCCTTGGTTGCTCCAAATACTACTTATTACCTGGTCTTAATAGTAGTTCAAGTGATGATTTTACATTAAAAAGAATTATAATTGACATTAGTCAATATTCTTTCTCCAGCACTGTTATTATTACTGAATTAGTAGAAAAACTTGCTTCGGTGGATTGAAGTGGTTATAAAATTTTCTTTAAAAGATTAAAATGGTAATTTCAGGGGCCAATTCGTCAAGTTAAAAACTTTCTTTCTCACAAATAATCATTTTGCCACACCCTCGAAATTAGTATGTATTAGATATTATATTTATCATAACCAAAGAAGTGCCCATTTATTAACTGAATCAATAAAGTTATTATATCTTTAGGAAAATAAGTCACAACTACATCAGGTTTTAATCAAGCATCTTTTTTTTTATTTTCAATAGAACTTATTCAAACGTATATTACTGAAGCCGATCAGCCAAGTTTGTCTTATTTCGTTGAAGTGAATTATGATTTTATTATGAATAACACTCCCGAAAATGTTTCTTTTGCAGCCTACTGGCCTTATTGCCCTTAAGAAAATGCGAGGGCTTTGAAAAAAAAAACTTTAGTACTCTTCTATATTCCCACAATACTGTTTTTTTTGGATGGTGTATTTGGCACTTACGCATCAGGGAAAAGACACAAAAGTCAACTGGAAGATCATACAAGATAAAGCCGAAGGTAACTTTTTTTCATGAGTTGTAATTTTTGTTCAGTTATTAACAATCATTATATAGAAGTCGGAATATGTGCTATCCCTTTCGATTCTTTTTAAAAGACAGGAGCACTCTTCCCTCTTCATTGACTTGTCCCAGTGATAATTTCTCTTCATCAACGGTATCTGACAACAAGACATCAAACGCTTCTTCTACAACCTGTAATGGTTCGCGTTCTTCAATAAGTCTTTTCAATAAATAATTGAAATAAAGTGATTTTGCTATATCTATTATCATTGAAATGCATGTTTACTCATTATTATTACTGTTATACCACAGAGCTCAAAAGAGGATCGTGCGAAATGACCAAGGAGATGCTATATGAATATAAGCAAGCGTTTGAACAGTCAGACGATAAATACAAATGGGATCTTGGTGCTGGTGTCTACGTAGAAAATTTAATGTATCAATTTGGGGCAGCTTGTAGTCATGAACAGTAAGTATATTCCTGTTTTCCATACCTATAGACTTGGATATGGGGTAGGGAGAGTTTCTTACTGATTGGGATAATATAACGTTTATAGTTATGCCATTCGTTTATTCTTGATTCAGAAGATCCTGTTTATGAAACAGTATTTACTGAAGCACAACTAGAGATAATCAGAGATATACCCAATGGCTCTTTGGAAAACTGCAACATAGGTTGTAAAAACTTAATCGACACCATCACCGAAGGTATCAACGGTTTTAAAAACGAAAGAAAAGCGACAACATCAACATACTTGCCATCTTTTAAGGATAAAGAAGATTTGATTGATCATGTTTTTAATACAATTACAGACAAAAAAACGAAGAATCCAGGAACAAATGACAATGAATATTGGATCCAAAAGACCATACTAGAATACATTGATATGTTACGATGGAAGATTCTAGTATGGGTAAAAAAACGGATCAGAGATGGATTTTGTTGGTTGCGTGTGGGTTGAATTAAATAAAGTGTTCGACGATTGCAACTAAACGGTAATTTTCTTTACTCTTCTTTCAAAACGTGTCAAGAGATCTCTCATTAGTATATTTATTCATTCTACATTCAATATATGCTTAGGGACAATTCGTCCGTATCTATTGATTTTATTGATAACAAAGATCGAGGAGTAGCAGGATCAGCTCATCTTTTCCAAGATACCCACTATCTGCCCTGACCTTGTGCTCTTTAGAGATGGTGTTGAATACAGTGTTGGAGAAGGTGGCAAAGTTGACGACAACTAGCAAAAGAGAAATCGTGGAAGCTGGTTTACACTACCTGAAGATAATGAAAAAGCATGCTACTCCACACTGGATCCAAATGCAATAATGATAAAGGTGTATACTGATCGTTACGTACGATATCCTCGTGCCAGTTTAATAAGGTATCATGTTACATATAGATTGCTTTATTTATGAAACTATATGATGTTGTTTACGTTTTAGGGCGTCGAGCTAAGAATGCAAGCATCAATATTTTAACCAAGTAAAAAAAAATGCTCGTGGAATGTGTATTGCCCTTGCTCAACACCAAAATTTGAAATTTCCACCTAAGCTTCAAATATTAATCTTAAAAAGTAAGAATGTACTTTTAATTGTGTTTACAGTACGTATCTATGTGTAAGTATCTACACTTAATTCTATCATTGTTATTTTTCATCTTAATGATAGATAATAATTTACAGTAATCTTCAAAATGATAAGGGACCTACTGTTCCATTTTCTTCATTTCACAAGGGCTACATGTTCATCAATAAGTCTTTTTAATATATAATTTAAATAGAGTGCATTTAGTATTAATTATTATTATTATGCTTCAGAGCTCAAAAGAAGACTCTTGTGAAATGTGTGTAAAATATAAAAGGTATTAACAAAATAGAAAAATAAAGACGATATAAGAATACGTTGAGACTGTTATGAGATTTATTTTAATAAAAATAATGATGATCCAATTATCTAATAAAACTGAGGTCCTTTTATACTTTTCAATGAAGTGTTTATTTCTAATTATTTATTTATTGTCGGGTACGTGTTTATATGAGTCCATAGAGATGAGGATTGGTATTTGTTATTGTTAACTTACGCCTTCTGCTAAGAGGGCGTTTATTTATTTCTTATTTTCTTATTGCTGAACATTATACCTTATTCGGTATACCGTTCCGATTTTCTATATTCTTCATGAGCTTGGGAGAACTTCTCGCTGATTGAGATAGTATAATATTTATAGTTCATGTTATTTTTATTCTTAATTCCGATGATACTGATATACTGCTTTCAAAGCAGTGTGTACTTATCAATAATTGGAAATGGTAAAAGCTGCGCCTAATAATGCACTGGAGTACTGCAATCAAGGCTGCAACAATTAGTCTTATACTTTTACTGAGAAGGCAATTTCAAGAAAGAAAGGAAAACAAGATCGATCTCATTATCATCATAAGCACCGTACCGACCATCCATAAAAGATTATGAAGACCTAAGTAGTTGGTCAGGTTTTTGAAAAAGTCATTTTAATAAAATATAACGAGTATTTTTTTAATCCAACAAACTACTACGATAATAATGAAACAACAACTATAGTTGAAGGAAAAAAGAGTCATTAAGCAAGGTAAAGTGTTTCCTTCTTAGTATTTCTTATTCACTCTATCTTAGATATATCCTTAGGGATTTATAATTCATCCGAATCCACCAATTTAACTAACAAAGGTCGAGTAGGTGAACAGTCCATCAATCGTCCCATCCAAACTGTCATTTATTCGACTTGATCTCTTGCTGTTTCTTTATCTAACTGGCGACTGTGGAAACAGACAAGTAGAAGAAGTTGAAAAAAAAAGGTGTTGAGGCTGGGTGATATTCCCTGAAACTATGAAAAGGTTATATTGGGGACTCGGGAATGCCGGTTTTCGCTATTTCAGTAACGGTTCATCATGTTATATATAATAAACTTTATTCATCAATGTCATGTTACTTTTTACTGAAGCTCTTTATATCATTATCATTATAGTCTGGTTGGTTACTGATATCGTTCCTCTCCCTTTATACATTATATAATGCAATCATACTATAGCAAGATCAAAAAAATACTTTCCAGTTGTATTTCCTGAGTGAGCACACCTTTTCATCCATAAAATCTGGTTTATTATTTTTAGCTAGAAACAAAAATATATACCTTGATAAAAAAAAAAGAATATTCGTGTAGTAGAAACAGTGACAGAGTTAGAGAGCTACAACTATCGTAAAGTAAAGCACTATTTTTTCAATACACCATAATCAGTAATCCGCAAAGTATTGTGGGCTCTTCGATTTCGATTGGTGCTTGATGGGCCAAATTTCATTCATATACGTATGATACTGGTCATTACTAGTTTTTTTTGAGGGGAATAAATTTGACTATTAGGAGTAGGTATTATTCCAGAGATCCATTCACAAATAGAACTCCATTTGGTCTCCTCTTCATCTTGAAGTTGGCTCTGAAAACGAAAAGTAAATATATATGCAAATTTAATATTGATCTCCTCATGGGTATATAGTGGGTGGTTGATAATATATGCATACTTGATGTTTATTAAGGAATTCCTTTTTGCTCTTTTGCTTGTGATTCTTGGTTTTTTTTTCTTCCCTTTTCTTGTATTCTGTAAAAAATATAATGTACTAAAATTAATAACAAGAGTTTGTGCTGCTTATTATATTTTGATAGTTTTGAGTTATAAATATCTATATATCTCAATAAACCTAGAAAAAGAGAACTCAATTATGTAAACAATATAAAAGGCAATCATTATGCTGGAGAATAAAATGTAGATAGGTGATATGGCACCAGTTTGGGAAATATAAAAGAGGATTTCCTACCACTTTACAATTACTAAATGTGAAGCTAAAGTATATCACGTAGTTGTAGTTGAAGGGAAAAGACTATGATATAAAAAGATTGGTATCCGTAGCTAAATACACTGACATCTGAGTGATGGTAATATTTATTATTATTAACTGATACTAGTAATATAATTATCCCTCAAGAAGCAAAAAAAAAAAAAAAAAAAAAAAAAAAAAAACACGCCCTTTTGACTATGCATTTTACAGGTCTGATTTAATTTGTAATAGTATAGGTTTGTATAAATATTAACAAAATCTGGGAAGAGAGAGTGTGAGTGATGTGTGTGTGTACTACCAACTAAACACCAAACTAAATTGTCGCAATTTTTCTTAGTGAACTTCTTTTTTTTTTGTCTCTTTTCTCTCCTTTTTTTTAACCTTTCATAAGTTCTTTCTTTTTTTAAACTTTTTTAATCGGTTCATATTAAATTGTTTTTTTTATAAAGCTACGCAACATTAGGTTAGCTAGTAGTTTTCTTTTGTCATGCGGAAGGCAAGCTCCGTAATGAAAAAGACGCTTATACCGGGAGGTGGAAGTTCTTCTGCTCTCGGTAAGACATCTATCCCCCATTCGACAGCGACAACGACAACGACGACCAATAGTAGTCAATGGAATGAACAACAGCAGCAAGGTATCTCTCATGCAACCAATCGTAATAATAATAGTAATAATAATACTACTACTGCTGCTGCTACAGCAACAACGACCAGTGTTGCTGCTGTTGGTACTACGTTCACAACACCAGTAACCACAGGTGATGGCAATGAACAACAACGACGAGGTACTACAAAAGAGAATAGTAATATTGATCTTTTGGCATCTCAAGAATCGAACAATACAGCATTATCAACAGGAAGTGCAGACCAATTAGGTGGAGATATTCCCATTTTACCTTCAACATCGACATTTTCACTTGCTGGTAAAGATGACAAGGGCGAAAAACTGAAAAAGAAGGCAAAAACATTTTTGGACGAACGTCAAAAGATCAAATCGAGAGCACAAAGTTTATGGAGTTATATTGGTAATACACCTTATTATGCTTTTTTTTCTCCCACCCCGTCGTTTTGAGGAAGGAGGAGTGCGAGAGTTCCTTATTTTATTTTATTTTTCTGTGATATCAGAATGACATTTGTGTGTGTGCGTGTTTTGGGATGCGAAAAATGTCTTGTGGATATATATTTATATATTTATACCAGTATGTAAAAGTTGATGTGCAGAAAAAGAAGGAAAAGGAACACTCATGAGATAATTTTATGAAATATTTGGATTATATAAATAAATAATAGATGCAACAAATACATTCGATCAAGCGCGTTTCTTCCAGGAAAATGCAGAACAAGTATTTCATGTCGTTTATGAAACATGTATGCATCATATCGAAAAGATTAAGCGTAAGCGAAATGAGTTTTCTTTTTTACTTTTCAGAGTTTATGTGAGAGAGTGAAAGCAAGGAAGAATATTTTTCTATTCTTATTATTATGATGACAATAATTTATTCTTCTCTGTCTCTCTTCATATAGAGAAAAGCGAACGTCCACAATCATGGTCATCAAAAGAACTGGTCAATTTACAAAAGAATCTATTATTATTACGAAAGATATTTCTTTATGTGCCTGAACTTATGCGAAATGGATGGCAACGGAAGAATATTGGTAAGTTTCAATAATTTCCTCTCGAAAACGGGACAGTCTCTACGGATGATGTGAAATATGTAACATAGCATCAGATAAAAACATCAGAAACTAATGGGGGGATGTTGATATATAAAGCAAAAATACTAGGATACATATTAGATCATGGCAACCATTTACGATTACGTGCATTGGGATTCCATTTATTATTATTATGGTTAAATGATCAAGTTGTAGAATATCCTGAATGTATGGAGCTTTTCTCCAACGCTATATCTCTCGATTTATTTGTTCTCGACGAAATTCAACCTTTAGCAACAAGCCCAACAGCCTATCATACCTCCAATGACGCTTCCCATCCTCCAGAAGAAATTACAGCATCTAAATCACATACAACAGGTCTACATTTCGTACGAAAATTAAGCGAACGACATGCTGAACGAGCTTTTGGGCATGCTTTAGAACGTGACGATCGAGTTAAAAAATCTAAATTTAAATTACATCAGACCCTAATTCGTGGTATGTATTTCATATGTTTGGTGAGAAAAAAAAAGCTATAAAAAAGGGAAGGAGGAGGAAAAAAAGAGAAAGAGAGAAAGAGAACTCTATTCCTAATGTCCAATTTTTTTTTAATTAGGTGATGATCAAGCTCCACTATACCCAAGTCCAACTCCACCTTCATACAACGACTCCATTGCATTATTTCATATTTTTCTTTCCAATCTTGTTCGCCTTGCTTATGTTGCTGCTGGATCTCCTCCACCTCCTGATGACTATGAATATCCTCCAGGTGATAATATAGAAGCAGATGATGGAATTGCCACAGGTGTTGGTATTGATGCAGCCACAGCAAGTGCCAAATTCCTCTTTCGTATCTTTCGAACATATTATGTGACCAAATTTACGCCTCAAGTTGCAAATTTATTGCAAATGGAAGGTGTACCAGCAGATGCCGCAGAAGGTAATAACTTTTTTATATTATATACATTTGAATATGAGAAAGAGAGAAAAAAGGAAGAGAGTTTTAATTGAACTGGGGTTGTAAATTAGATTATGGATTCCCAAAATGTCCACCTAGTATTTTACGAACATTATTACGATTTTTGATTGGCTATTGTTTGGATAACAGTTATGGGGATTGGCCTCACATGCCAGCTATTACAACAGCATCATCACCAGCAACACCTATTCTCAAATCCATTGTCCTGTCATCCTACGAAACACGTGAAATGTTACACGAAGTTTTGCGTCAAGCTTTGGTGCTTCCATGCACCAATCCAGCGTATCGTGATATTACTCGGGGAGCAATACATATGTTAGGTGTTTGGATTCTTGGAAATGAAGATGAGCGACCTTCCTTCCTTCGAAGAACTGGTAGTTGGACTGTAATTGCATCTTCAGTAACAGGTGGAGGAGGATATCCTGGAAGTGTGACACGATCCAGTAGTTTAGCTTCTGTCCCCACTACATCAAGTATTAACCCGACACAACCACAACCACCGCTACCTTCCTCTGATACCGTAAATATGATCAATAATAATAACGATAATAACAGTATTCAACAACAAGACGATGATTATAAGCATGCAGATGCCAATCGTTTCTTACGACGTTATTTCCTCATGATTAAACTAATATTTGAAGATCATTGGCAACGATTCAAACAGGCTCCTGAATCAAATGCAAAGTCTGGTACAGAATGGGAAGGATTAATTGCATTATATAAGGACGCAATCAATATCTATCGAGCCATTACTGTGAGTCGTGGAGGAATTGATATGGAATGGGAAAGTTGGTATGTTTTTTTCAAATTCAAATACGCCAAAGAATAGGGGTACTTTTTTTTTTTTTTTTTTTTACAATAATCCATCTTAATCACTATCTTTTCTCTCCTAAATATTAGGGAATTGCTTTTACATTGTTTACTTGATATCCAGGATTGGTTTATGAATCAACCTATCAAATACACTTGTATACCTATTCAATATTTAGCAGATGATTTGTCGGATTATATATGCGAAGTATGTGCATGTGTTTCGGGGAGGAGAAGAAAAAGGAAGGAATGAATTTGTAGATCAATGTGTATACCATGTATATTTTTGTTAAATATTGGGGAATGGGTATTTTCCAAATTATTAGACATTATTATACGCATTTGCTCGTGCAAGGATATCCCATATGGAGCTATGGAAAGAATTGAAATCACACATGATTGATTCGATGCGCTGGTCTCAAGCATTAGGACAGTGGACGGTAAAATAATAACAATCATAAAGAGACACGACCGGTGAATAAAGGACGAATACTAAAAAGAGATATTTTTTTTTCTAGAAAATTATGCACAAGCTTACCCGAGTATTATCGTCCCGATTATATAAAGTTGAGTATGAAATTTCAGACAAGAATGCACTACAAGATGAAACTCGAAGTCAATTACTTCAACAAACAAGTGTACCAACAAGCGGTCGCACACGTAACAAGGTACGTTCACGACACTTAAGCATTCAAGGCGATTTGCAGCCGTTCAAATCTGCTGCTGCAGGAAGACCGTTATCAGCGGGAGCAAGTGATGGTCAACTTGTTGACATAATTACCCAGGACAAGGTACTTGGACAATTCGATCATAGTAATAATAGACAAGTCAATAACAAGCAATCTTCTGGTGGTGATGAACAGCACGATGGGACGACAACAACGGCTTCCAATGCACCTCCTGTGATGATTATGCGTAACTCAAGTAATATTTCGCTTTCTGAAAAAGGCAGTTTATCCAAGGCATCCGATCGACGCTCAGTTTATCTTGGTGATATTGAAGATGTGACTGTATTGGAAGAAGAGGATCAACTTCCTCAACCATCGAATCGTAGCGTTGCTAGTCATACTACTGGAGGAGGTAATGTCAAATTTGGCATCAAGAATATTATACCCACAGCTTCCTTTTCAACAAGCAATATGCCAGCATCATCATCCTCTCCTGCCACCCATCATCATCAACAGCAACAATTACCTGTCGTATCGAGTGGAGCGGCATCCATTAGTGCAGGATCACAAAAACGTGGTCATCATAGTAGTGGCACTGGTGGTCCAGGTAATAACCGTCGCACTGTAAGCATTCATCAATTTGATACATTATTTCAAGATTCAGGTAGCAAATTTTTGAACTTTGTTCATGGCCAACAACAGCAACAGCAGCAACATGTTGATAGTAGCGATGGTATGATTGCCTCATCAAATTTCCGAAGTGCATCCATCAAGGATGATGATGAGCGAAAAATGCGTGTGAATGATTGGGATCGTCGTAGTGCAAGTAGTTTGTTAGATAGAGGAGCCATGGAAGAGAGTACAACCATGTCTACCAAGGTTTGTTTATTTGTTTTTTTTCCTTAATGATACATGTCAAATTATCTTTTATTTTCATCAATCCCTCATATTAACTTTAATTTTAGTCCAATCGAACCTCTGTATCAGCCGGATTTCCACAAATGGAGCTCATCTCCCTTACAACCAATATGGTAGCTGTCAATGAAAAGTTACCAGCGGGTCTGGGCATTTTTCGAAGTACTGAATTTCTCAATCTATCTAATTTGACAACGGATGGTACTGTTATTTTAAGTATATGGAAAAATATGCTTTGTGCAACTGGAAATGTCAATGAAATTGAGGTAATAGAAAAAATCTATAAATCTGCGTTTATTTATTTATTTTTTACTAATGTTTGTTTTTTTAGGATCCACAAAATTATGCAGTAGCCATGGGTTGCATTGTTGACATTTGGGATACTTTATCTTGGGTAATTAGTGGATATCTTGATAGAATTGTCTTGATCTTAATTGGAGTTAATATTATATATTTATATTTTTTTAGATTCGATCTCGACAACCTTATCATAATGTACCACGACCAGCCTTATATGAAGTTGGTACTTGGTTATTACAGGCAACTGAATTATCAGAGTAAGGGTGCAGACCATTTTTTTTAGTAATCTCGGGAAAAACACATGAGAAGAAGGGATATTATTCATATTAATATTACGTTGGGACATAAATACATTACAGAAAATATGACACTGGGCGTGCATTGGCATTTGGTTGTCTATGTCGTATGATGTCTCGACAACCAGAAGAACCCGTCTCAGCACAATACTACGCTCATTTTTATAAAGCTATACTAAAGGTGCAGCTAGAAAAAGAATACATATAAAATGAATGGCATGAGAACAAAGAACAAAAAGCTTACAAAATAAAAACAAATATGATAGGGTTTGTCATCTGGTGATTCTACAGTGATTCAATCCATCATCCAAAACTCAGGTCGTGTATTCTCATGCAGTTTACCTGGTGTATACATATTAATTCCATCGTTCATTGCCGCCATAGAAAACCAGGTACATTTTTTATACCAATAATGTTTAAGTAGGATGAAATAACCAAATCGATTAATTTATTTTTTTATTTAGTTACTGGATGCTGATACTGTTCGAGATGTTCCATCAAGTTGTCGACGAGGGTGTATCACTATCTTAGGATCTCTTGTGTCTATTTCTAACCACTTGACAGATATCAAATTAGACGTAACCAACGAATGGATTGGTGAATTTACCGAAAAACAACTCTCTTTTGCTGATGTAAGTTTGTTTCCACGCTATCATTAAAATGGATTGATGGATGTATTGTTATTGGAATGAACAAAAAAAAAAAAATTGGTACTTACTAAGTATTGTTGGTGATACCTTTTGATCTATTTAGATTAAAGTATGGTTAAAGAACCTCTTATTGCGACTTGTGAATGCAGATACAACACCAGAAAAGATTGAACAAGATCCGGATGCCCATTGTATGCTTCTTGGTGCTATCTGTAGTCTTGCATTAGATGAGATATTACAATGTGATGAACCACAACAAGAAATTATATATGAAGCCCTTTTGGCCATGGTCAACCATTTGTATTGGAGCAATATATCAATTGTCAATACCATTGTAGATTGCTTGAATACTCTTGCTCAAATATATAAGGAAGAGTTAGATCCGGATGGTGTGATTGTACAAGAAGTTCTCACACGCGTTATTGATGCTTTGAATGTTCATCTCAAGTATTACGAACGTAATAGTCGAGATGGGCGAGGATTTATAATTTCAAAATTATTCAGTTGTTTATTGGAATGGCTTATGGTGATTGAACCCATGATTCTTTCGGAAACAGAACTTTGTCAACTTGTTTTTGATGTGATTGAATATGCATTACATGTTACTTCGGTAAGCAATACATACATTTTTCGTTTATAACAAGATGATCCATTATGGTTAGAAAACTTATCTGGGATCTATATAATTACTCATTGAATGGTTTCAATATAGGAGGGCAGTTCAGAAAAACTTTTACCTCATCCTCCTGTCGTACCTAGTGCTACCACCAAAAAGAAAGAACTTCCATTCAAATTCAAGTTGATCACTGAGAAACGACCTACACTTCATCATGAATATGTGAGCGTCGTCAGTGGTTCTGAATTCTCTGAAAATGATCATGGATATGTCAAGGAATCGGCAGAAGCTGTTCTTTTACATCTATTACATCACTTTAATAATTTTGCGCCACCTTTTGGACCTGCCACCATTCATAGTACAATTATGGGACCAGGTGTAGCAACAGAAGACAAATCCGATTTCCTCAACAAATATCAATATTTCTCATTCAATGATACGACCATTATTGCATTTGTTGAACTACAAGAAACTGAAACAGAAGGACCTCAAGCGAGAGTAATCGTTCGTGACATCACAGGTCGGTATGTCTGGGATGCTCATGCTGAACCTTCAAGTAAAGATATTTTGGAAAAACCAAGGCCACGTTCCATGATTTCAACCGCATTAGATCCCAAAGATCAAGGGTTTTCGGTACGACCTAGTGTTCGTATACGTCCCACGTCAAGTGAGCCGATTGATACGTAAGTTTTAAAAAATACGGTGTAGCTGCATCTTAGTAGTTTATAACTTTATTGATCATTATTATTTTATATAGATCAATGCGATATTCTTCTCCACGGATAGACAAGTTAGGAGAATTATTAAACAAGTAAAAAAAAATTTCTAATGAGATAAAATAATATACAAAGGAAAACGTAAAACTGACATTTTTTTTTATTTATTGTGTTTTAGAATTGGAGAATCTAATCCTGATTGCCAAACAAATGTCAATACACCGATACCCCTTACACAACTTCAAAATAACATGGTTGGTCGATTTGGCGAACAGTTAAATGAATTTTTGGAAGATGAACGTAAGAATAATGAACAACAAGAATCAGATGCGTAAGTACTCTTACTATAATATCTAAGGATGGTTACATATTGAGAGATAAACGAAAAAAAAGGCCTATGATATCAATATACTTTTTCAAAAGCTCACATTGTTCATTTTTGCATAATTCATATATTTGGCTATAGTGGTTTATGGTATTCTAAAATGAACATTCTGCGTCGTAAGGGTGCTTCGGACCGCACCGATTCATTACATGCACACCTGACGGCCAATTTTTCATTACGAAAAGATTTCTTACCAGCATTTCCGCATGAAGTCGAAAAATCGCATGTTCCATTTCAACAATGTCGTTTATTACTAAGTCATCTTGGATTTATCAATTATGATCATTTGAAAGATGGGTCATTCCAAATGTTAAACAAGACACCTGCATTATATCGTGATCTGCGCGGACTGGACCGTAAGCAAGGGTAAAAAAAACATTTTTTAAGTTGTTTGTTTTTTTATGCGGATCATTTGGCAACTTTAAATTTAACCGATTTTTGCATAAATGTCAAAATTCTTAATTTTAGTCGGGAAACAATGAAGATTGCGGTGATTTATGTCGGACCTGGCCAAGAAGATGAGCAAAGTATATTGCATAACAGTGAAGGAAGTGACATGTATAATGCCTTTGTGAATAGTTTAGGATGGGAGGTCGATATTGCAACACATACGGGTTATCTCGGAGGTCTTGAACGTAACCTCACAAATGGTACACGAACAAATTATTACTGTTCATCTACTTTGGAAATGATATTCCACGATGTAACAAAAATGCCAACTGAACCTGAAGATGCTAAGCAATTGAAAAAGGTATAGAATCATGGAAAACAAGAAAGTTTTACAAGCAAAGACAAAAATAACGCGTGTATCAATTTTCCTTCCTTTTGCTTCTCGAAAGTTCTAATTTTTTTTGTTCTTAAATATTAGAAACGGCACATTGGTAATGATCATGTTCATATTGTTTGGAACGAGCATGATCGCGACTATCGAATTGGAACGATTGGTGGTGACTTTGGTAATGCACAGATTGTTGTGACGCCGATGGAAAATGGATTGTTTGCTATCCGTGTTTATCGGGATTCAAAGGTAAGAAAAAACGTTTTTATCCATTGCATTTTTAAAAACAGAAAAAAGGAAATTTTCGAATTTTTTTTAATTCAAACGGTATGATGATTATTCATTCATTCTAGATTCCATATTTTGGACCATTATTTGATCGAATGGTTGTTTCACAAGCAATGCTAGGTCCTCTTGTAAGGGCCACAGCAACCAGTGCTTTCCGCGCATCAATTCATACCAATTTTTATTCGTTTTATAAGAGCGTCTTTGCACAAAGAGCAAACGATGTCAAGACGATAGCACATCGTCATAAAGTTGCAAGTTGGTATGTAATATGTCATGTCATGGCTATGTCATTTTTTTTGTTTGTTTGAAACTGACAGCAACACAATTTTGTTTTGTTTGTTAGGAGTTATGAACAATTCATGGAGAAGATCTTCATGCCAAATGATGAATAATAGACAAAAATGCAAAAATAATAATAATAATTCTAATAATTATAACATAATATATTGATAACTAAACCCATCCCATTATATAACCCTTATCTCACTTTTTTATCACTATCACTACAACTACCCTCACTTATCAGTCATTAAACGCATCTCATATCCTTTTTCTTTTTCTTTCTTTCTTTCTTATTTATATATTTGCACACACAACCACCACATACCAAAGTTCTAAAAATCATCTCCTCTTTTTTTATAGTACTTTTTATATTTTACATTCTAATTTTACTTTTTTTTATTATAAAACTACACACTCAATCACACACAACAACATTCACACGCAACTTCCAGACTATTTTCTTTGTCTCAGGATCTTAGAGAATTTTTGTTTCAGTTTTTGCAAAAAAATATAAAAAACACGCAAACAACGATCCTACAGCAAAAAAAAATTCCCCTGTTTGTTGTTCTTCTTGATCTTCCTTTTTTTTTCTTCTTGATCTTCTACATCTTCAAAACCTAAAAAAAAGAATCAGTTTACTTCTTTTTTTGTTCTATTACACATATGACAAGACACAGCTTAATCATACCTACAACCACAACAGCCATGCCAATGACAAGGAATGATAGAAATAATGATCAACATTGTCCATCATCACCCCTCTCTTTTCAAAATCCAACAACAGTTGCTACTGCCCCAGGTCAATGTGTGACGGAAGAAGATGTTAACCTTTATCATAAAGAAGAGGATGACAGAGAGGAAGGTCGATATAGTTATGATTGTATAACAACAACATTTCTTGCTCAAAAAGAACAACAGCAACAAGAACAAGTACATAATATTATTGATTTTACTTTATTACGTTTACGACGATCTGCTGTATTGGATACTGTCCCAAGATGCGATTTTTGTCGTCGTCGATTCCATTCTCTAGGCAATTTGGCTAATCATCATCAATTGTATCGTCATTAATATCGCCAGTTAGTTTACATTTCAAAAATATATCCCAATTTTTCATTCGTTTAATCCACATATTTTATTTTCTCTTAGCACTGTTATTACATTATATAACTTTTTTGCATATAAATATTTCCCTTTCTCTACCCTTCTTTTTTTTTGTACTGTACATATTATATTATATAACCATAACATTCTCAAAGAAATATAATTTTACATAACTTTTATAAACGCTAAAACGGAGTCATTTTCCTTTTTTCTTCTGTACTTTTCGACAACTTGATCAAATTCTATCAATGATTTTATCACCATCATTATGGTCACTATTATTATTCATTTATTTGACTACAACGAGTTGTTTAGCCTATAAACCACTTTCACAAATAGCACTTTCTACACTTAAAAATCAACATCATTTAATTCAAGATTATTCAGAGCCCCTGTTCATCCCGCGCATTGCAGGGACTCCAGGCAATGCCAAAGCACGTTCCATCATTGTCAACCATTTCAAAGCACTTAAATGGGATGTCGTCTTGGATACCTTTACAGCAGATACACCCTTGGGTCCTGTCGAATTTACAAATGTTGTAGCCACATTGAATCCCAAGACAGAAAAACGACTAGTCATGTCGGCTCATTATGATTCCAAATATTATCAAGACTTTGAGTTTATTGGTGCTACCGATTCAGCTGTCCCTTGCGCCATGTTATTGGAAATGGCTGTGGCTTTAGATGACGCGTTAAAACAAAGTATGCACGATGATACGACTTTACAAATGGTATTTTTTGATGGTGAAGAAGCATTTGTTCGTTGGACAGAAGAAGACTCGATTTATGGTGCAAAGTAAGTGGAGGAGGATAAAAAAAAATCAACTGACTATGTTTTAAATTAATCACTAACACGACAAATAAACTCTCTTTTTTTATATGTCTAGGCATTTAGCAGAAAAATGGCATCAATCCGGAGATCTTGAAAAAATCGATGTCCTTGTTTTATTGGATCTTTTGGGTGCACCTAATCCTACATTACCCAATTACTATCCTTCTACAAGCTGGTTGTTTAACAAATTGGTTCATATTGAACAACGATTGGCATATGGTACTCATATGTTTGATTTAAATTCACCATTGACGTTCAGAGGACATATTATGCAAGATGATCATTTACCGTTCCTTCATCGAGGTGTCGATATAATCCATGCTATTCCTTTTCCATTCCCAGAAGTTTGGCATAAAGAAACGGTAAGCAGCAAAAATATAACTTTTCTATTTACTTTTTTTCGGTATTAATTAGATATGGGCATCTTTCGTCAAATATATAAATATATATAGGATTCACCTGAACATATAGATTTTCAAGTTTCTCAAAAATTATCCATCATCTTCCGTTGCTTTGTAGCTGAATATTTAGAATTATCAATAGATATTTATCATAGTGAGCTATAAAAAAATAGAAGCAGTTGTATGATTCCCCTCTTAAACCTTATATAGCAAAAAAAAAATCTTTCGAAGAATCAAGATTTTCAAATGCCAAGTGTGATTGTATAATAATGCGCTGAGATTCTTCAGTAAACAATTGCGATGCAACAAGGACTACTATACTTTGGTTACTTTCATTGTCAACGCCACTCGAACGAAATTTATTTTTGTTTAATACCCAAGAAAAGCCGTACGTGTAAAAAGAGAAAATAGGATACTCTTGGTGTCTATATGTATAAATTCCATGTGGCCTGGTATATTAAAGGGGCGAATCTTTGTAGTTTATTAAAATATATTGTATCGTATCTTTTTTTCTGGCTTTGCATTTAATAAAATACGTAGCAAGTAATAAACTAGCATTGCTTAATGATTTATGAATACAATGTTCTTGTACCCACTAGTTGACAAATAAAGCATATATTCCAAAGAATCTAAGCATCATTACTGTATTCATTTATTTTGTAGACTATAGTACGATTGTAAAGGGGAGGGCATTTGCGAACATCGATAAACTAAACTTCATAATGAATTTTTGAGGGTACGTATAGGTATAAAACCATAAAAGAACCACAATAATTCAAAGGCCTATAAACAAGAGTAGTGGTCGTTGATTATGTAAAGCAGAGCAAACAGGTACATACAATTTATAATATGGAAATCATTGAATCATCATTAATAATACGTAAATTCAAAATACAATATGATTCATTTATTGTAGTTTAACAGACAATAGTTGTCGTATTCAGCACTGTATATTGTGATACTATTTATTAACAAGTTAATTCTTTATTGACAATAATAGGTAATTAAAATGAGTTCTAGAAGCTATAATTTATTACGATTAGATATAAGAATGCATATTTTTGACATTCATGTTCCACAAGTTACTTCAGTGAATGCAGTTATTGTGGGATATAATATGAATAACAGGCAAGGAGATTTATACATACCGTTGGCACAAATTATCAAACTGAAGTGACCAACCGCATTGAAGAAGAAACAAATTCAAGCAGAAATTTATAACCATCAACGAATACTGAAAACATATGATTAAATGAGAGATAAGAAGAAAATAATTAAGGATATTGTGATGAAGGTAAAATTACACGAATAATGAGAATTTATAATCATTAAACTTCTCTATGCATTAGCGGTATCACCATATACTAGAGAATCCGAGCAGCTTATTGTATACGTGCTACTACGAGATAATAAATATGTTATCGACAACAATTACGATCATCATCTTCCCCCAGGTCGTCAAATGTCACAGAATAGTATTTTTATATATTAGCACAAGAATCAATTCATCATAAATCCGACCCGAAAATAGCGCACAGAGCATCTTTATCTCCAGAAATGATTCTGCAAGTGATTCATCAAGTAATAGAAACGTGTCAACAATAATGGTGATAAACCGGTTTCATCTTTACCTTTCAATACCGTTAGTAAAATAGGAAAATTGAGTTATCAGACGTAAGCAGTAAAAGAAAAATATTTCAGTTATGTAAGCAGTACATTGTCAATTGAACGGATATACACAGAGGCAGCGAGACAGCAAAAGGGAAAGGTTAGGATAGAGTATATGATAAAATATACTGGCAAAATTGACAGGGTTTATGAGTATATAATAGTTCGAAAACAAGAAACTGATATCCACGTGGAATTTGAATGCATATCTAAGAAACGTCCTGTACATAACCTTCCCCTCATTCAGACCCACTTTTCTTCTTTTATATCTAATCATCCATTACCTCTTCTAAAAAAAAAAGAAAGAAAAAATCGACGATATCAAATACTATAAGCAACAAATAATTTGTCTATTTATATGGCTTGGCTTCAACCAAATCCAAATGTTAATTCCATCAAAGAGGTGTACATACACACACAATGCTTTGAGTAATTTACGTTTCCAAAAATTAATGAACAAAGCCAACTTCGTACATGGCTGTTATTGTATACAAATTTATTATAAGTACTTAAGTACGATTATTCATGATCGGCTATGTAGTGTACACGGCAACGATCTCATTATTACTATCCTTGTCATTATCACCACATACTTACATTTCTTTCTTATTCCTATTCAACATCACTTTATATATCGGGTTGTTTAGCAAGGGAGGCAAATAAATCACTGATGAAGTTCCAAAAAGTCTCGGATGTGACACTCCACAGTTCCTGCTGACACTTTTTTTGATCTTTTCAAACGCACAAATTCTTCTTTCACATCTCCTTGTACATTAGAATACTTGAAACAAGCCCAACTCCAATCCCAATTGATGATTTAGGTTTAAGAGAACTTGTGGAAAGAAAGCGCTTATGAATCTTTTAATTTGTAAGATTCGCGCTTTACTTCTGCAAGAAAATACAAAACTTTACATCACATGGCTATTAACCTTGAAACCAATCTCCCTTACTCTGTCAAAATTGAAGATTAAAAACAATTGTATTTTTCCCAAATCGGCTGCCTGTAGTCTACTGTTACTTCCACCAATCATTGAAACACCCAGTACTATTTTAAAAACAATCCCAGTGGTTTGATGAAGTTTAAATTTATATACCAGTTTTATATTTTAAACCCTTCAATCCTCTCCAAAAACTGTATTAAACAGCTATTAACAGACCTCAATCGAATTGAAAATTCGCGTAAATGAACAAGATAAAGACTGTTGGACTGGCTTAGATAAATATTTGAAAAATAGTCAGCTCGAAATTAACCTACAAGGCATGGTTTATCATGATGAAATATTATTGATTTGCTCCTTTAGTCTAATATATTAAATTGATGGACGAAGCATAGCTAACAAATACTAACTTTGTCATTCTTTAGTATTTAAACCAAGGACCCCCGCTTTTTGCAGTCTTGATAATTGCACATTTCCGGATTCTGTAGTTTTTTTTTTTTTTTTTTTTTTTGAGGAAATGTCATGGAACACTTGATGGAATTGCAAATTGACATAGATATAAGCTCCAAGGCAACTTATCCCGGTTAAATTTACAAGTAAATTATTGTATAGAGAGATATACGCCCTGTGGGATTACAAAGATGACATATCAATATTGATATGGGTTACTTCCAAATAGGATATGCAGTGTCAAATGTATACTCCTACCTTTTGGTATTTCAAATATCAGGGACCATCAACAGACAATCCTGAATCTCATATTACAATCAATAGAAAGCGCAAAACACGATGAAAGAGATTTAATACGTATGTACTTCACGTAAAACTAAAATATACCATATAGCTTTTTTATGATTGAAAATCAAAGTTTATATGAAAAAGATATCATTGCCAACTAAAAAAGCTTAAAAACACATTGCAACTTAAATGCATTAAGTTATATTATTATTAAATCAATGATAACATGCGCAACTACTGTTGAGGAAAAATAATATTATGCATACACATGTAAATAGTTTAAAAATGGGTTTATATTAAAGGAAATCTTGGGTTTTTTATATGTTGTGTTGTGGTAGAAAGATAACAAATTTATTTCTAAAAATATAAAGGAGAAAAAAAAACAAAATCAATTGACTAAATGGAGAAGTGAACCTCGCTAGAAAAATACTGATCATCTTTTTTTCTTTCAACTTTTTGAATCTAATGGATATAACATACAATATTCATCAAAGAAGTGTGAATGAATCCATAGACAACAACAACAACACCAAGAGCAGAGCATTTAGCAAGGCTTTGACCATGTGTTTGAGGGTTTTTTTTCCTCGACGCGCATGGTATTATCCCTTGAACACTGTATTAGTATATTCTACTTACGAGATGATGTAAGGAGGAAAGGGAGAAAAAAAGTGGGAGTAGAATTGTAAAGAAGAAGGAGAGTAGGTCAATTACTGTCCTACCCTATTGGGATTTGAAATGGGAGGGAAAGAATGTTACCAATGATACAGACAAACAGCACAAATCTTATATGCTACTATAAGATGCATCTGGAAGAAGATTGAGCAAGTAGCTTAAACTGACATTAATTAACATAAGAATTTGAATTAAACTTTTTGTTCATTATGAAACCTTTTCATATTTCTCGAGTTTTTTTTTTATAAGATTTTTATGTTGTGTTTTGTGAACAATAAATATGTGTAACTTTTTTTATAATTCAATATTTATCAATTTCATATTTAAAAATGGAACATTTTTTCGTAACGCTCTCCGCTCCCTTTGTTATACAAAAACAAAAAAGAACATCAATGCCCAAAAAAAAGCATATACAACACGTTGTTACTATGATACATTGGGATGGTATATGTTTAGCAACACGTTAACATCGATAAAATATCATATCAACCATTTTTAAACCTATTAGAACCGGGATCAGTAATGATCATGTTCATGAATTTGCAAAAAGATCAAAATAATGCAAATGATCATTTGACATTAATTGGTTGGGAAAAAGAATGTCTTGTACTTGGTTATTTATAAACCCCAAAATGAAAAAATCGATTTTTTTTCTTTGTATAACAAAGCTGAATAAAACTGAAAGAAAAAAACCATTATATGTATATAAATATATAAATATAAACGCGTCCAGACCAAATCGTTGGGTGTTGAAAATTATATTATTCCCTAGTAAAAGAGACTTAATTCATCGGGAGATCAATCAAAACTTATGAAATTAGTTAAAGAGCACGTGTAATATTAAAGGAACATCCTTTTCAAATAGCCACGAAATGTAATTTATCTCTTTTTTTTTTTTCTTTTCTTCTTCCCATTATTTCTTTTTACTCACTTTTTCCATCCTTTTTCCTCTTATTCATCCTTCACAAACATACCTTTCCTTTTTACTTATTCCAGTCATTTCTCTATTCCTTTACATTTACTACCTTTAATTTTTAATAATTATCTAATTTCATAATACTAATAATTTCATTTTCATTAACATGGCAACACCATCTACCAACGAAGTACTTTTTGTCGTGATCATTGTGGTCCTCTTTTTCATCTTGTTAGGCGTTTGCGTTTATTGCGTTCATAAAGCCACTGCACCTACGAAACGACAACGAGAAGCTATGGAACAGCAACAAGCATCCATGCAAGCACAACAAATTCAATACATTACTGCTTCACAACTCGAATCACTTCGACCACCAGAATTAGCTAGACAACTCTATGGTGAAAAGCAAGATATCATGAATGACAACAAACGCCATTCAATTCTCAACAAATTCTTTTCTCCTCATCAACAACGACAACAAGTTAGACCTAGTTCAATGCGTGAACCTTCTTTCCTTCCAATGCAACAACCTCCTTCCATTGTCATTGATGATGCTGTAGCTATTCGAGATGCTGAGATCGCTGCTCTTGCACAGTCCCACCCTCCACCAGCTTATGGTGACAACCGTACATCAATTCCTCTCCGTTACGACCAACAACCCACTTTCTCAGAGAAGCGTTAAAAATTAAAATGGAATCCCATTTTTATTCATTGTTTTTTTTCTCCAATCCTATTTTTTTTATTTGTGTGAGCACTATCTCTCTCTCTCACTATTTTCTCTTTGTTGTTGTAATTAGAACCACCCTCTTTTCCCACTGCTACTACCACATATTATTACATAAAGCACATCATATTCGTACTTAGTATTGGTATATATATATCATTTAACTTGCATATATATATAAAGTATACATACACTGGCATTGGAAAAAGATGAAAGATGGTTATAAAATATAGGTGCAATATAAATAGAATAGTAAAACGATTTGCTTGCAGTAGCAATTTTGTAAATGTTGGAGATTTTTTTACAATTGTTCTTTGATGTTGAGGCAGTGGGCTATTAATGCAATATAATTTTGTGTTCATTTATAAAAATAAACTTCAAAATTATATAAACATCTTTATCAATATTTACTGTATTTCAGGAAACGGTATTCCATTACGTAGAATATATAAAACACAAACTATAATGTATGATTTAGATGGAGTTTCTAGTAGATAGGTAAATCAATTAATATAGGCACATTTAATTATAGGTTGCACATCATATAAAACTTTCATCTTCCATGGAGAATAATTAGAATCATCGTTTATTTTTCGGATGCTCCAGAACTGTTAATTATATATCATATAGTTTTATGAAAAAGATCTTCGGTTGTTTTTTTTTTTTTTTTTTTTGGCTGTTGTTAATAATATCATAAGAACGATCGTCGTTTCTATAATAAATCATGCACGCCACATTTATGCCAACATCATGGATGCACACACATATAAATAATCTCTATCAATACCTGCATTAGCTAGAACATTACCGTCTGTTCGGTAATAAATAGGTACATTTATCAATATATTAGAGTACAATCGCTGATTTTATATACAACTTGTCTAGTAATCATTGTTTAATGGATGAGATGCAGCAATAGTACCATTCAGTCTTTAATTACTAAGTAAATAATAATAACAGTAATAATTTCTCACTGTAATATTATTAGATAACTAATGCACAATGATGATAATAAATAAAGTCTTTAAAAAAAAATTAGGAGAAAAAAACCTGTTATGGTAGTGTAAAACTTTATTGTTTCTTTCTGCTTTCAAATTAAAGTGAATCAATTCTGTTTCAGGTAATTCAGAATATGAACAGGAGGCAATTCGAACAGAACAACAACCGCATGGTAAATTGATGGTTATTTAAATGCAGCAGAGTATATAGAAATACTTTTATATACACACCTATTGGTATATATTTTCTTAGAATAACTTTGGATTATCCAGGATCATTATATACAGAAAATGAGTAGAAAAGGAAGGTCGAAACCTAGAAATTCTCTTTCTACAAATTCATTTGTTTACCATACACTGACACAGAAGATAATAGAACATGTTTCATATTTTAAACCTTGAGTTTCTATTCTTCTTTTGTTGTGCTAATCTATAGAAGGATAAAAAAACAATATATGCACTTCATAATTATCGTTCGAAATTTATTATATCCAAAGGACATTTTTTTATCGACCAATCTCTCCTTTCCACTCCTTATCAACCCATTGAATTGAATAAATTTATAACTCCTTAAAAAACCCTATTTACCTGTTTTTTGACAATAAGCTCATTACTGATAGGCTAAGCCAAATGATTGAAAACATCCAAAAACAAAGTGCACGTTCCATTCTATTTTATATGTAATGCATGGAGGGACATTCAATCTATATTATTTATGATCCAAGTAAAATAAGCCTAAATAGTTTGTATTCATGTTAGTGATGTATTGATTACAACGAGTAGAAACTGGGCCGTTGTCGGTAGAGCGGTTTCCATTCCAATGCTAAGGAACTGAAGAATCCAGAATATTTGCACACATTAAAACCAACATTTTTAATATACTCGGTTTTTATAAATAATAAAAGAGTACCATCAAAAGAGGTAATACTACCACCATCGCCACAAAATGCTCTTTCTTCATATTTGTTTAAGAAAGTATCAGTACGAAAGAAGTATAAGACGAATTCAAAAGATTAACAATGCGACAAATAATGCTTTATATGATGTGATATGATTAGTTAAAATACACATCTTCTTCCATTAGTTTCCAAACCTTTTGGCCAACGAATCAGAGTGGAGCGGCAAAGGGTCATTCCGTCTCTTCGCCGATTTGTGAAACACTGCGGATAATCGTTTCACAAATTAAAAAGTATATAAATGGACACTTCTTGCAACAGTTTCCCAACTTCTTTCTTATCCAAGTACTACAACTTTACTCAACTACTTTTATCAATACTTCTTTAAATTTATACAATTTACAATGGCTTTCAAATCAATTACCAAACTTTTCGCCTACTCCAAGAAATCTTCTGAAGATACTTCAAATAAAACTACTACTCCTGCCAGTTCAAGACCTGGATCCGTATTTTCATTCTCTGATTCTACTCCTTCAAGCCCTAGCAGCAAATATCTTTCTGATCCTATGCGTCATACCAATACTCCTGATTATGTTGGTGGATACTTTGATCCTATTTCATCTCATTATTCTTACAGCTCTGACTGTACCAACACTGGTGCTTAAATAACACAACAACAAAAACTCTATACAAATTGTCATCATATTGATCCAATCATCTACAGCAATCACTGTCTCACCTTTGGGCATTGAACAAGGAAAAAAACTTCATTACTCTACTTTTGTAAACATCATTTGCATATTATTATTCATGTTACCCACATTTTCATTTTACTATCATTATTACCATTATACTTTTAGTATAATACTATATTAGCATGCATCATTCATTCATATCATTCATTTTTGTAAATAAAATTCATCATATTTTTTTATATCATTATTTTTTTTGAACTAGTTAATTTTCTTTTTTTTTTGTTCGAAAGATCCGACTAGATACTGAGTTTATTAAACCTTTGCTAATAGGTTCAATCAACTTTGGATATAATATAAACTTTCTCCTATCAATCATAAAGCGGCACTCCAAGCTAAACTCATCGCACCCTTGAAAAAGAAGTCTGGTTGATGTTGGTGTGGGATAGTAATTGGTAGAATTGGAGCAATAAAGGGTAATTTGGAGTAGGATTGTATTACTCTCGCCGCCTAGTAGTTGGAAAAAGTAAAATGTTGATTATGATGAATACAGTTTCCTATGAGTACTCTCTTTGATACAACATCCAGACTTTTTTTTTCTCATTCACATTTTTATAACAAACGTGGCTACATCCTTTTACTGTATGTATGTATATAGTGTATAGTTAAACCCTGAAAAATAACTGAAATTGATCATTTCAGATTTACTAGTTCCTATGGTTTGCAATCAACATTTTTAGTATAGTTTACTATGCTGATAGCAAAATAGATAGCAGCGCTCTTTTTCTTCACTCTTTCATATATGAAAATATGAGAAAAGTAATTAAATATATCTATCATCTTTTATATATCGTTAACTCGTCCATTCATGATCTGCAGCCAAAATGTATTACTCTGCATACTACTAATATCTTAAAATGGAGAACCAGCAAAATCGCATGAGCAAAACTACGCTAATATTATGCATACCGAATGGCATTTATGTTCAATCGCAACAAAAATACATCCAGCAAGCAGTAGATATCCGGAGTATCTTGGGTTGTTACATATAAAATAAATATTCTCTTACACAAGTACTATATTACGATTAAATGCACTCCTTTTGAATTCTGTAAGATTCACCACCAGCAGCAGGTTTCAAAATAAACAGTTAGAGAAGATTATGTTGTACAATTCTTTTATCATAAAATTTGACAGGTATAACATTAATATATAATATAAATAAAAATTCGCGATATATTAATTACGTATATGTATATACTCCAAATATATATTGCTAGAGAGGATGTAAGTTATTCAGAAGCCTTCAATTATATTCATAATAATACTATGTATGTAGGAAATTATGAAAAGCAGCCAGCAGTGTGACACAAACAAATAAACAAAAACTTTACAGGATTATATAAAAAGCCCAAGCCGACAATCAGCATTTTGAATGATATTTAGAAACATTTCTTTTTTCATATTTCCATTAGTCTACCACCATATACCTTTTATAAACTTTAATATATAATGAATAGCAAACCACAACTATTTTTTGCTACTTTCCATTAATATTCCTTTTAATAATACACCAGTGTCGATTCGTCAACGGTTATTATAACATGAGTCGTGATCTCCGTAACACGTACATCAACCCGTATCGATTTTTTTCATCATTTTTCGAACGTAATAAAGACACAATGTACGTTTGGGGAGGGATTGGACGACGATCTAACGAGCGATATCTTGACCTCGTTCCTTTATTTCAATCCATCTACTTGAATCCAGAGAATGGCGATATAGATTTCTCGACAATTAATGATGAAATATTTTATAATAAAACAAGTCAACAATCCCAAAATTATGAAAAATATAGTTCAGGTGGTATTACTATCTTACTTCCAGATAATGATCGTGTGTTATTCTTTGGCGGTAAACGAGAAACGAATAGAAAAGCACAAGAACTTGGTAACATTACCATGAACTTAGAACAGTATAGTTTTAGAACAGGCAACTGGACATCGTTACCTGTTCAAGTTGCACCTCAACAACAATATCTTCGTGTCAACGACGACGACGACGATGATAGTCAAATTGTTGTCGTGTCATCCAAGAACAGAGCATTTTTTGGCGCCACATTGGCTGCGAATGGTAAAATTAATATTTCAGGTGGTGCTCCGCAAGGAAATGTCACAGATATCTATGATTTTTGGGAATATGATCCTGATCTTGGGATGTTTAGTCCTATACCTGAGACAGGGTTATTTTATTCAAACACGGCAAGACAGTTTTATCCAAATCAAAAGGGAACTGGTGCCTTACCGTAAGTAGACACATGCCATCCTTTTTTCTAATATGTCTTATTCATCAACTACAACATTTACATACTATTCTCTCCTTTTTATGATAATAGTGATGGGAGAATTATTTATGTTACAAATATTAGTAACTATGTTAAAATTTTTGATACGAATATCAAACGACTGATTCATCAAGAAGTGCAAGGTTTTGAGACGATTCGTGGCACTGGAAACAGATATGTGAATGCTTTTGATGAATCTGTAGTCTATTCTAATGTGAGGTCTGGTGGACATGCAGTGCTTGGTAAATATTTATAAGATGCATGTTGAATTTTCCATTCATCTAATTATATACTGTGATATCTTTCAATTGTCATCATTAATGCACACTAACATAACGAAAATATACATCAATATAGCTCCTAACAATCCTCGGTATATTTATGTTTTTGGAGGTTAGGTTCCTCTGTACATCTTTTTGTAGTGGTATTTATATAGCTATATAAATAATGTATACCTAATATATTTTAATGGATAAAACAATATATTTATATGTATATTATTTAGGATGTACACCATATAACGGATATAATGAAGAATGTTATCACGATATTGCAATCCTTGATACCGAGAAATGGACATGGATGTCACCTGCCAGTATCACGGGTATTCCACCCAAGGCACGCGATAGAGGATGTGTTGAACTTCTTCATGATAAATATTTGGTGGTATCATATGGTTGGCATCGTTTCATTTATATATAATATAGATCTACAACAATTGTTATTGAGAGAATTACATATATAATGTTTTTACGTATTATAACATTTATAAACATAGGCAATTCTGCCAATGTGAATTGGTATAATGAATTGAATGTTTTACGTCTTCCAAATACATCTGATCCTACCGGACACTTTGAATGGGTTACCAACATAACAATGGATACGATCCCTGCCAATGAAGATTCAGTGGATAACAGTAGTATCGTTATTAGTTACAAGAGCAAAAAATCATCAGGTGCCGTACCTGTTCATGAAGGAATTATCGCTGGTATGGCTATTGGTGGTATTCTTTTTGTTCTTTGTATCAGTTTTATAATTTTTCGTTGGGGCCGCAAGATTCGATATATTATTACAAGTATTTGTCAGTATTTCATGTGGAATCCAAGAGTAGGTGAACCTCAATGGACAGAAACATTCCATTTTTTCACCAAGCTAATATTGTGTGGCATCTTTATTGCCTATATTATCTATATGGTTTTGTTGATCATGAAAAGTCCAGAATCAACTTGGATATATTCCTATCAAGAGGATAAAATAGCTTTTCCAGGTATCTATGTAGAATTTTTTTATATGTGTAGTTGGATGGATAGGGCAATTGAACGATTTGTTACCTACTCCCTCCTCCGAAGAAAAAATGATAGAAAAATTGACTAATATGGTCATATATCTGTTCATTCTAAACCAACACGTTATATATATATAATGTTATAGATTTTCGTATGTGTGTTGATGGATTCAGTGTCATTAATGATATCAATGTTGAGTTAAACTCGATGACACCCTGTCAATATATTGAATCTGAATATATACGAATGCTCAATGTAACCAATAATCCAACCCCACTAAGTAATGAAAATGGGAATGGTACAACCGGCACCGCTTCACCCTGCTGGACATTTGCGCCACCTCATTCGTTTTATATGACGAAGGAAGAAGTGCTCGATGGTAGTAAGCTACGATTCTCCTTAAAAGCGCACCCAATGGATTGGGGGGATGTTAATATTTTTGTCGAATTTTATGCCCATGGAGCGAACCCCAATCTCGTCAAATATGAAGACATACCACAGCCGTATCTTTCAAAACAAGAACTAGAGGATTGGACACGTACTGAATTTAGCTTTATGCCTACAAGTGGAAATGAGTATCAATTTGGATACAGACAATACGCAGCCATATCATATCAGGTCCAAAAACATCGTTATTTGACGGATGCTTACTGGAATCGAATGGGTGTTTCACTCATATATGATACCAAGATTGAGTTGACAACACAATCACAAATGAGTATCACCAGAAATAATACCATGTCGGCTATCACTTTGGATATTTATCCTCGAACTTTCATAAAGACTGTATTAGAAGACCAGCGTAATAATACAGTGGTCAGTGCAACAGGTCCTGCGACAGGTATTCTTGGGTTTCTTTTAGCTTTGGATCGGTTATTGTTTGGTGCAAGACCAAGGTAATACACAATCAAATACCAGCAGATGAATATTACATTTGTATATATTTCCAAAATAACATATACTATGTTTTTTTTACTCATGTGCCAGATCACCTTGGGGGGTCGTTCAGAGATGGTCACCAAAAAGACTCAAGCGTTCTCTACATAATCATTTATATCATGCATTTGGATTCTTAGATCGTCCTATTCCTCATATCTATCCAGTAGAGAGTCGACTCTTTATAAATAATGCAAGAAATTTTATACTTCACGACTTGACTGACACCAACGCTATTACAGATCACAATTTACACGAACAGCGTTTAGCAATCCCATCCATAGAACAGCAACAATCTCTATACAAAATCGACATTGATGAAAGCAATGAAAAAGGTAAAGGTAGAAATGATGAACGTCATGCAAGTGATTACTTTAATACCACCAGCAATGGATGTAATACGATTATATGATGAACGTATCCATATATTGGAAATGCAAATGCTTGAACAACAACGACGAACACAAGTACAGGAACTTTTAAATAATGCCTATTATCATGATCCTGAAGTATACCAACATTTAGATAAAGCATTTGATAATCCACCTCCACCACCGTCATCCACCTTTTCCTCATTAATTTTTTCGTCATTAATGCAACAACAAATACCACCGTCATCTTCTCCACAAGATGCAACAAAAAAATTGGGAAGTCTATACAATAAACCTTACTATTTTCAACAACAACAACCTGAAAGTAGCAGTAGTGTAAATCGAGTCACTGGGGAAAGCAGTGCTTCCGATATTCAAACTGCTGTCCATCTATCTTAAATAACAATCAAATCTGATGATGATAATACCATTCGGCTCTAATGACCTTATTATCTACTAAATAACACCCCAGTGGTTACATACAAATGATCTTTTAATCCTTATTTTTTATAATATAGTATTCTCTTTTTTTCCAATAAAGTAGTGATAGTTTCGATGATTTTCCTTGAAAAATAGTAATAATAGTATAGATCTGTATATAGAAGGATGAAATAGTATAAATGTAAAATTACAAATGTGCTTTCTTTTTTTTTTCTTCACAAAGTGAAATAGATGCTAAATGAAAGTATAATTTTTTTCTTCTTGGTAAAAAAAAATTGGATGCAGAAAAGAATTAATAGTATAATAACAATAATAAAACCGGAGAAAGAGAGTTGTGAAGAGATGGCGGATCAAGAAATGACGGAAGGGGAAATACGGGGTTTTCTTTTTTTTATGCCTTGAAAACAAGACATGTTCCATCATCAGAGCCGGTAACAATCGTCTTTCCATCACTATTATTATTATTAAAAAATAACGTTAATTCATGTCCATTTCAATATTATATGTCTCCCAAAAAGTGAGATGATCCAACTTACTCAGATACTGCAAAACCAAGAACGGTATCACTATGACCAACCCACGATTTCACAACTTGTCCTGTTCGAGTATCCCACATTTTGACGGATTTATCTGCTGAACATGATACTAAGAAAGGAGAATTCTTTACAAATTTGACCTTGACAACAGCGTCCTAAAATTTTCCACAAATGAAAAGTGTGAGTAAATAACCGATTGAATGTCTTTTGGATATTTATCTTTCAAACAATAACAACTCATTCTATAGATACCTCATGTGAAAGTGTTGAACGTAATCGTTGGGTTTGAACATCCCAAATTGAAATGGTACCATCAGTGGAACCAGTAGCTGCCAAAGTAAGGCTATACAATATATCGTCATGAAAGTTAAAACCTCCTTCTCCTCAACTCATGATCTATTTCAAAAGAAAAAAAAAAGAAGTACATACACATCACAAAAGTCGGTGGTTTCAATAGACTCAGAATGGTTTTCAAGAGAAGCAACAATCTACATAAAATAAAAACGTTAAAATGAGTTCTACATACATGAGAAGCATAATAAAGTTAAATTTCGATTTTATTTACCTGACCATTGGTAATATTAATAAGACGTGCTTTACCATCCATAGAACCAGTGATAGCAAGAGTACTATCCTTGTTTGTAGCAACACTGGTGATGGGTTCGGTATGGAAACGAGCATCTTCACCAGAAAGACGGTATAAAGCAGCGGCAGATTTAGGATCCCAAACAATCATGGAACTATCTTCTGCAACAGAAACAATTTTCTTGCCTATATAGAGTAGAATAATCCTTCTTTTTTAGTGTCTCCTTTTTCTTTTGACTTCTTGCTCCTTTTTCATGCTGATAAACTTTCTTCTCCTTTTTATTCTGCATGTTTTTCTTACCATCAGCCGTAAAATGACCAGCTGTTACTGGAGCAGCATGACCGTTGAAAATATTCATGAATTTACCGCTAGGCACTAATTTTTAATCATACAGCAATAAAATGGTTAGAGATTCAATATATCCAAGACTTTATATATATATATAAATCCGTAGTAATATTACTTACTTGCCCACATCCAAATGGTTGAATCTGAAGCGCCTGCCAACAAGATATTACCCTTTGGATGCCAATCAATCCACTATAAGAAAGAATTACGCGTCAGCATCACATTTAAGATATTCTACTCCTCCATTATCAAATAGAATCTTACCACAACTTCATCAGGACCTTCTACTGATGTACAAAAGTCACCAGTGTGTGCTTTCCAAACGCGAACCTTTCCATCCATACCGGCTGATGCAATATAATCACCATCGACACTGAATGCAACAGCAGTGACTGAATCAGTGTGACCATCCAATTGAAAGACTTTTTCACCATTATCATTACGCCATAAATAACTCTTATCATCACCACCACCACTCACAACAATGGTGGGATCTTTAGGATGCATAGCAATAGCATAGACGGGTTCTAAATGTCATAGAAAGAAAGAGTTTAGAAAAAATAAAGAAATGTTCGATTTTTCAAGAGTATATATATATATAATAACACTATTTACCATGGTGATCAAAGAAACCTTGAACGGAATCGTCAGCAAGTTCCATCATATTTTCGTCATCAGCAGAGGGACGCATTTCGAATCCTTCAAGACCTGTACTTGGTTCACCTATTGTTTTTTTAAAAAAAAGATCTCTTATCAGTGTTTCATATTGAGAAGCTTTGCAAATATCAAAAACGTTTATTAAAAGAAGGAGATTGCCAAATAGATCACCTTGATCATCATCGTCTGAATCTTCCATGGGTTCTCCTTGATCTAAATCGATCACAGTTTCTTCTTCAATATCTTCGGGACGAATATATTCATCGTCAATGATCTCGTCATTCTCGCGCTTCATACAAAAATAAGTAATATGAGTAATCATGATTATACTAATAAGCGAAATATATATATTTGTATTTACCTCAGGATTTTCGATATGTTCGCTATTATTTGACATGACCTCTATCTATCTATTTTGCTGACAAACCAAACGCAACACAAAAAAAAAAAAAACTTGCATTTCGAAAATATGCTTAAATCTTAAAGCCACCTACCACCGACTGCCGGATGTTCCGACAAGCAAGCAGGGCCCTTTTAGTAATTAAAATAGGTTGGGACTATCTAACCAATAAAATCCGTACTTAGAAGAATGGGGAATGGTGTGCGCTAGTTTACCTATTATTCGTCTAGATATTACATTTTCATATTGAAACATTCTTCTTTTTCTTTTTATGATCATACATTTAAAACGAAAAACAAAATATGATTTAATAATTAAGGAAATATCGGCCTTTTTTTATTTTTATTTCTCATTACAAGTTACTAACAGATGGTAGAAAGAGAGGGAATATTATTAATAATAATGAGAATTGATATGTAATCAAATGAAATTGATCATAACCCTCTCAAAAACGGATAAATATCGGTTTATATACATGAATAATGTATGACAGGAAAATATTTCAAGTGAGAAAGAGGAGTTGATAAACATACAGATCACACGTTAATATTATATAATCCTTTTAATCCACGTATATTTATTTTTGCTGATGATCACCATCTACATATATCATAATAATAATATTAAGTAATAAAAAAACCAGATATTTTATATTTCTCTCATGAGAAACCTATTCATCATCATTTAGTATAATGAGCTACTTTATTCTCATATCAAAATATACCATTCAGAATAAATAATAAACCTTACAACAATTATTAAATGAATAATATATATATCAACTCTCTCCTTATTCATTTTTAACAAGGGCAATAAAGAAAAAGAAAAAAGGCAGATGAATCCATTGAGTACTACGTCGCAGCAAACAGGGTTTAGTACTGAGTAAGTTGTATATATAATATCAGTGTTATTTATTGAAGTGCTTAGTCATAATATATATATATATGATCTAATGGATAGTGTAGAAATCTAATAACTATTAAACTTATTGAAAAAAGAAGGAAGGAAGAAAATCTACCATTATATGGTAATAATAATAATAATAATATTGAAAAAATAAAATAATAAAAAAACAAACAAATGGCCAATTATGTAGATCAACGCCGATTCTAAAAGCAAACATAGAAAAAATCAACATTTTATTATTATGTATCGAGAATGTTATATACTAATAAGTTATATATAATATATAATATATAATATACGTGGGAGTTGCATGGTTTTAAAAAAAAGTGCCGCGCGTGCTGTTGTTGTTGTTTTTAAGGAATGCCAAAAATAGCGTTGGGTATCCTAAGGACTCGCTTGTTTTTCATCGAACCAAAAAAATATCTTTGGGTTTTGCTAATCGAGCGAAGCGGATTACCAAAAAAAAAAAATAACAACAACAGTTTGGGTTTATCGGGGGTAAGGATTTGTGATGCTACGCTTCGATTGGTAATGTGGACATAATCCATATGTTGATTGCACTTCCGCCCCCATTTGTTAGTATACTACTGGTGAAAAGGAATACTTTTTTTTTCTCTTTCTTTTTTCTCAATCTCTCTTTTTTCTTTTTACATTTATTCTCTCTCCAATCATCTAATTGACTTTTCTATTTTTACCCTAATATATACTTTATAATATATATATATATATCTTTCTCTTTTTTAATTGACAAAACCACACACTTATCCTCATACACTCACACATACTTACATCCATTCTATAACAAAACAAAACCATGTCATTAGAAGGACGGGACATTATCGTTGGCGGCAAATATAAACTGGGTCGAAAGATCGGTGCCGGGTCTTTTGGAGAGATTTACTTGGGTAAAGTATCTATTCCATGAGATGGTTCATTTCAATGAATAAGCTCCATTCTTCAAGATGATAAAACTTGTTGTCATTTTTTTCTTTGTCGACAACATGACCCAAATGACTTCCCCCATTTTCATCCTTTTTTTCTTATACATATATATATATATATATTTCTTTTCTTTTTTTTAATGATCCCCCAACCCCCAAAATGAGCGGAAACGAATGAGGCTTAATATAGGGCTGAGTTCATTTCATTTCAATGGGTGGTTTATATATATACATATATCTAAATGGAGTTTACAATGGCTAAGCACTTTATTTCATAATGTGTTGACCATCTTTTTTGATCGAGCTTTTTTTTTATTCATTGAATTGAATTATATCAGAAAGCAAATCCAGATAAACAAAACGTAGTTGAACAAAAAAAAAACTGACAACTTCTTTATTTTTTTCTATCTAAATATGATGATTTAGGTTCCAATATTACAAGTGGTGAAGATATTGGTATAAAATTGGAAAGTGTACGAGCAACGCATCCACAACTCGAATATGAAGCAAGAGTATACAAGACATTAGCAGGTGGTGTTGGTATTCCATTTGTTCGATGGTACGGTAAAGAAGGCGATTACAATGTACTTGTCATGGATTTACTCGGCCCATCCATGGAAGATTTGTTCAACTATTGTAAACGGCGCTTTTCCTTAAAGACGGTTCTTTTACTTGCAGATCAATTGGTAAAATGATTTATTCTTGGTATAATTAGTAGTTGAAAGATATATATATATATTCCAATGAATAATTATGATTATTAACATGCTTGGATGTTGATTTTTTTTCTAGTTATCTCGTGTCGAATATGTACATTCAAAAGGTAACGTCGTTTTTATATATTTTTCCCTTTTGTGTGTGTGTGTGCTTTTTTTTTTGTTTCCTTGTTTTTCCTAATAGGAGTGGCCACGCGGAGGCGGGAAAAAATATAATCGATCTATTCGAATGGAATTACTAAAATTTCCTTTTTTTTATATTTCTATTAGGGTTTATCCATCGAGATATTAAACCTGATAATTTTTTGATGGGGATTGGAAAGCGAGGAAATCAAGTGAATATGATTGATTTCGGCTTAGCAAAACGATTTCGTGATCCACGAACCAATGTTCATATACCCTATAGAGAGAATAAAAATCTTACTGGTACTCCGCGTTATGCCAGTGTGAACACACATTTGGGAATTGGTAAGGGGAACATTATGCATGCTAATGATACATTTATATATCTATTTATTACACCTATATATATATATATATATATATCCCCTTCTTTCATCGCATTCACCATACTAACTCGGTTTTTTCCTTTTTCTTTATTCTCCACTAAACTCACATACATTCACATATAGAACAATCACGTCGAGATGATTTAGAATCCCTTGGATATATTCTTGTTTATTTCTGCCGTGGACAATTACCTTGGCAAGGCATTCGAGCACGAACGAAAAAAGAAAAATATGATAAAATCATGGAGAAAAAAATGACAACACCCGCAGATGCATTATGTCGAGGATTGCATCAGGAGTTTGCTATATACCTCAATTACGTACGTTCATTGCGCTTCGATGACAAACCCGATTATTCATATCTTCGAAAACTTTTCCGTGATTTATTTGTACGAGAAGGATTCCAATACGATTACGTCTTTGATTGGACAATTCGAAAAATGGTAAAAACATCATTTTCTTTTTCCTTCTTTCTTTATTATGATCACTATTATTATTTTGTTGAAATGATGTTGTTATTATGTGGGGAGGAGACATATGAATTGAAAACGAACGAAATTGAATTGGAACGAGAGAGCGAGAAACATAATTCAACTCACTTGTATCTATCTTTTTTATACATTTATCTTTTATATATATTCTATTTATTGTTTATTTTATATTCGGCTTTCAATACTCATAATAACAACAACAACAAAAAAATACATCAACAACAACCATTTTCTTATTTTATATATATACTATCTATATTAATCATGGTAAAAAAAACACTAACCCAACATTCTAACCATCCTTCCCTCCTCCTCCCTTATAGCAAGAGAAAAAGATGGCAGAAAGTCAAGGTATGCGTATGGATCCACCATTGTACAACAATACCACATTACCATATGATCCTGCATTACCTGTGCAACAACGGCGACCAATAATGACAACAGCCGCTTTACCATCCGCAAGTGCTGCTGCTGCTGCTCCTCATCGATCTCCCACAGGTCAACCTTATCGTACTGAAAATAAATCAGCCGATACATCCAAACAATTAGATGATGTCATGTTTCAATACCAACAACAACAACAGCAACAGCAACAGGCGCAGCAGCAGCAACAAGCCAAGATACACGGTCAATATGCACATCCATCGCAAACGATGT